>CM038795.1:281879914-282375168 GCA_021764765.1 Vicia sativa
AGAAAAGCCCAGACCAAACTATAAATGTGTGCAAGTGTGCATTGTGTATGTTTACCGCTTCGATGCAGGAGCCCAAGAGGAGGCGTGTTCTAATATGATAACGCTGTAATTAAACCAGTAATTAGAATACACAAGGAAATAAACCTAAGCTATTACAACCAAATCGAATTAGTTTGAAAAATTTAATAGCTTTTATGTGGTGCAAGAATTGAGCTCCAAGTAGTCTTCAAGATCGGATAAGGCTTGATGTATCGGATGAATACCAAATGAAGATCCCTACATCACTCAAAATACAAACAAAACTATATGAGAATGTTGCATGTTAAGTATATATTTTGTTTACAAATTAAACCGAATAAAGTATATAAATAAAATAGTATAATTGTATTTACAATACTAAATATGAAATAGAAAAACTATATAATTATACTTGCAATACTAAATATAAAATAGAAATACTATATAATTATATATACAATATATAGAATGAAATAAAAAAATAATACTAAGTACTATATATATTTACAACCTTAAATATATATTACTAAATACTAATGTTAAATAAAAGTAGTAATCCATTTTGATTGCTAAAGTATGGATGCACTAATTGGAAGTGAGTGTTTTGAATAATCCTCAAGATCTTCACAAGTAGCAAACTGTTAGTAGCATAAGTGTGAAATGAAATCGAAATGAAATGGCAATAAGATAAACATGATTAATAAGCAAGATGTTAAAATCGAATGCAACTTATATGAGTGAATGAACAATTCAAGAATCAAGAATTTATTCATGGTTATCGATTCACAAATGGACTACCCAAAGAACTTAAGCTATTAATCGATCGAAACATGGAAAATTGAGTTCTAAACCCATTTAAACCACATGAACCGAACGGGCAAACTATTATCTTAAGAAACACTCAAAATATCGATCAAAACCACATAAACTCAAAGGCAAACGCAACAAGTGTTAAGACAAACTTAATCAATCACAAATCATCAACTATCTTCACAAGATTTCAACCACTTACCAAACCGGGCAGCCATGTACAAACTTAAAACGCAGATTGGAATTCTTTTCAAATAAGTTCAAATATCGATGGCAACCACGATACTATGCTATAACCGACTTAAAACACAAACGAAACAAAAGCACCATCAACATTATTTCAAAGTGAATCAAACAAACACAATGAATCCGGGCAACAGCTATACATGTATCATTATATCACAAAATTCGACTCAAACATGTTTAGCACAAAAAGGCATAACGAAATAGTCTCACCCGAATTAACCTTTAAGAATCGATTCAAAAATTAGTTTAGCATGTATCGTTATTGTTCTAACAAACTCGAAACATAGAAAAAATGAATTTTAAAACCATCAAAAATCAACGACATTAAATCCGGCAGCAACTAGTAACAACAAGATAACGGTTCACAAATCGATCTTAAGTTCAACCTTACAAACACACTTCCCAATCAAATTTATCTCAGAATCGGAATCGACACCGATATCCTAATGGCTAAATACAAGCAAATCTTGAACCGGTTGTAACTTAAAAGTATTCTAAAATAAAATATCGATCAGAACTAATTCAAACATCCCCTAATGGACTCACAAATCAACACCAAATCAAAACCAACTCAAGATGACATTATAGCACAAAGTCAATCCGAAGCAAAGAATAGTATCAATTGATTTCACATTTAGTTAACACAAACTATCATATATTCAACAAAGATTCAACAATTATTGATCAAATTGAAAACACATCTATTAACTGTTTTCAAGCAAACAAGTTCAACGAACATTTGAATGTTTCAAACCAAATACAAAATCAAAACCTTAAGTTCATGCCACACTATAATCAATCGCATCATCAAACAGTAATCATTCACATGTTCTATCGCAAAATCCACCTGCACTCAACACAAAGATATTAATTTAACTTAGACTTCGTCGAGCAGCTTTATCGCAGGTTTTCAAAATGCAACTAACACGATCATGAAATAATATGAAACAGGGATTCGAAACAGGATGACATCTTACCGAATAGCAGATGGTAGCTTCGGAGAACAGAAGGTGTCGCGGCTGAAGGAGATACAAACATCGATTTCGAACCATCACTGTCACGAGCAAGAAGTCGTTGTCGCTACTAACTTCGAATCCAAAGACGAGTCGAACTACTTGTTTTGAGTAGGTCGAAAGAGGGCTTGTCGCATTGTCCACGTGAATGATAGTCAAGCCACTTTCAAGAGTAATACGAATGATAGATTGAGGTGCCCCTCAATGTAATTCGCTGAACAACCACAAGGTTCAAACACGGAATCGGCAGAGAGTTGTTGTTGTCTCACGATGAGAACAACTTATGTTTCGCTTCGTTTCAGCTTTCACGATGATGACTTCATGATGAAGGTGAGACTAATAGAGCTGCCATGAAAGCGAACGAGGAGTAGCAGAGGCTGGAGTCTGGCTCTGATGTAAGAGTGGTTCGAGGTTATGGGTGATGATGGTGATTCCTGAGTTGAATCGAGAGAAATGGAGACGAGTTGAGAGGGTCATGAAGTTTGGTGTAAATGGTTGAAGGTTGTCGAGAATGAGGGAGATGAAACTGTTACGGCTGACATCAAGGTGTACAACGGCTTATAAACAGGAGTATAGAGGGTTTTATGGTGGTACCAAGTGGGAAACAACGAGGGAAGAAAACGCGATTGAGGGCCTGGAGAACAGAGTTGCGAAGGTTGATGGGTGGAGGTTGTCGAGTCGAGGAGAGTTTAACAGAGGGTGTATGGATGTTTGGTTGAAACAGTGGTAAGGAAGGAGTCGATGAGGTATGGGTTATTTGGAGATACGGCGGATCAAGGTCGCTGATGAGGAGATGGATGAAACGCGGAAGTTGGTGATGGAAATGGAAAAGAGGGCGAGTCAAGGAATGGAGGTAAGGAACAGTGAGAAACGGATGGAGTGTGTTGCGAGGAAGACACGGAGAGTGTTCTGTTTTGGAAAATGAAGAGAAAACCAATTTATTTTTTCTCAGATCCCCTAAGCCACCTCCGCCTCTCTCAATTTTTGATCCTCCTTTCAACAGTAACATAACATCTATATATACTAAAAAAATTAGGTTTTTTCAATATTTTTTCAAATACCAAAAATGTCCCTTATAACTAAATGGGCCACAAAAATGGATCTAGTAAAAATTTACAAGCTCAAAAATTTTTTTGTTTGATTTTTTGAGATAAAAGTTAGACATCTAAAATTATCAAAATGATATAAATTCAACAATAAATTATTCAAAAATAAAATAAACATATTAAAATAAATTACGTATCAAAGTTTAAAGAAAATTATCGAAATATATTAAAATTGAAATAAAACGATAATGAAGAATACCTGATTTTAAAACACTTACGGTTAAAAACAAAACTTTGAAATGTATCGAAAAATTAGAGAGATCACATTTTCATGATCTACGCGACACGAGATTCATAAAGCAAAGAGTTGAGGCGAAGTTTGAAATATTTTCCCGCTAATTTTCCGCATAAAGGTCGAATTTCTTTAAATTCGTTTGTAAAACCGAAATATTAATATCATCGCTATATAATCAACTTAAAACAATACAATAAATGTAAGAAGATAAAATGAATGAAGTGAAATGACGGTATTTTAACGCCAACGATGCAAAAGTCAATTTAAACTGAGTTTTGGTCAATTTAAATACGACTAATAATGCGATGATGAATGAATGACCTTAATGTCATGACCTAATGGAAGCGATGCAGATGAATGTGAAACCTAAGCTTTATAAAATTGATATAGGAGGGCAAATTTTGGGTGCAATGTATATGTTTGAATTGATCACCTGCATACAATTCCTCTTGAGACATATATTCGTGGCTGTTTAAATAAGTGCTCCACTCTTCGATTCGTGAGGATCGCCTTCATCATCTTCAATGGTTACAATGTTAACTTGGAGAAATGTGGTTTAAGAAACCCCCATCGTTGAAGACTTCATTAATTGGACGAAGTGCTTCATCTTTTTGCTTGTCTTTGGAGAATACGGTGGAACCCGAGTCCGACTTTTGTTTCGTTCTTGATGTGTTTGATTACTTGTCCTCATCCAAAGATTGCCATCTTTCACTATCTCGGCCGCTTTATATGAAGAGATAGATGATCCGCTTTTGCCGGTAGATTCATCTTCTAACTGATGTTCCGGGAGATGTCCCTTCAACGCCATTTGTCGTGATGAAAGAGAAATCGACAAATGGCTTACAAGCAAAGCTTGTTCACCACTGATGGTCACCAACTTTCCATTTATCGTGAATTTAAATTTCTAATGGAGAGGTATATCGCTTCCCGCCGTGGATCCAAGGTCTTCCTAGTAGACAACCAGAAGTACCGCACGCCCATGACTTGAAAGTAATTTGAAAGTGTGCGACCAATTGTCATCGGAGGTCGACTTCCCAATAATCGACTTCCTCGACCAATAAAGCTCTTACTACTATGTCATTGAACTTTGGTGTCCCTTTGTAAGCCAAACGAGCGAGTGTCGCCTTCGCATTACGCTCAAAGATGAACCAAGATTCACCAATACATTGGGTGGAACTGATTGGCAAATCATCGAGATGTGCAAGGCCAAGTTGGATCTTTCCTTCCTCCTCGAAGTTCCTCATCAAACTTAGATTATTACAAGTCGTTATGTTAGCGATAATACCTCCAAACCGGTTTGTAGTCACATCATGGTCTATAGGCTTGGTCTAGTACCTTCATTAAAGCTTCGTGAGCTTCTTGAATTGAGGAGTAGAGAAGATTGAAATCTGGAAGGAGTCCGTGATCGCTAATCCACGACTGTAATCACTTTTTTGATTAACTCAAGATCTCATCAAAATCAGGCCGACGCTTTCTCTATCAGAGGACCAACATTTGTGTTTGGGCTAACAAAGGAATCGCTGCAGGATTCTCAAGATACGTTAATCGGATTTTGTCTAACAACAGAACCGCAGCGGTCTTGGTGGTATGGAGTGTGTACTGCCCACTTCGTGTCACTCATCCGATTTCGTTATATTGACATTAGTGGAAGAGTAGGCATGGGTTTCTCCTTCCCATCCTCTATCGTGGTTGCATTGTATTGGTAAGGAATTTCTTTAGTAGAACGGTATGGAACAGACCGGTAGGCAAATCACCAAAGGAGACCTCGAACGTTGGAACCGTCAGATTCAATCTCCACATGTTTGGGTACATTGAAACAAGGGATGATAACGCTTACTTGGATTTTCCGAGTTGATATCCGAGACTAAAAGCTCGTAAAATGCCCTATTGTATTTACGCCATGGTCATCTCGCTTCTAGATCCGTAGGTCACCGATATCTAACAATCACCGAATGTCCGCCTATGGTGGGACATCCTTGAAGATATTTGAGCAGATGCGGAAGTCATGTAATCGCAGCTTGTGAAGGAACCCATTGCGCTATGTTTCATGGAGATGTACTAAGTTTCCTTGATCAAGTTTACGCCTCGTGACGAGGTACCTGTCAGTATTTTTAGTATCAAACTCATCGAGTGTCCACTATGACCGGAAGCGGATTGGCTTCACGTTCGATTTATTTGGGAAAGAAGATTATTTCTCACTAATCTCTCGCATTCGCTTTTAATGCTATGCAATGCTCAAGGTCATGGCTCGGTGCCCTTGGTGAAAAGGGCAAGATACGCCTGCTTGTACCACCACCGTAATTTTTCGGAACCGGAGGTGGTGACCTTGTCTCAGATTCATCTTTTCTATTAGCGCAGGTAAAGTTCTGCGGTACGTCATTGGAATTGGGTCGATCAGTGACCCGAGGCGACGGTTTTGATTGTCGAATCACGAGCCCGACGAGGCCGCTGAGTTTGTTGATTTTGTTGAAATTGCGGAGCAATTCCCTCGTGTTTGAGTTGTGCATTAGCGGTGCTATGGCAGCTACCGTTGTTGTTGAATGACATTCTTACGGGTTTCCTCGGATACCATTCCTATGTCATGCTCTTTTCTTTGGAAAATTGGTTCCAACCTTCTTTGTTCCACTAGAAGATCCTCGCTTCTTGGTTAGCGTCCGATTCGAACCCCTCTTCTAATCGCATTCCCATGCTCACCATCCGGTGAAATCTCCGTGAGCTAGCGATCATTCTCCGTAGAGAATGAGCCAAGAGTGTTTAAGAATACCTTAGTCATCTCTTTCTTCCAAGGGCCGACTTGGGCGCATTTCCTCCATCGCTAAGCAAGATATTCTTTGAATGTCTCTCTTCTTTCGAGACATGGAGCAGAGTTGGTCCCGATCAGAGCCATATCCAAGTTGAACTTATATTGTTGTACAAAGGCTTCACCTAAGTCATTGAATGTTTGGATACTTGCGCTGTCTAATCCCATGTACCACTTCACATGGCACCTGAGACTATCTGGAAGTAGTGGATTAACAATCGGTGATCTCGTTGTATGTAGACATTTTCCGCATACATCGTGAGATGACTTTGTGGACAGAATTTCCTTGTATTTTCAAAATCGTGGACTTTGAATTTTGCAGTATCCTTACGCGAGGAACTAAGCAGATCCTCGGGCTTTTCCCAAACAATTCTTTTCCACGAATTGTTTTAATTTCAAGTGCATTTTGAGAAGTTGTTCTCGGAGATTCTCCATCGATCCGCTGAATTGTGTTATTGCCTCAAGTATGGTGAACTTCTTCGCTATGGTAGTATGCACTACTAAGTCGAGTTCAATGATCGGTTGAGAAACCCAGCATTGTTACTTGGGAAGAGTTACTCCATGTTATGGAGTAAATGTAGAGTTTCTTGCAGTAGGTATTTCAAGCGAGGTGGTACTTGAGAAGTCGGTTGAAACCGATGCCAAAGTTGAAAGGCATGCATGGATACCCTTCGCATCTTGAAAGGTGAACCATCGATCGCAACAATTAAACCGAGTAGTATCCTCAAATCGCCGCTGGTTTTGACCGCCGATGTCTTGTTGACTTTGCGCTATGGCCAATGAGTTGACCAAAGATGTGAGTCTTCCACTTCTTCTGCGTTGTTACTGTACTCACGAAGTTCAACATTCTCTTTTCAAACCTCCATTACTTTTCTTCTTTTTGATCTTGTATCGATGTTCGAGTTGGCTGGACGCGGTCGAGAAACTCTAAGACGCGATACTTGCGATCTTTTTCCTATCTGCTCAAACTGCTCAAAGATCGACTCTAGACAATAGACTTAAATGCAAAGCATGATGCATGATTATGATTGTAAAGAAAAGGAATTTCCAAAGAATTTACGCTTAAAAAGAGAAATTTCTGGCAAATATTTGGATGGAAAACACACATTTATTGATTAATTAAAGAAGATTACAACAATATTGTTTTTTGGAGCATTGCTCACACAAATGATAAAATAAATGATAAAATTACAAACTAAACTAATTAAACGTCTTCGTCGGATGAAGATCCAAAGGCTTGACGTAGCTTCAACTTCAGGATTTCCTTTCCATAGTGAGCTTCCAGCTTTCTCGCTTTTAGCTTGCTAATGACTTTCTTCCACTTGGGAGCAGGATCTGGTTGTCATTTCCTCAAGCTTTCTTCCTTTCCTTGACGTATCCGGATCTGCTATCCTTCGACGAATCTTCTCATCTTTCTCCATGAGCCATTCATCCGGAAGTAAAGCGCTTTTCATGATCTTTGACTTGCTTTGAGCTTCTCATTCTCAAGATTAGTCTTAAGGAACTTGTTTTCCAAAGCCTCTTTTTAAACCTTATCTTGGCCAAAGCTTGGTATTCTCCCATAGTCTCGACGGAAAATTGTTAATTAAGCGGTTGAGAACATGGGTTCTTCATAAGCGTAAGGCATTCAATTCCTTTGCTCTTTCTTTACCCAAGAAGTGTAGGTTTCCATGGCTACACAATTCCGCCTTTACCTTTTCTTTCTTTCGGATGATGCCAAGCTCTCGATCATTCCACCAATCCTTGGGAATCTTCTCCTTCGTGATAGAAATAATCTCTACCAGAAACCAAGAGGTTTACTAGAGTTTGCATATCCGAGTTGATGTCTCGCCAGAATGGGTTGTAGTTGATTCCTCCTTTGTACCGATGAGAGGTACGTTGGCAAATTCTCCACACCTCAATGATTTCCATCTCATTGTCTCGCAAGGTATACCAATGGATATCGTTGTTTGTAAGAGACATGAGTCTTCGAGACCAATGCCATTCATCTTTGTTTTCGCGGAAGATAGGAGATTTAGGCAAGTGTGAGACAATCCATTTGAAAAACAGAGGTACACAACACACGATAGTTCCGTCTCCTTGACGATTTCTATGATGAATAGAGACGTACGTGTCACCAAGTAGAGTGGGAACGAGATTTCCAATCAGAAAGATCCTTATGGCGTTGATATCAACGAAATTTGGGATATTGGGAAACAACACCAATCCATAGAGGAGTAAAGCTAAAATAGCTTCAAAGGCTACCATACTACCAGCTGCAAAGAATTTAAGGGCTTTCTCCATTAGGAACTTTGAAGTTAGTCCTAAGAGTTTTCCTCTGGTAGTTAGGTTTTTGTCTATCTCAGATTTCTTTAAGTGAGTCATCTTTGCAATGACTGGTGATTTAGGAATGGCTTCCAAACCATTGAAAGGTACTTTGTCCGACATCGAGATGCCTAGGATATGCGTGCATTTTCCAAAGTAGGCATCAATCGATAGTCGTGGAAAGTGAAAATGAGACCGGATCGTAAACCGAACGAAAGTTTTGAGAAGTCCTTCATCAACGTTAGTGTTGAGAGTTAAAAGAGTTCCATAGCGTTCAAATCCGAGGATCTTCTACCAAGGATGCTAACTCTTTTAACTTTCCTACATCGAATTCTAAACTCGTATCTCTTGGTGAATCTTCCCGACGTCCATCACTCTAACCTAAAATATTTTACAAAGAAAAAATCTCTAAATTCTTTGGAAATGGGAAGAGAAATGAAGTTTTTTTATTTTTATGAATGAATGCATGAATGCGGCAAACATGGTTTGTAGTTATACACACGGTCAAGCGTTCGAAGTCACGAGCATGAGACCAACGATAAGAATCAAACGTGGGTAAGTTCTAAGGGCTTATTCATCTGTGAAACGGGTTCTACTGATAATACAGGCTCAACACTCCTCTTTGAAATATTATCGGATTTGTTGAATACTCGATGGTCCAATAATATTTTTCAAGAGAAACTCGCTTGATCGTAGTCTCGCATGACAATTATTCTAGGCTTACGCCCGAATAATCTCTGCATTACATCCTAAATGGCCAGGATGGGTTATGTGTTCTACCAACTCAACCAAGAAGTCCCCTTGAAAGCAAAATGTCTTTGCAAATACTTGCTAAACACAAAAACCCCCAAGACAACCTCCACTGAGAGAGGGATATTAACTTTGTAAGTACTAAGACTTCTCACAGGTTAATACCCCCACCTAGATCTTAAAATGTTTCTTAAATCCGGGTTAGGATTTCTTTCCATCGATGAAATCGCGAAACACACAATAAAGAAAAACAGATATATGCACATATGAAAGCTTAACCCCTTTTTTTCTTTTTGAAAACAAAAAAAAGCTTGGTGCTCTTGAGCAGAGTCACTTTTTTTTTTGAAAATCAAAGTTTCAGCGTACTCCCCAGCAGAGTCGCCATTTTTTCTGTTCGCGTTAAAAGGTGACGCGCTAGAGGATTTGAATATGAATTCAGATTCTCTCGGCTCAAACGACTCTTTTGATTTGTTTATAAAGATGCCGCGAGCATCAAGCTTTATTATTTTCAACACAAGAAAGATGATTTAATGATAATGAAAAAGGGGAAAGCTGTTAATACCCTCAATTGATATTGATATGCGTAACGACTAGCGCAAACTAGACGCAACGCATTGGGGAGATTCTGAGTAAGGGGGTTTGTTATATAAAGGGAATAGATGGAGCACCCTTAATATATATAGTTATATATAGCTTTATATATGAATATGTTTGATATGTTTGTGTGTTTTAATTGCTATTTCTATGAATTGGAAAGTTTCTCCTTTGGGATTTTTAAGAAGGATAGATTATATGGGACCCTAGTGTTTTGTTATTATTGTGCTCGCAAAGATCTGTGGATCTTCTGCATACATATCCCTTAGCGGGAATCAGAGCATTTGTAGCTCGGATCTACAGGGATCTATGGTTTGTTTGGTCTGAGAGAGAAAGAAATTTGCTCGGCAAGGATGAGACCTTGTGCCTACGTATTCTCAAAAGGATGTTGAGAAAGTCAGAGCAATCGTAGTTCCCACTTATGCTAGTGGAAAGCAACGGGATGCTAGTAAGAGACAGACAAACGTCATCTTAATGAAAAATGTATCTAATCTATTTCATCACATACATTTTGAAAAGGGTTTGAAATCTTTCGTCGTAAGTTACAGGCGTTTTGCTTGAGTGTACAAGCGTTACCACTTACATGTTTAAGAAAGATGTTTGAAAAAGATGATTGAATCTTTTAACTGTAAGCATTGGGTGTTTTGCTTGAGTGTACAAGCGGTACCACTTACAATTAAGAGATGTTTTTGTTTGAAAAGAGTTTGAAAATTTTTTGACTGTATGTGATATGATAGATTAGATACTTCTTCCATAGAGATGATAGATGTCTAAATCTCGAGGAGAAATTGATTGGATTAAAGGGATGCTTTTAAGAAGCCCATGGGTCCTTGTATTGTTAGCCCAAGAGGAGGCATTCCGAGGGTCATCGAGGGTCCTTGTATGAAGCTCAAGAGGAAGCTATAGGGTATGGCTGGCTTTGTCTTAAAAGGGATTTCACCGGGAAACCATCCTTTTGGAACGAAGAGCAATTTCACCGGGAAATTATACTCGTGGTTCTATCCTAACGCGGGTGATTCTTTGTATTGGAAGCCCAATAGGAGGCTGTTAAGAGATTTTATGGTCTCTTTCATTGTATGATGCCCAAGAGAAGGCTAAACTCAATGAGGAGTTCTTTTGAACGAAGCCCAAGAGGAGGCTGACTCAACAGGGGAGTGTTGTCTTATACGAAGCCTAAGCGGAGGCTGAACTCAGATGAATGAGTTTTCTTATATGAAGCCTAAGAGGAGGCTGAACTCAGATGAATGAGTTACCTTGTACAAAGGCCAAGAGGAGGCTAACTCTGTGGGGAGAGTTATCTTGTATAAAGCCCAAGAGGAGGCTAACTGTGGGGAACCTATGGGTTAGACTAGTTGTTGTGTTATAACTAGACAGTTGTATAAACAAGTGTGTGTGTGATATGTATTCACAGGAGTTTATGAAGGAAATATAAACAAATGCATGATGTTTATTTACAAGAGTTTATGAAGGAAACATAAACAAGTGTATGTGAAACGAACGTTTAAAACGAGCGTAACTTGATTGTTTACAAGTCTGAATTGTCTACAAGGAAGTAAATATGTACACGAACGAGTATTTATGTATAGAGAAAGATGGATGTACATAGGAGGGTTGGGACTTACACCATAAGGGTGGCCCATTGGTTTGAAAGCAGCTTCACAGGGAATAATGCTCCTTTCAATACCAATGGTATTCAGTGGTATATACAGACGAAACGGAAACGAACGATCGAAGTTTATCTGTGTTCAAGTATTTACAAAAAATATCTGTGTTATGTACAGATAAAAGTTTGTATGAAAAGAATTTGATATGTACAAGAAAAATATGTATGTACATAAAGAATGTTGGTTTGTATATACATAAGTGAAGTGAAAACAAACGATCGAAGTTTGTCTGTACTTGAGTATAAAAAGTATCTGTATTATGTACAGATGAAAATTTGTATGTATCTGAAGAGAGTTTGATATGTACAAAGAAATAATTATGTACATAAAAGAATGTTTTTGGGACTTACACCGTGAGGGAGGCCCATGATCGATTGAGAAACTCGAGAGAAAACGAATCGGTTTTATCGTTTAAATCGGATCGATCATGGTAAAAAGATGTAAGTTTGATGAAAAAAGTTTTGAAGAAATGATTTTGAAAGTGTTTTGAAATGTGAGGTTTATCTATGAGAAGTTTTGAAAAGAATCGGAAGTCGAAAGTTTGAAAAATTCACCTTTTAAAGTGGTTTTGAAAAGTGTCAAAAACGTCGTTTTCGGCTCGATTAAAATATAATCAGATGAAAGTTTTTTCTGACAATTTTTGCACTATCATAAAATAGATACATTTATTGACAAGTGTACAAAAAATCACCTAAAAATGAGGAGTTTTGATTGGTTAAAAAAATGTGAAAGTTTGTGAAAAAAACATGAAGAAAATCACAAAGTTTGAAAAAAAATGGTCCATGGGAGGTTTGAACCCAGGACATGAGGGGTGGTCACGTGGCAGAAAGTACTACGAGCGAGCTGGCAACCACTGGGGACAAGAGCGCTTTTGTGTATTTGGATCAAAACACGTGTTAATAAAATATTGGAAAATTTGAATTTGAAAAAACTCAAGAACACGCGCGAAGTGTTCTTCATCTTTATCAATTCTCAGATTTCTTAACTTGCTTGTTTCTTGATGAAATTGGACGAAGTAAACATGAAAGTTGCTCGAAATTTAACAAGGAATTCGATGGTGGTTGTTAATTGCATTTATTTTTGGTCTAACACGATTGAATTTCTGGAAAACGTGAAGAACCCTAGAACTGGAAATTCTAAATTAAATGATGTATGGTTGATGATTTTTCAAATTGTTTGAGGGTTAAGGATCGTGATAGGTGCAGAAAACAAATGGCCAAGAGTTTTTTCATTTAAATGCAAGGAATCATGAGATTGAAGTTTGAGTTCTCACCTGTTCAAGCTGAGATTGAAGATGGTGTTGGAGTGTTTCCGAACTTGTTTTGTGATTGCTATAGCATCATCGGCCTATGTAGAAGATGTAGGAATGGTCTGCTTGCTTCGAGCTTGCCTAGATCGTGCTACCCAAGTCCACCTGCACAGTCTAAAAATGGAGCTTCGATTTATGGGTTAGAGTTGTTACAGATGTTGGCTATTGATCTGCATCATGTCTATGATGTTCATAGATGATGTTTGGATGCTTGGAACACAAGTTAATCAAGCCTAGCCATGAATTCGAAACTTAAGGCAGTTTGTACAAGTTTATGTTCATGAGATGTGATTTCTGGTTTCTAGCTTAGTTTGTGTTAATCTTAAGCTTCAAACAAGTTATATATTGATTATGAAATGTGTTTGACACCAAAACTTTCCATGGTTTTCAAAAATTTTCAAAATTGCAAGTTTGCTCAAAATGCATTATGTTTCTTGATTTTGAAGAAAGAAGAGAGAAAGCATAACTTTGCATTTCTTTGGTGTAGATTCAAATGGGCAATATGACCTCTATTTATAGGTCAAAAGTTCTGAAAAATTAGGCACAAGTACATGGCATTTGTAATTCAAAGTTGCCTTAAAGGGCAAGAAAGACATTTGCAAAAGGAAATGGAAGCTTCCTTTTTTAACCATGTGTTATTTTTCCAACTTGATCCAATCCTACAATTATTACCTCTAGCTTATATTTATCAGCCCTAATCTTCAATTTTGGCAGGTGGCATTGCTTCTAGATGAAGAAACCAAAAAATGACCTATAATTTGAAGTTTTGTCCTTTGAAAATCATGTTCATGAAGCCTTATGTTTCAATTTCAAAAGTATAGCTAGACTCCATGGATTTGAGAGTTCTTGGACATTTTGGAAAGCTTATTTCAAGAGCTACAACTTTCATGTTTTGAGTTTTTTCCAAATCAAAGTGGAACTATGTGAAAAAATGCCATGAAGTTTGGAAAAAATACAAAATTTTAACACTTAGAAATTTTTCTAAGTGTTGGAACTTTTGACTTTTTGTTGACTTTTCCAAATTCTTTGATTTTTTATGATCAAGATGGATCATTTGAAGTATTTTGATGATGGAAAAGTTTTGTTTTGAAAAGTTGACCAAAAGTCAAAGTTTGACTTTTCTCGTCGATGAAATTTCATCGATGTTTCGAAATCGATCGATGAAGTCCAGAACTGTGGTGTTTTGAATCCAGAAATTAGGTCAAGAGATTGTATCTAAGATGTAATGACCAATCTCTAACCAAAAAAGTCATTCCTTGCTCAAAAAGTCAGAGAATACTCATCCTCGATCAAAACCCTAATTGGTCGATCCTCGATTGATCAATGAGGAAAGTTGGATATCTGATGATCAGAGGTTGATGTTTTGATCAAGATAGATCAAATGAGGTGAGTAAAACTCAAACCCTAATTGGTTGCCTCTTGAATCATATGAAAATCTGATGAAACCCTAATTTTGACCTGTGAATGCTACACCCGATTAATGTTGTCTGAACTGTTAGTGATGCAATGATGCAAATGTATGGTGGTATATTAGGTCAAAAATTGGGGTATGACAAAAAGCACTTTCTTCATTTTTCCAACATAACACCAAAACACAAAGTATAGAAGCTTAGGAGAATAGTTAGGGTTTTGGAAGAAGAAGAAGAAGAGCAAGAAGAGAGCTTGAGGATTAGGTTGTGGGAACATCAAGATTCATCCAAAATTGCAAGGTAAGGGTTTTGATTTCCATCTCATATAGTTAGGGTTTGATAATTATAGTTTGGATTGGGGAAAAATTGATAGTTGATTTATAGGGTTTAGTTGGTTGATTGTTGAAATAGTTTAGAAAAGTTGGATTAGGAGTAGGGTTTATGGGTGTGTTGTTATTAGTATTGTAGTATAAGAGGTTATAAGAATGAAAATGGAAAAGAAAAGCTATAACAGTAAAACAAGAAAACCAGAAAAACAAGAAACCAGAAACGACGCAAGGAAGAAGAAGATGGATGGCTGGTGTGCAAAGGGGGAGGCGCCCACCTCCATGTGTGGGGCGACCGTCCCCCAAGGTGAGGCACCCGCCTCCTCTTCACTTAGAACCAAGGGACGTGCGTCCCTGATGGCTAGGGGGAAACGGAAATTTTTCTGTAAACATGTTTTTTTCCTTTCGTCAGAAACACGCTTTTTCTCGTTTCGCAAAAATGTTTTCCTGCATAATTGTTTTAGAAAACTTCTGTTTCTTCAATTATTTCCAAATTCACCTAGTAACCCTTTATATCAATAAAATATAATTAGGACATAAGTTAGCCGATTATATTTAGAACCCGATTATGTTCCGATTTTCCGATTTTGGTAAATTCGACGACGGAGCAAGTTGCTCCGAATTCAACGAAAATTGACGTGCTAGCTAAGTTCGACGTGTAGAATGTAGTGGCGAGGTTAGTTTTTCGAAATTATGAGATTTTACGAAACGACCCGAAATAGGCCAAATTACGGCTAAATAGAATCGGGTAGTGTTTTAGTCGATTTAAGACATGTATGAACTATCCGATTTCGATGTTGATGTTTATAATTAATGTCGGTTATTAAGAATGGTTTTTCGTGACGATTATTGGTGTTTTGACTATTTTTCCATTTTTGGAATTTTGTGAATTAATTGATAATGATGTGGTATGAATAAACATGATGTTTGCGACAGTGTGTTTATTAATGAATACTTGTTGATTATGCGATGCGATGATATGTTTATTTGATGTGAATAAATATGGCGATGTGGACTTTATGTCAATTTTGATGAGCGATGATGATGTGTTGTTGTGTGGTCTTTATTATTGAGTCACATACATTGCATAGGCGACGAGGGCTTTTATGCCAAGCGACGATGGGCTTTATGCCAAATGTTCCTAAATATGAACAAAGTGACGGGTACCACATGCATAACATAGTTATGCCTCATGGAGTCGGTTGTGTTGATGTTTGAGTTGTTCAGCATTGAGTTTTAATTGATGACTGATGTTGAATTGCGATGATATATGATACTTTGTGTTGATGCGAGCATAGTGATTATGTGACGAAGTAAAGTGTTAATTTATTTACTAAATGCAAATTTAAAGTATGTAAGCTTTTAATATATGTTGACATACTCTATGTAATTTATATCATTTATAATTCCAAAACTATTTATATATCTGTAACACGGTGAACTGACTTTGTAGGATTTTGTATCGCAAATGTGCGGATAGCAAGAATCGCCACCGACTTTTTCTTTTATCTAATTAAGGGAAGGTAAAAAGTACAGAAAAAGACCTTCGTTAGATTCTGAGTAAGGGAGAAGGTTATGAAAAGGGAAGGTATTAGCACCCCTTTCCATCCGTAGTTATCTACGGGCTCTTAGTTGCTCTTAGATCACTTTAAAATTGTGCTTTCTGTGTGTCTGACAAAAATGTTTTGAAAAGGCATTTCGCTTTGACTTTGTAATGATTCATGTAGGAATGTATACAAAGTGTTCGGAAATGTTTCATTTTGAAAAGAGTTTGAACTTTGACAAAAGTGTGAGGTGTGAAAAGTATTTTGATAGAGCAAGCAACTAAAAGTCTTATTACCTACTCGTAATTGGTCGTTGTTATTTACGCTCCTTTAGAATAGCGTTATCCATACCATTAGTTGGTAGGTAACTCCATTCTGGATGTAAGCGGACATTCGGGACATCGGATGGTCATAGAAAGCAACTTGTAGGAAGTATCCTAGCACATTCAAGGACTATCATCATTTTCGAGGCGACAATCGAGGGTCAAGATCATGTATTTGGATGCGACATCGTGGGTCTTATGATCTTTGTATCGAAGGGACTATGATGATTTGTTTTGAAGGCAACGGTGCTAGAATACCTCTACGTTCGAGGGACTTGACCATTTGAATTCGCAAGGCAACGAGAGAGAATTACCCTAAGGGGTGCATGTGTGAGAGAAGTGTGTTGATTCAGATATATGTATCTTGAAAATTAGAGTGAGCTATGTTCAGTTTTATCTTGCCATACACGCCTAATTACTAGCAGTTTATAGGGTGCGGAAATTAAATCGCGGGAAGTAAATGCGGAAAGATAAATCCTACGCTATTACATGGCTTTGGGGCAGCTACATAATTTAAAATGCGGAAAATAAAAGCCCTAATTAAGCTATTACATCCCATAAGAAATTACATTATTGGAAAAAAGAAAACAGTAAAAAGAAATCGTCCGAAACGGGATAACCTGTGAAAAAATGAGAAATCGGAAAATACGAGGAAATCGAATAAGAGGAAAATGTTAGCAAAAATGATAATTTTTAAATGAGAAAAATATTTCATGCTGGAAATAACAATAATATGCTAAAATAAATTAAATAAACATTTTCTGGAAATAATGCAAAAAGAAAAATATTTTTTGGTGTTTTTTTAATGCATGATAAAAATTATTGAAATAAAATTAAAATTAATGCAAAATATTAAAAAAAATATGAAAATATGAAAATAGTTTGAAGTTTGTAAAAGAAAGAACAAAACTGGTCCTGGGGAGGCTCGAACTCGTGACCAGGAGGAGCATCTTTGCACAGTCCATGCCTTAACCGCTGGGACACTTGGCATTTGGTGTTGGAAAAGACAAAATCAATTCAATATAAGTGATGACGCGTCCTGGATGTGTTTGAAAACAATTCAGCACGCGTGGACCCCAGGTTGAATGAGAGACCCAATCGGATTGCCCAGAAATGCCACGCACGCTCGCTGCCGGTCAAAGGAGTCCACGACGCCGGAACCCTAGCTCCGGTCGTCTTCTCCGGCCATTCAATTTCTCAAACCTGCAAAATACGATGAATAAACAGAAAAAGAACACCCTATCCCCCTAAATCGACCCTTCTGAGTCCAATGGTGGTATCAGTTTTTCCTAAAAGTGCCTCTAGCTATCAGTTCGAAACTCAACAGTTCCAAAACCCTAATCATGGCATCACGCGATTTGGACGTTCAAACTCAACAACGATTGCCCAAATCATGTATATGGAGTCTCATGAACACAATAAAAGCATTAGAATCAATTGAAACGAGCAGATAATAAAAGTGCAAAATCAAAAAAGAATTGAATATGTATGCATGTATATGTCTCGATTCTGCTTGCTTTGATCCATAATAAAGATGTATTCTTACTCAATCTTACCCCCTGAACACGTTTGGATGATTGAAAGAGGATGAGAGAGGCTGTAAATAAAAATTCGATTTTCAACTATTCTTGAAAAAATTTGGCAAAGTTTTGGTTGTTGTAAGGGCTAGGGTTTCGTGTCCCTTGTTGTACATATTGCTGGCTATTTATAGAGTGAATTGAGAGAGAAAAAACAAGGCAAAAAGATTTGGTTTTGAATGCATTGAATGATTTTCAAATAAAATCAAATTTTTGAAAGAAATTTGACTTTCTCTTAAATGAATGATCATGCACGAAATTGGTATGTATTTTGGGCTTCCTTGGACCTCAAGCATGATATAAAATCACTCTCCTTGAAAAAATATCTTATTTTCATATTTTATATAATTTAATTTTGAATTAAATGGTTTAAAATTCAAAAATAAATTAATAAAATAGAAAATTGCCATGGCCAACAATTTATGAGTCACAAATAATGTCATGAACAAGTTTGGATCAAAAGATTATAGGCCCATTTGGAAACTTTTGCATTTTGACCAATATCTCTTTTTGTGCAATTGTCCAAAATTGCCCAACTTTTGAATAGTGTATCTTGCTCAATTTTCCACATTTTTGAGTGTTCTTGGACTTTTTAGAAATCTCTAAGAGTCCTATAACCAACCTCTTTGGTTTCATCTCAATTGGAGTTTCCATGCTTAATATATCTTCAAAACAAAATGTTGACTTTTTGTTGACTTTGAAAAGGACCTGTAATGTTTTGATCCATACCTTCCAAATGAAGCATTTTTTGAACATTCTTGTGAGACATGAAGTTGTAGAGAATTGAATTTCCTTCAAAACAAGAGGTGGTGGAAAATTTTTTGAGAAAGTATGAAGAAGTTATGCTCAGTCAAAGTTTGGTTGACTTTTCACTGAGAAACCCTAATTTAGAAAGTTTGACTTTTGAGTAAATCTTGAGTTTTCTTGATGAATCATGATCAACCCTTGATCAAATGATGAATGTAACTTCAAAATGAGGAGGCATGAAGAATTATGAAGTTTGACTGTATGTTAACCACAGTTGACTTTTTGTCCGATACAACTGATTTTCAACCATCTGAGCAATTATCTGAGGAAACTTGACTTGTAAGGCTTGAAATTTGACATGGAGAATCTTTGAAGCATATGAGGAGGCATGAAGACCATTGGAGATGTTGGAAGTCCATCTTGATCTGAGAAATACCAAACCCTAGTTTGGGTTGATTGTCTAGGAGAGGGTTTGTCTGATCAACCCTTGAAGAATCCTTGAGCATGGATGTATGGAATATCTTGAGAAGATGGAGGGAAAATGTTGGGGTATGACATGCCCTGCTCAATCTTCTTGACCGAAGGGTTAGATTGGCATGTTCGCCTTTCGGGACCTGGAGGTAGAAGATGATTGAACACTCGAGTACACCTGAAAATTTGCACTCGCGGTTGACTGATGATGCGGGAATGGGCTTACAGATAACATTTGGAGAAGTTGGAGACTTCGCTGGGGGATGAGTCGCACGCTAGACTTGAGATTGTTGATAGGAGAATTGACGGGGATGGGCTTAAGATGCCATCCGAAAGGTCGGTGCCGAGGAGTGAGCCGCACGCTAGGCTCGTAGATGTTTCGGAAGTGAAAAGGGGGAGATAGGCTTAAGATGCCATCCGAGAGTCGACGTTAGACTTCGTGCTCATCTTTGAATGAAGTTATTGGTTTGTATTGGTTTTTAACCAAATATGCAGATTCTCAAGGCGAGAGTGTTGACAAGTAGTCGGAGATGGGCTTAAGATGCCATCCAAGGCAATCGAGTCGACGCCGCATCAGTTGCTGCTGATAATAAGAATGAGTCGAATAGTTCTTCGCCGACTACTCGGGAATGTAGTGGCAAAATGTGGATAGCTTCCTGTGCATCGGCATTGATCCACTGCATGTTATCGGAGGATAACTTGTGATCGTTCAAATAGTTTTCCCGTCTGGATTCGGGTATTAATCCTGGATCTGCTGTCGGAGGACAACAAGGGCGGTCGTTCGGATAGTTTTCCCTGTCTGGATTCGGTCTTAATCTCGACCGCTTGTCGGAGGACAACTAGGACGGTCGTTCGTATAGTTTTCCGCCCGATTCGGCATTAATCTTGGACCTGTTTGCGTCAGAAGCAATTTTTCACCTGTTTTGGAGAAAACAAGAGAAATTTTGATAGAATATTGATTAGTCTTATGCAAGGAATGATGCATGACGATGTGTATAAATGACATATGCATATATGAGAAATGTATGAATGATAGATGTTGTGGTATTTCAAAACATATCCATCTTGAAGAAGATGTGGATGTTCTGCTTGGAGATTTCGACTTTGGGGACGAAAACCCTGAGAAGAAAGAAAACTTTGATTCCTCCGGTGCACTATCTGACCAAGTCTTGGGCCTAGATACCGTTGAGGATGGTATAGATCGAGAAACACGTTGTTGAGGATCTCATACATGACTCGCTGGGAGAATCTGGAGGTACTCCGGGATTTTGCGGTAAATCCATCCGAGAGCATTTGATAGTTGCCGGAGACCGGTTAGAAGGATCGGGGCCCGTCGAATCTCTGGGGAAAAGGATGTAGGTTTCTCCTGCACTATCTCGACCAAGTTTTAAGTCCGATACTATGGAGAAAAGAAAGGGAAATTGTTGAGAGATATTCATGGGATAAACACCTCGGCTGGAATGAAGTGTTATTGCTCAAGATGGGTGTGGCCCGATTAAGTTGAGTGGAATCACCGCTTGGGATCCTCTTCTTTGCCGGGAAGGTTTTGTGGTGAGTGACATCTCGTGGGGATCATGCTCGTGGGGAAATGCATTGGTGACTTTCGTCATCTCAATTCCTAGAGCTCGTAGTAATTACTCGTATGTTCTTTTTCGCATGTTTGGAATAGATTTTATTGTTAGATGCATATAATCATTCAAAGCAAACGTTGGACTTTATGCAAACAACAATAGCAAAAATTGTAAAGAAAGAACTTGTATTTATTTGAAAGGTGGCGATGGCCAAGTAGTTTGTATACACGAAAGTAAAAAGCTATGCGGAAACAATCTCGTTAAGTTCCAACTATGCTAGTACTCATATATTTCAACTATCTCATCTCCTCACAAGAGAAAGTGAGTGAATTGATCTTCGCCATTTGAATCTTGAATGTCGATAGTAGTCTGAGATAGGTGATCCGGACGAGACATAGTCGACGCTTAAATCCCTAACTATTGCCTAGACCGCCTTTTCGGTTTTCACCACCGATACCTTTTTGCCCAAGCCGCTTTTCGTGTTTTCGACCGGTGTACATGTTTTGTATATATCCTTAACTTTTTCCCGAACCCTTTTGGTTTGCCAGATGCCCTTATTTTTCCTAGGTCACCGATCTAGCGGGTCTCATTTATGGCGTAGTATTTTTGACTATGTCTGCATTCTGTGGTGTGGAAGTCTTCACCATCCATGGTGCTAAGTATCATAGCTCCGCCGAAAACACCGACTTGACTACAAACGGTCCCTCGAGGTGGGAGTCCATTTTCCCTCGATCACCTTGTGGAAGAATGATGCTTGACTACTAGATCACCGACTTGGTAGACTTGCTTGACCTTCTTGTTAAATACTCGATCATTCGCTTCGATAGATCTGTCCATGGCGTATGGATGCGAGTCGCTTCTCATCAATCAGTTGATCCGTCAAGGCGAGTCGAATCCAATCGCCTTCACTTAGCTCGCAACCCGAGAACTCTAGTTGAGGGTATTTGAACCTCGATTGGTAGGACCGCCTCCATACCGTATACAAGAGAGGGGTTGCCTCGCTGATGTTCGATCAGAAAGCGATAACCATGAAGAGCAAATGGTAACATCTCATGCCAATCTTTGTAAGTCACTGTCATTTTTTGTATAATCTTCTTAATGTTCTTGTTGGCGGCTTCCACTGCGCCATTCATCTTAGGCCGATAAGGAGAAGAGTTGTGATGCTTGATCTTGAATCGTGCGAGCTCGTGATCATCTTGTTGTTGAGATTGAGTCGTTATCTCGTGATAATCCTTTCGGAGTGCCATACCGACAGATAAGATTATGTTTGATGAATCGAGCCACGACATTCTTGGTAACAGATGCAAACGAGGCTGCTTCTACCCACTTGGTAAAGTAGTCAATTGCCACAAGGATGAAACGATGTCCATTGGAATCTGTGGGCTTGATTTCTCCGATCATGTCAATGCCCCACATTGCAAAAGGCCAAGGAGCCGTTAGAACATTCAGAGGTACTGGAGGTACGTGCACTTTGTCTGCATATATCTGGCATTTGTGACAAGATCGAGCGTAGCAGTGACAATCAGCTTCCATGGTGGACCAATAGTAACCTGTTCTCAAAATCTTCTTAGCCATCGTATGTCCACTAGAGTGGGTACCAAATGTGCCTTCGTGTAACTCTTCCATGATACGTTCCGCTGTTTTCCGGTCTACACAGCGAAGTAAGCACAAATCGTGATTGTGCTTGTATAAGATATCGTTGCTGAGGAAATATTTGGATGCAAATCTTCTCAAAAACTTCTTATCGCTGATAGATACCCCTGCGGGATATTCCTGGGTCTCAAGATACCTCTTCACGTCATAGTACCAAGGTTTCTCTTCTGTATCAAGCTCATAACAATACCCTGGTTCTTCAAACCTCTCAATGATGATCTGGGGAGCCTCGTTGTCCCATCAGACCTGGAACATAGACGACATAGTAGCCAATGCGTCTGCCAACTGGTTCTCTTCTCGTGGAATGTGATTGAAAGTAATCTCTTCGAAGTAGGAGATCAAACTCAGAACATGCTCTCGATACGAATAAGATTCGGATGTTTCGATCCCACTCGCCTTAATCTCGACCGATCACCAAAGCCGAGTCTCCATATACTTGCAAGAACTTGATTCTTAAGTCAATAGCGCTTTGATACCCATGATGCACGTCAGATTCGCCATGTTGTTAGTGCAATCGAAACATAATCCGCGGTGAAAGACGGTGTCCGCCTGGGAGATGTAATGATGGCGCCAATGCCATTGCTAAGTGCGTTGAGGCTCCATCAAAGACCATGGTCCATCGATCCTTGTTCGTGTCCTTCGTCTGGCCTCGGTTCTTCGCAATCAGAATTAGCAAAACATCTTCGTCTGAAATTGAACCGCATAGACCGATAGTCATCTACGGCTTGATGAGCCAAATGATCGGCTACTACACTTCCTTTGATCGCTTCGAGAAGTGTACCGATGTCATATTCGGTCGATCATTTGCCATCTTGCTATTCTTCCCGAGAGTGGTTTCTCAAATATGTATTTTATCGGATCCATCTTAGAAATCGAAGGTAGTGTGAGTCAACATATACGCCTTAGTCGGCGAGCAGCCCAAGCCAAAGTGTTGCAAGTTTTCTCAAGTCGTGAGTATCTTGTTTCACATCGGTAAACTTTTGCTAAGGTAGTATATTGCATGCTCTTTTCGACTGCACTCGCCATGTTTCCAACACACACCCCATTGAGTTCTCTAACACCGCCAAGTACATGATAAGAGGTCTTCCTTCGCAAGCGGCATCGGATAGGAGAATTCAGAGGTACTCCTTGATTTTGTCAAAAGCGATCCGCAATCGCTGCTCCATTCTACCACTTGATCTTTCTTAAGTAACTTGAAGATTGGCTCACAAGTAGCAGTTAAATGTGCAATGAATCTGGCAATGTAGTTTAATCGGCCCAAGAAACCTCTGACTTCCTTCTCGGTGCAGGGAGCTGGCATTTCTTGAATAGCTTTAACCTTGACGGAGTCAACCTCAATACCTTTACCACTAACAACAAACCCTAGAAGTTTTCCGGATCTGACTCCAAAGGTACACTTGTTAGGATTAAGTCTCAGTTTGTACTTCTTCAATCTGTCAAACAGTTTCTACAAATGATCAAGATGTTCTTCTTCTGTCTGTGATCGAGCTATCATGTCGTCGACGTAGACCTCTATCTCGTGATGAATCATGTCATGAAGTAATGTCACCATAGCACACTGATAAGTGGCGCCGCGTTTTAGTCCGAACGGCATAACCAGCGTAAAGTGCCCCACCGTAACAAAAGTAGTCTTCCATGTCTTCCGGAGCCATTTTGATCCGATTGTAACCGGAGAAACCATCCATGAAGGAGAAAACCTTATGCCGAGCGTGTTGTCAACCGTAACATCAATATGAGGAAGGGAAAATCGCCTTTCGACTCGCTTTGTTCGATCTCTATAATCCACACACATTCGTATTTTACCATCCTTCTTGGCACAGTACCACATTCGCAACCCATTGTGGATAGGAAGTAACTAAGAAACCGTGTTGAACCGCTTCATAACTTCGCTTTGATTTTCTCGACATCTCAGACGCATGCGACGAACCTTCGTTTCACCGAGAAAACCTTCTTTTGTCGGCAATCGTGTACCATAATATCAATGTCTAAACCCGCATGTCTTCGATGACCAAGAAAACCTCAATATAGTCTCGTAGCATCCGAACCAACCTTTCTTTAACACGCTCTCAAGACCGGCTCCTATCTTGATCTCTTTTCTATCTTCATCAGCACCCAAATTCACAACCTCAACTTGCTCTTCGTGGTGGTCAGATAACTCGATCTTCTTGCAGTAGACCGACAAGTTCTCTTGGCACTTCACAATCTTCCTCACTTTCGCCTTCGGCTTGGTCGATCGATTATCGTCATATTTAGCAATAGCATAGTTATCAACTAGATTGGAGTGATTCTGCAGTGTATCATGTGGGTGTGTGTAAGAAACACATAGCTTTTTGAAGGGGTGATAGAGTAAAAGAAAGAAAACAACAAATAATGCAAAAGTCCAACGATTTTATTGAATGAAAATATGCAAATGACAGATAATAACCCTCACAAACGAGCCATGATGTCGCGGGCAAGGCACTAGGCTTTAGAGTTTATTGTTCAAAACATAAAGAAAAGCAAAACAAAAACAAGAGCAATTACTCCTGACTAAAGGAGATTGGTATGACGTCTTCAGTCTTCCAATTGTTGAGCCCATTTTCTGGAGTTGGGACGATCCACTTGCTGATGTCGAAGTCGTTGTCGTCATCTTCTATAGCATGGATTCCACTCTGACTGATGCGGAAAGGAAGTTGGCCGGCACGTTCGCGGCGTATCATCTTCTGACCTTTGATGGTGAAGCCTAAACCAGTCTTGTCGAATTTGAAAGGAAGATCAGGGAGCTGTCCCCAAATAGAACTACCTCCTTCTCCAACAGCAGCTTGAGCATCTTTCAGTGAGGCCATCCTAGGCGGAACTTTAGCAACTTTAGGAGTGATAGGAGAGTCGACAGTCGTGACTCTGGGGATTGTTTCAAAAGCTTGACAGGGAGTCTCGAAGAATTCATCTTCCATCTCGAGGTATCGGAATGATTGTAGATGACTGACCATATATTCTTCTTCACCACACACTGTAACAACCTTCCCTTTCACCGGTACTTCACCGATGCAAGGTAAGTACCGCCCATGTATCCAAGGGCCCAAGTAGGTAAGAGTCGGACGGATGTCCATGACAAAGAAAGTGGAGTCAAAAGTAGGGAACCGACTTTGACAGAAGAATGAGCTTCCAAGCATCGCTCGCTTAGAACCATCAAAAGCTCTCACAATAATATCACCGGGTCTCGTAACCAACCCTTCGATATCAAGTCGATCAAAAGCCTTGGAGGATATTCAGAGCGTAACCGTATCCACCAAAACATGAGATGTTGTAACGCCTTGCATTCAACAGAGATGTGCAAGGCTTTGTTGTGTTTCCTTCCGCAGAATCAAATCAAGATCGAGAAGCCTAGGCCGTTGTTGGCAAGTGCTAGCAATACAAACTTCAAACTGGTCAGTAGTAGTGTCTTGCGGTACGTGAGCATTCTTCAGAAACTTTACTAAGGCGTTAGCATGAGCCTCAGAGCACAAGAGTAGAGCAAGCATGGAGATCTTGGACGGAGTTTGTCCCAACTGTTCCACGACATTGTAGTCACTCTTCTTGATAATCTTCAGAATTTCCTCCATTTCTTGTTTGGAGGTGTCTTCAGCAACTTCCTTTGGTACTTCTGGTTGAGCAGGATGAGTCACTGGTTCTTTCCCTCTAGCTTAGGGAATGGGTTGAATAGCTGGAATGCGAGTTGGAGTCGCGGTGTCTTTCGGAGGAGAGATATCTGGAGAGAAAACCCTTCCGGTTCTAGTCATTTTACTTGATCCGGTGATGTTGTCAACGTCAGGAATGGTAGCTTCAACTGTAAGATCTTCAATAGTCAGGGGGTCTTGCTTGACGCCATGATAGTAAACATCAGCTCCATAATTCCAAGGGATAGCTTTGTCGGAGGAATATGGCACTAGTCTTGGAGAAGTAATGATAAGAGGTGCCACTCTAGGCATAGGATCAGCAGAGGAAATCCTTATGGTGTTAACATCAGCATGGTCTTCTGGGAAATCGTCACCCCATCCGGTCACTTTAACATCTTCAATATGAATCTTGTAGCTCTCAGGAACAGTGTACTTCACCATGTAATCGTACTTTCCACTTGGCTTCCCCAAGATATCCCACACAGATGGTGCAGTTTCGTTCACATCTTCGATCTTCAGTTTAGACATATCTTCACACAGCTTCTACACAGGTGGTTTTAGAAATAGTATCTCACGGTTATCCATCATCCATCGAACACGCCTTCTCAACCAAGCACAACCATCGTGCAGATGGGCACCAACGACAATTCTCTCGGGCATCCTGGTTGACACCGCTAGCAAATTCTTCTTAACAACATCGAGGAATGGTCAAGTCATCTATGTTGAAAACATAAGTATCATCGCCAACAAAGATTGGAACTCTCGTCATGGTTAGGCATAGGTGCGCTGATCACATTCGAGTCTCAACAGAGGGTCAAACTCAATCTGCTTAGCTTCAATCATGTCTTGAATCTTGTTCTTTGAGCCCAACAATCATCTGTTATGTCCAGGCTATTGGAATGGTAAGCACATTTAGCATTAGGATTGTATCTCGGAGAAGTGTTGAGTTTTGAGGAGGATCCTCAAGGTGATCACCGCTTTCAACATGTGTTGCAAGGCTTCATGACAATGGCATGTTGATCTTCAGAACTGCCTTCGTGGCTGCTGCCACGCTGCTGTCTCACGAGGTTGTGCCGATGTAGGATCGAGATCACAACCGCCCACAGATTGAGCACGGTCGGTCTTGGCTCGCCTTTTCTGACCATACACAGCATTGGCTTCTTTCTTACCACCAAAAGGCCTCTTCGCAGCATTTGAAGACGACTCTACCTGAATTTTCCCACTCTTGATACCAGCTTCAATACGCTCTCCTGTCAATATCAACTCGGTGAATCTGGCTGAAGAGTTTCCAATCAGATGATTGAAGAACGGGCCTGTCAGTGTTCCCATAAACATATCAACCAATTCCCTATTGGATAAGGGTGGTTGAACTCTGCCTGCTAGATCTCTCCATTTCTAAGCATACTCCTTAAACTTCTCATCACGACCCATAGACATGCTCTGTAGTTGCATGTGAGTGGGTGTTAATTCAGCATTGTACTCACATTGCCTGTAGAAAGCATCAACCAAGTCACTCCAAGTACGGATACGGTCATTCTCTAGCTGATAATACCACTCCAATTGAGTTCCGACAAACTCTCTTGAAAATAGTGTATCCACAACTTTTTATCATCAGTGTGGAGATTGATCTTCTGAACATAGGACTTCAAATGCAGCTTCGGACAAGACATTCCATCATACCTGGCAAAAGTTGGAACTTTGAACTTAGGAGGAATCACCACACCAGGGACAAGACTCAGATCATCAAAATTCAGCCCAGACATCTTCAGGTTTTCCACAGCATTCAGACGGTCTTCAAGCTACTTGTACTTGTCATCTTCATCAGAGTACTGGCTATGGTCAGAGCGATCTTCTCCCTCTTTCTTAGGCTCACGCTGGTCATCTTCATTACCCTCAACGCTCCCCTCATTCTTGACACTTCCTTCAGAGAGCTCTATCCGACTGACCCTCTTAGGACCACCTTTGTAGCGTCTGCCCATGTTGAGAAGACCAACAACCTTCTTCTTTCTGTTGATGAGCTTCTTCAGATCTTCCTGGCCTTGGACCAAACTGGTGAACATCTGTTGGAACTGAGCATTCTGAGCCTGGAGATCTTTGACAGACTGTTCAAGATCCATTTCTGCTAAAATAAATAGCGAGCAAATGAGAAAACCAATCTTCAATGTACTTGTGATGCAATGTTATGCTATGATATGCAATGTTTATGCGAATGCAATGCAATGTTTTCAAGGACCTTAGGGATTTAAATTTGTTAAACAAGCACGAACAAACATTTATTAGTTCTCTTTTTATTAATTTTCTTTTTAAGAACAAAAGATAGTTCAACACAATAAAAGAAAACATATAAAATCTCAAAGCTCTAAGTCTCCCATGGGTGCTTCCTCTTGGTGCCGAGGTAGGCGTTGATGTTCCGCTCCTCGTGAAGTAGCTTTGTCAACTCTAGTACCTTCTTCTCGCTTGCGTAGCACTGAGCTTCAAATGTATCCCTTTCTTCTTTTAGTTGAATCCAGGATCTATTCAAGTCTTCAAAATCAGTAGGCATGTCAGGATGGAGAACAGTATAGGGTACGTCACCTATAGCAACAGGTTCCATAATTACTGGTAAGATAGGCGTGAATGGCATCATGAGGTTTTGAGCTCGAGCTCTCACCCATTTGAGGTAAGGTTCCCAAGGAATGGAGTTCTGGTGCCCTAAAGTCTTGGTATCAGTCTTCTTTACCATGCCCTAAGCGTGTATAAACCTTTGTCGGTAATTCTGGAGATCGTGATTGTAATCGAACACAATATCTTGGAGAAGCATATCATGATGACCATCTCTCCGAGCAAAACCAAACTGACGTAAAGCTAGAGAAGGGTTGTAAGTAATACCTCCCCTTATACCAAGGAGTGGTACATTAGGGAATTCTCCATAACGCTCAATGAATGTGAAGTCCTTTTGAGAGAAAAGGCTCCAACGGATATCTGAATGAGAGAGTAACATTAACCTTTGAGACCATCTCAACCTTTGTTCATTCTTCAAAACTGATGGAGGAAGGTGCGAAATAAACCACCTGGAAAGTAACGGTATACAACACATGAGAGTTCCTTGTCTTTTGATAGTGCGAGTGTGGAGAGAATGTAGGATGTCTCCAAGAAAAGTAGGCACAGGATTGCGAGTAAGGAATAACTTAATGGCGTTGACATCTATGAATTGATCCGAGTTAGGGAATAGAACCAAACCATAGATTAGCAAGGCCACAATGTCTTCAAATGCATGGAAACTCATAACTTTGAGGAATTCTCGGGCTTTCTTAATTAAGAACTTGGAAAGTAAACCCTTAACTCCACTTCTAGTTTCCCAATTGGCTTCAATGTCTGAGCGCTTAAGATGTAGGGCAGATGCGATGTCTTCGTACTTAGGAACCTTTTCCAAACCGGTGAATGGCATTTGGTCAAGAATAGGTACCCCAAGTAGCTTAGAGAACTCTTCCAAAGTAGGGACCAACTGATAATCTGGGAATGTAAAGCAATGGTGTTTCGGATCAAAGAACTGGAAAAGGACGTGCATCATATCTTCTTCAAAACCGGAGATAACCAAATCAAGTAGATAACCATGTCTCTTGATGAACTGAGCATGGTCGGGAATTTCTGAAACCAATTATTTGAGCTGAGAAGGTATACCCATGAAGTTGATTTGGATAGTCTTTCTAGAAGCCATAAATCCCTACAAAACAGAGCAAAGATAAATCCCCAGGTCCTTGAAATAGTTAGAAATGATATGCAATGCGAATGATGTCATGATGTCATGTTTAGCACACACAAACAATTCACACAATGAGCCTAGGTTTAAGGCTTGCAAGAGGTATAGGTGATTACCCTACCAAAAGTTTGAGTTGGTTCATCCTGTCCTATAATAGTAACCGGTTCTAGGAATCTCATATCATTGATCTTTCTCGAGGCGCTTATTTCAATACGACTACCAAGTGGTCGATCGAAAATATCCCAAAAGTCCGATCTCAATGAGCGAGCATCGAGTATCAACCAACCTTAGTCAGACCAAAGTCGGCCATCTCACTACCTTCTAATGGCCAAGATGGGTCAATTAAGGTTCTAAAAGTTTAGTTAGTGCTGATGACACCACGCAGAAGCCAAATACTATCCTCAACTTGGGAATGAAGAGTATCGGGACATCCAAAGTGTCACACTAACGTAGCCATCATGTTGACCGCTTCGATATACGTCTAACGGTCGCGACGATTTATTGCTACTTACCTAAAAGGAAACCCGGATCCGGGTGTAGGATCCCCCACAAATATAATACCCAAGCAACCCTTAAAGATAAAGCAAGCAAGTCAAACAAAAAGCTGTAAAAATGATCTAGAAATCCCTAACGCATTCTCTCTTTTTAGGGTGTCTCCCCGGCAGAGTCGCCAGTTCTGTAACACGGTGAACTGACTTTGTAAGATTTTGTATCGCAAATGTGCGGATAGCAAGAGTCGCCACCGACTTTTTCTTTTATCCAATTAAGGGAAGGTAAAAAGTACAGAAAAAGACCTTCGTTAGATTCTCGAGTAAGGGAGAAGGTTATGAAAAGGGAAGGTATTAGCACCCTTTCCATCCGTAGTTATCTACGGGCTCTTAGTTGCTCTTAGATCACTTTAAAATTGTGTTTTCTGTGTGTTTGACAAAAATGTTTTGAAAAGGCATTTCACTTTGACTTTGTAATGATTCATGTAGGAATGTATACAAAGTGTTCGAAATGTTTCATTTTGAAAAGAGTTTGAACTTTGACAAAAGTGTGAGGTGTGAAAAGTATTTTGATAGAGCAAGCAACTAAAAGTCTTATTACCTACTCGTAATTGGTCGTTTTCGTGTTATTTACGCCTTTAGAATAGCGCTATCCATACCATTAGTTGGTAGGTAACCCATTCTGGATGTAAGCGGACATTCAAGGGACATCGGATGGTCATAGAAAGCAACTTGTAGGAAGTATCCTAGCACATTCAAGGACTATCATCATTTTCGTAGGCGACAATCGAGGGTCAAGATCATGTATTTGGAGGCGACATCGTGGGTCTTATGATCTTTGTATCGAAGGGACTATGATGATTTATTTTGAAGGCAACGGTGCTAGAATACCTCTACGTTCGAGGGACTTGACCATTTGAATTCGCAAGGCAACGAGAGAGAATTACCCTAAGGGGTGCATGTGTGAGAGAAGTGTGTTGATTCAGATATATGTATCTTGAAAATTAGAGTGAGCTATGTTCAGTTTTATCTTGCCATACACGCCTAATTACTAGCAGTTTATAGGGTGCGGAAATTAAATCGCGGGAAGTAAATGCGGAAAGATAAATCCTACGCTATTACATGGCTTTGGGGCAGCTACATAATTTAAAATGCGGAAAATAAAAGCCCTAATTAAGCTATTACATCCCATAAGAAATTACATTATTGGAAAAAAGAAAACAGTAAAAAGAAATCGTCCGAAACGGGATAACCTGTGAAAAAATGAGAAATCGGAAAATACGAGGAAATCGAATAAGAGGAAAATGTTAGCAAAAATGATAATTTTTAAATGAGAAAAATATTTCATGCTGGAAATAACAATAATATGCTAAAATAAATTAAATAAACATTTTCTGGAAATAATGCAAAAAGAAAAATATTTTTTGGTGTTTTTTTAATGCATGATAAAAATTATTGAAATAAAATTAAAATTAATGCAAAATATTAAAAAAAATATGAAAATATGAAAATAGTTTGAAGTTTGTAAAAGAAAGAACAAAACTGGTCCTGGGGAGGCTCGAACTCGTGACCAGGAGGAGCATCTTTGCACAGTCCATGCCTTAACCGCTGGGACACTTGGCATTTGGTGTTGGAAAAGACAAAATCAATTCAATATAAGTGATGACGCGTCCTGGATGTGTTTGAAAACAATTCAGCACGCGTGGACCCCAGGTTGAATGAGAGACCCAATCGGATTGCCCAGAAATGCCACGCACGCTCGCTGCCGGTCAAAGGAGTCCACGACGCCGGAACCCTAGCTCCGGTCGTCTTCTCCGGCCATTCAATTTCTCAAACCTGCAAAATACGATGAATAAACAGAAAAAGAACACCCTATCCCCCTAAATCGACCCTTCTGAGTCCAATGGTGGTATCAGTTTTTCCTAAAAGTGCCTCTAGCTATCAGTTCGAAACTCAACAGTTCCAAAACCCTAATCATGGCATCACGCGATTTGGACGTTCAAACTCAACAACGATTGCCCAAATCATGTATATGGAGTCTCATGAACACAATAAAAGCATTAGAATCAATTGAAACGAGCAGATAATAAAAGTGCAAAATCAAAAAAGAATTGAATATGTATGCATGTATATGTCTCGATTCTGCTTGCTTTGATCCATGATAAAGATGTATTCTTACTCAATCTTACCCCCTGAACACGTTTGGATGATTGAAAGAGGCTGAGAGAGGCTGTAAATAAAAATTTGATTTTCAACTATTCTTGAAAAATTTTGGCAAAGTTTTGGTTGTTGTAAGGGCTAGGGTTTCGTGTCCCTTCTTGTACATATTGCTGGCTATTTATAGAGTGAATTGAGAGAGAAAAAACAAGGCAAAAAGATTTGGTTTTGAATGCATTGAATGATTTTCAAATAAAATCAAATTTTTGAAAGCAATTTGATTTTCTCTTAAATGAATGATCATGCACGAAATTGGTATGTATTTTGGGCTTCCTTGGACCTCAAGCATGATATAAAATCACTCTCCTTGAAAAAATATCTTATTTTCATATTTTATATAATTTAATTTTGAATTAAATGGTTTAAAATTCAAAAATAAATTAATAAAATAGAAAATTGCCATGGCCAACAATTTATGAGTCACAAATAATGTCATGAACAAGTTTGGATCAAAAGATTATAGGCCCATTTGGAAACTTTTGCATTTTGACCAATATCTCTTTTTGTGCAATTGTCCAAAATTGCCCAACTTTTGAATAGTGTATCTTGCTCAATTTTCCACATTTTTGAGTGTTCTTGGACTTTTTAGAAATCTCTAAGAGTCCTATAACCAACCTCTTTGGTTTCATCTCAATTGGAGTTTCCATGCTTAATATATCTTCAAAACAAAATGTTGACTTTTTGTTGACTTTGAAAAGGACCTGTAATGTTTTGATCCATACCTTCCAAATGAAGCATTTTTTGAACATTCTTGTGAGACATGAAGTTGTAGAGAATTGAATTTCCTTCAAAACAAGAGGTGGTGGAAAAATTTCTGAGAAAGTATGAAGAAGTTATGCTCAGTCAAAGTTTGGTTGACTTTTCACTAAGAAACCCTAATTTAGAAAGTTTGACTTTTGAGTAAATCTTGAGTTTTCTTGATGAATCATGATCAACCCTTGATCAAATGATGAATGTAATTTTAAAATGAGGATGTTGACCAAAAATTATGAAGTTTGACTGTATGTTGACCACAGTTGACTTTTTGTCCAATACAACTGATTTTCAACCATCTGAGCAATTGTTTGAGGAAACTTGACTTATGAGGCTTAAAATTTGACATGGAGAATGTTTGAAGCATATGAGGAGGCATGAAGACCATTGGAGATGTCGGAAGTCCATCTTGATCTGAGAAATACCAAACCCTAGTTTGGGTTGATTGTCTAGGAGAGGGTTTGTCTAATCAACCCTTGAAGAATCCTTGAGCATGGATGTATGGAATATCTTGAGAAGATGGAGGGCAAATTTTGGGGTATGACATATATCCTATCATGCTTTTAATTATATGTTTTGGAGTATCTCACCCTTTACTTGTTTCGCCGTTGCCTATATATTGGTAACGTGCAGGTGATCCCCGAGGATGAGGAGGATTAGCTCGAGTCTCTTTATTTTGTGTCGATCTGCTCTGGTCGTAGTAACACTCGGGATTTGGGCGACGTTATTATTTTGATAAGATAGTTTATGTACACTATCTTATGATGTTGTAGTTTTATGTATTGACGATAACATGATGTTGTGTATATTTTGTGAACACATCCGTTGTGCTGTGAATAGTCATATGTGTATATGATGAATTATGTATGAATCGGTATATCCGACTTTTGATGTTTATGATGTGCATTATAATGCGGATTGATGGAAGTGAGAATATGTGATGCCTCAATTTTGTTAGATGAAATTTTGAAACTCTGATTTTATTAATAATTACGAGGGGTAGAATTGGGATGTTAGACAAGACGCTTCGTAACTGAATTGAATTAAATAATGTAAGAGATCGACACGAGGTCCAAAATGCAGATAGCAACAACAAGATATGTCTTGAGGAAGATCTTTGGGGAATACCACTTGGGTTTTTTTTTTGGATTGAATTCTCTTCGGAGATGCAAAAGTTTCTCGAGAAACACTTTAATCTGGCTTATGCTTAGATGCATGTTTGAGATTATTATTTTTTAGCTTAATGCTCCATACATAAATGGAAATGCTACGCGCTTTTGAGGATGCAATGAAATGCAATGATGATTACTATATGCAATGTGTCAAAGCAAAGACATCTGTTGGAACTCAATGGATAGAATCCTGTCTTTTGACTTTCATTGAAGAGAACTTGATAACCAGGAATTAAATCCTAATCTCTGATGAGATGAGGATAGCGATCCTGACTTGAGTTGGAGATATTGATCCTTAACTTCCGATAGAGAAACGCTAGCACAAACTTAGGTCTCTGATGAGCTGAGGATAATGATTTTGACTTCCCGACATGCCCTTCAAATTCACTGTTGTTTAGCTTGCGCCTGGACTTAACCTGATTAATTCTGAAGTGGAGGAATGCCCCTGCATAATGCCTTGCCCCAGTCTGCAGGGACTTTGAAGAAAACAGCCTCGAGAAGGCTTCCTGAGATCTGTACCCTCAAGATTGGAAACACTTCCCCTGGCCAACCAAAGGTAAAGAAGGTTTCAAACATGCTTGGACGAATGCCTCTGATTGCTAGGCCCTTTGATAGATTCTTCGAATCTCAACATAAATGCCCCAGATTGACTGAACTATTACTCAACAGAGTATTAACTTGATCTTTTCCCCTTAGGGTGATTGACTTATGTCTTGAAGCAGGCTACTTCACAACCTTACTTCTCAACTCGAACTGTTTTGTGCTCTATCAAATACTTGAAGCAATATGTCCTTTAGGATGATTAAGCTTTTAATTTGATGCTCAATATGTAAGCTTATTTGATGTTTAAGCACTTGCTTATATGAAAAGAATGTTTTATTCTACAAATGATAATTCTAATGCAAAGTTCATATTTGTCTTGAAGTTAAAAAAAAATGTATTGAAAAGATATCGAAACATTGAGTTTTATGTAAAAGATTGAGTGATATCACCTCAGATGTTTAGCAAGCCTCCTAGGAGTCAGGTTACCGCATTCTTGTAACAGTTTTGCTTTTGAGTTAACACATGCTTCAATTAGTACTTTCAAGGGTTGTAACGTGGCCTGGTTCACTCTTTTTACAAAAAAGTTTTAAGGCTCAAAATATTTGGTGCCCACCCATTCTCCGTGATGTTCTCCAATCCTACATTCAGTTAACTTAATACGAGCACTTATCTCTTGAGATAAGTTTATGATACGGTTGAGGAACCACTGAGATTTCTTGGACGCGACAGTCACTCACCTTTTGCTTTTGGTGTCTGATCACACAACTTTATTCTTGTTTTGAGGATTTATTTTTGTTTGGTAATCCTTTGTTTCTTTTTTTTATTTTCTTTTGCCACTTTTTCTTTCTTTATATATAGAGGATCAAATACCGAGAACAAGAGTTACACGCCAAAACGTCACTTCGGATTAATATTTTTTAAAATCAACCGTTAGATTGAAACATACCATCATATAGATCATACCTATAAAATTTGAGATTAATCTATAATGATTTACTATGTCATTGAACTACATCAAAATTAACTATATATGAAAGTCCATTTTGATGTTAATCTTTGGATATCTTGATCGCATAGTAAACCATTATAGATTAATCTCAAACTTTATTGGTATGATCTATATGATGGTATGTTTCAATCCAATAGTTGATTTTAAAAAATATTAATTCGAAGTGACGTTTTTGAGCGAGTGTAACTCATGGTGTAACTCTTTGGGTGTAATTTGATCCCTCCTCATATATATATATATATATATATATATGTATATATTGAACAAGTAATATGATCTTGCATCTTTGTTTGATTGGAGGTGATTGTGACTGCTTGAATCCTTAGTGGATGAGAGATAACAATTGTGGTATCGTCATTTGTTGATTTCCTGGTGTGTGAGAGCTAACCATTATGGTATCATCCTCTTCTGAGGCACACTGTTGATAGACAAAGGTTGACCGTTCCAGTTTTGAGTTTCCTCGATCTTTTGAAGGATAACCATTGTTGTATCCTTGGATGCGCACTCTTGATGAGTTTTGAACGCCCGATCAGATTAACTGAACACTATCCTGCCCCAAGTAAAAAATGAGGGTTTTTTCTGAACAGAAATGAAACTCCTACTTCACGGCTAAAAAGGGGTTAATGAGGGTTTCACTCCCTTATATCTTCGGTGTTTAGGAATTTGAAATAAGGCTTGTACATCGTTAGCAGGGTTTTTACTCGAAAGCATACCGTTTGAGATTCTTGGTAAATTTTACGTCATCCTCCCTCAAGAGGTGTTGCTTTATTAATAAGATTTAAGTATCAAAAATAAAAAAGAAAAACATTTAAAGTGAATACGAATGGATCAATTCAAGACAAATATATTCAATGCATTATGATTAATATTAAAAAAATGAGCAAGTTTTGCATACAAGAAAGTACTGGACAAAACAAGAAAGATTACAAATGAGCATGCAAGATGAAACTAGAAATTTCCATGTTGAGGATACTAGTCTCCGTATGGACTTATTGCTTCAGAAGATGCACTTCGTAGTTCTGGCGTTCACTGATTCAAAAGAGAGTTCAATTAATGCGTAGGCCCTCTAGAGTGAACGTGATGGCTTTGGAATTAATGAGTTTTCGAACTGTGCCTTTGAAAAGATTACATCCTTCAATTGTACGGCCAGGTGCCCCAGAATGGAACTCGTAGTAGGCATCAGGATCATATCCCAAAGGATATGGAAAATGAGGCACCCCGAGTTCCTTTAACTCCACCAAAGAATGTTGGAGTAGGCGAGAGAGCAACACACTATGAGGCATAGGGATTATATTATGCATTCTCTTGGGCTTACCAGATTTTTCGACCTCGTTGTTGACGATTTTGTCGATAAGATGGTTGTCGAGAAGCATTCTGCTACTGGGGAGCATACTGACCTGGTGTTCGGCAAATAGTTGCAGCATAGATTTGTGGAGCACATTGATTAGATTAGCTTTTGTCACCTGATTAGGAATCTGAAATAGAGGGTACGCAGGAGCCTCTCCCTCGTCCTCGAAAATTGTACTTGCCTCTTCATCAATTTGCTCTGGGAATTTAGAAGTAATAACAACATCCTGAATGTTTCCCATCTTGAGACTACGCTCGATTCGTTCCCCTACAAAAACCAGTGTGAAAATTTAGAAGTACATCCAGCAATCAGATAGGGACCTTGTTGTTCGCGCTAAAAGGTGACGCGCTAGAGGATTCGAACGTGAATTCGGATTCTCTGGCTCGAAACGATTTAGATCTTTTGATTTGTTTATAAAGATGCCGCGAGCATCAAGCTTTATTATTTTCAACACAAGAAAGATGATTTAATGATTATGAAAAAGGGGAAAGCTGAAATACCCTCAATTGATATTGGTATGCGTAACGACTAGCGCAAACTAGACGCAACGCATTGGGGAGATTCTGAGTAAGGGGGTTTGTTATATAAAGGGAATAGATGGAGCACCCTTAATATATATAGTTATATATAGCTTTATATATGAATATGTTTGATATGTTTGTGTGTTTTAATTGCTATTTCTACGATTGGGAAAGTTTCTCCTTTGGGATTTTTAAGAAAGACAGATTATGTGGGATTCTAGTGTTTGTTATTATTGTGCTCGCAAAGATCTATGGATCTTCTGCATACATATCCCCTAGTGGGAATCAGAGAATTTGTAGCTCGGATCTACAGGGTTTTATGGTTTATTTGGTCTGAGGGAGATAGAAATTTGCTCGGCAAGGATGAGACCTTGTGCCTACGTATTCTCAAAAGGATGTTGAGAAAGTCAGAGCAATCGTAGTTCTCACTTATGCTAGTGGAAAGCAACGGGATGTTAGTAAGAGATGATAAATGTCATCTTAATGAAAAATGTATCTAATCTATTTCATCGCATACATTTTTGAAAAGTTGTTTGATTGATAAAAATCTTTCGTCGTAAGTATTAGGTGTTTTGCTTGAGTGTACAAGCGTTACCACTTACATGTTTAAGAAAGATGTTTGAAAAAGATGATTGAATCTTTTAACTGTAAGCATTGGGTGTTTTGCTTGAGTGTACAAGCGTTACCACTTACTGTTAAGAGATGTTTTTGTTTGAAAAGAGTTTGAAAAGTTTTGAAAAGTTTTTGAAAAGTATGTGACGTGATAGATGAGATACTTCTTCCATAGAGATGATAGATGTCTAAATCTCAAGGAGAAATTGATCGGATTAAAGGGATGCTTTTAAGAAGCCCGTGGGTCCTTGTATTGTTAGCCCAAGATGAGGCATTTCGAGGGTCATCGAGGGTCCTTGTATGAAGCTCAAGAGGAAGCTATAGAGTATGGCTGGGTTTGTGTTAAAAGGGATTTCACCGAGAAACCATCCTTTTGGAAATAAGAGCAATTTCACCAGGAAATTTTACTCTCTGGGGATTTTGAAAGTGATTTCACCGAGAAACCATCCTTTCAGGGTTCTATTCTTAGCGCGGGTGATTCTTTGTATTGGAAGCCCAATAGGAGGCTGTTAAGAGATTTCGCCTCTTTCATTGTATGATGCCCAAGAGAAGGCTAAACTCAATGAGGAGTTCTTTTGAACGAAGCCCAAGAGGAGGCTGACTCAACAGGGGAGTGTGTCTTATATGAAGCCTAAGCGGAGGCTAAACTCTGTGGGGAGAGTTTTCTTATATGAAGCCTAAGAGGAGGCTGATCCATGCTGGGGATGGATTGTCTTGTATGAAGCCCAAGCGGAGGCTAAACTCTGTTGGAGATAAATTATCTTGTATGAAGCCCAAGCGGAGGCTATACTGTGGGGAACCTATTGATTAGTCTAATTGTTATGTTATGATTAGACAGTTTGTATAAACAAGTGTGTGTGTGTGTGTGATATGTATTCACAGGAGTTTATGAAGGAAATATAAACAATGCATGATGTTTATTTACAGGAGTTTATGAAGGAAATATAAACAAGTGTCTGTGAAACGAACGTTTACAACGAGCGTAACTTGATTGTTTACAAGTTTGAATGTGTACAAGGAAGTGAATATGTACACGAACGAGTTTTTATGTACAGAAAAAGATGAATGTACATAGGAGGGTTGGGACTTACACCGTAAGGGAGGCCCATTGGTTCGAAAGCAGTTTCACAGGGAATAATGCTCCTTTCAATACCAATGGCATTCAGTGTAAAATGTACAGATGAAACAAAAATGAACGATCGAAGTTTATCTGTGTTTGAGTATTTACAAAAAGGGTATCTGTGTTATGTATGATAAAAGTTTGTATGAAAAGAAATTGATATGTACAAGGAATGTTTTGTTTGTACATAAAGAATGTTAATTTGAGTATACACAAGTGAAGTGAAAACAAACGATCAAAGTTTGTCTGCATTGAGTATAAAAAGTATCTATTATGTATGATGAAAATTGTATGTGTTTTTGAAGAAAGTTTGATATGTACAAATAAATATTATGTACATAAAAGAATGTTATGGGACTTACACGAGGAGGCCCATTGGTTTGAAAGCGCTTCACGTGAATAATGCTCCTTTCAATACCAATGGCATTTGTATAAACAAACGAATGAAAACAAACGAAAGAAATTTGTTTATGTTTGAATATTGACAATGATGATTTGAGTATGTACAAGTAAAACTAAGTATGTACATAAAGGATTGGGACTTACACCATAAGGGTGGCCCATGATCGATCGAGAAACTCGAGAGAAGACGAATTTGATTTTATTGTTTAAATCGGATTGATCATGGTAAAAAGATGTAAGTTTTGATGAAAAAGTTTTGAAAAATGATTTTTGAAATGTTTTGAAATGTGAGGTTCATGTATGATAAGTTTTGAAAAAAATCGAAGTCGAAAACCTGAAAAATTCACCTTTTAGGAAGGTTTGAAAAAGTGTTCAGAATGTCGTTTTCGGCTCGATTAAAATTTAATCAGATGAAATTTTTTTCTGAAAATTTTTGCACTATCATAAAATAGATGTATTTATTGACAAGTGTTTAAAAAATCATCTCAAAATGAGAAGTTTTGATTGGTCAAAAAAATTGTGAAAGTTTGATGAAAAAACATGAAAAAATGGAAAAGTTATAAAAAAGAATGGTCTTGTGAGGGATTGAACCCCTGACCATTGGGTGGGACGCGTGGCAAAGATAACTAAGAGCAAGCAGACTACCACTAGACCAAACGCGCTGGGTTGTTTAGTGGGCTAGAACACGTGTTAAAATAATATTGGAAAATTCAAATATTCAAAAATGAAGAACACGCGCGTATCATGTTCTTCGTGGTTTGATTTTCAGAAATCCAAATTCCAGCTCAAATCTTTGTTTCTCAACCAAATTGAGTGAAATAAAAATCAAACTTGACCGGTTTTTCATCACGAACATGAAGGTGGTTGTTAATTTCATTTATATTTAGCCTAACATGTTTTGATTTCTGGGAATACGAAGAACCCTAGAATCTATGAATTCAAATTAAATGATGTGTGGTTGATGATTCTTGGATTTTTTTGAGGGTTAATGATCGTTATTAGTGCAGAAAGAAAATGGCCGTGAGTTTTTTCCAATTGATGCAAGGAATTATGATATCACAGTTCATGTTCTTACCTGGAAAAGTGAGAATCGAAAAAGCTACAAACGTGTTTCCAGAATGGATTTCTTGATTGTGTGAGCTTCAACGGCCTATAAGGAAGCTATGAGGATGGTCTGCACTTTATGAGCATGCTTGGATCACTCTACTCAAGTCCACCTGCACAAGCTTGAAATGGAAACTGGAAATCGTGGTTAGAGGTGTTACAGGTTGTTGTTCTTGATCTGAATCACCTCTATGATGTATATGGATCGTGTTAGGATGATCAGAACTCAAAGTAATCCAGCCTAGCCATGAATTCGATTGATAGGGCAGTTTGTACAAGTTTGAAAATTGAAAATGCAATTCTGCTTTTTAGTGGTTCTTGTGTTAATTTTATGACTCAAACATGTTCCATATTGATTATAAGATATATTAGACACCAAAGTTTATCATAGTTCTTGCTAAATTTAAAAATTGCAATGTTTGGCAAATTGAACTATGATTTGAGAATTTGGAGAAAGTGGAAGGAAAGCATGGATTTGTGATGCTTTGGTGTGATTTGAGCTTGAACTTGTGATCCTTTTATAGGCAACAAGTTCTGAAAATGTTAGGCAAGGAATGGCATTTGGAAAATCAAACTTACCTTAGAGGGCAAGAAAGTCTTTTGGCTTTAAAGGTAAAAGGAAGCTTCCTTTTTACCATGTGTGAAATATCAATTTGCTCTTATCTTATCTCAATCATCCCTCACTGATATTTATCAGTTCCATCCTCTCTTGGCAAGGTGGCAAAGGTTCTAGAAGAGGAAAATGCAAAATGACCTATAATTTTACAAGTTTGTACTTGAAAATTATGGATTTTGGAGCTCTAAATTTCAAATTCAAAAGTGTAGCTAGACTCCATGGATTTAAGAGTTCTTGGACATTTTGGAAATATTTTTCCATGATCTACAACTTTCATGTTTTGAGTTTTTTCCAATTCAAAATGGAACTAGGTGAAAAAATGGCATGAAGTTTGGAAAAAATAAGACATTTCAACACTTAGAAAAATTGCTAAGTATAAAAACTTTTGACTTTTTGTTGACTTTTTCAAATTCTTTGATTTTTTATGATCAAGATGGATCATTTGAAGTATTTTGATGATGGAAAAAGATTTGTTTTGAAAAATTTGACCAAAAGTCAAAGTTTGACTTTTCTGTGCAGATGAATTTTCATCAGATGTTTCTGAAAACGACTGATGAATTCTGTGAACTTCTGTGATGTTTTGAATCCAGAAATTAGGTCAAGATGTTGTATCTAAGATATAATGACCAATCTCTATCCAAAAAAGTCATTTTTTGTTCAAAAAGTCAGAGAAAACTCATGCCCGATCAAAACCCTAATTGGTCGATCCTTGACTGATCTATGAGAAAAAATGGATATCTGAAGATTGAAGGCTGATGATTTGATCAAGATAGATCAAATGAGGTGAGAAAAACTCAAACCCTAATTGATTGCCTCTTGAATCAGATGAAAATCTGATGAAACCCTAATTTTGACCTGTGAATGCTACACCCGATTAATGTTGTCTGAACTGTTAGTTATGCAATGATGCAAATGTAAGGTGGTATATTAGGTCAAAAATTGGGGTATGACACTTGCAAGGTATCGGAGAACATCTCAATGAGTTATCGTTCCAAAAGAGGAGGTTGAACTCTAGCCTCTAATTCTCTCCATCTTTGCGCATACTCTTTGAAAGATTCTTCAGTCTTCTGAGTTAAACCTTGGAGTTGAATTCTATTGGGAGATGTCACTACACACACACACACACACACACACACACACACACACATATATATATATATATATATATATATATATATAAGAAATAGGTTCTTCACCATTTTTTACAAATGCAAAAATTGTCTCTAATGACTAAATGGGCCACAAAAATGGAATGAATAAAAAATGACAAACTCAAAAGTATTTTTGTTTTAATTTTTGAAAACAAAAAATGGACACTTAAAATTGTCAAAAACGATAAAAGTTTGGGCAATAAATTATCCAAAAAAAATAAATGAGTACATTAAAATAAACTACGAGTCTCAAAGATTAAAGAAAAAATATTGAAATGGTTAAAATCGAAATAAAACGAAAAATGAAGAATACTCGACTTTAAAACGCTTACGGGTAAAAACGAGACTTCAAAATATATCGAAAAATTAGAGAGAGCACATTTCCATGATCTACGCGACACGTAGATTCATAAAATAGTGAGTAAAAGGCAAAAACTAGAAATATTTTCCACGCTAATTTTCCGCACAATATCGAATCGTTTTTAACGGTTTGTCTATAAAACCGAAATATCAATATTATCGAAATATAAACAACTCAACATGATGCAATAAACAGATAGAGAGATAAAAATGTATGAAGTGGAATATCAGGTATTTACAACTATAAAACGATGCAAATATCGATTTAAATTGACTTTTGGCCAACTAAAATACGCCTAATGATGCAAATGCGATGTGTAAATGATTGTTTTAGGCTAATGACCTAATGGAAGCGTATGCATATGAATGTGAAGCCTAAACTAGATAAAGTCGAGATAGGAGGGAAAATTTTGGGGGGCAACACATGTGCTTTGTTTTCTCAATGTGCCTTAGAAGTTGATCCACTCAAGTGATTTATCCGTTTTAGACTTAGTAGAGTAACGGTACTGTAGCAGACTTTGTCTTAGAAGATGATGTACTGATACTTCATGATCTTCTTCAAGCCTTGTTCAAGTATCTTTTAATCAAAGGTTTCCTTGGTGCTTATATCAGAGGTTGTGTTAGCATGCTTCTTTCAGAAGTTGCTTTCAGCGTGCGTGTTCAGAAGTTTCATTCATCATTAGAACTTCTATTAGTTGTTCACTCACCATAATTTGATATTTCTTTATTCTAAAATGCTTGAGTCAGAACATCATATGCTTCCTTCAGAAGTTGCTTTCAACTTGCTTGTTCAGAAGTTCTTTTTATCTTCTAGAACTTCTAACTCTTGTTTACTCAACATAATTTGATATTTCTTTATTCTAGAATTCTTGAGTCAGAACATCATCTGAAATGAGAACAATACACATCAGAGTATCATATTTATTATACAAAATTTATTTCACTTGTTATCATCAAAACTCTAAGATATGATTAGAACCAAACTATGTTCTAACAATCTACCCATTTTTGGTGATGACAAAAATATTAGATTTTGATTTTAAAAAATGGTATATATGAAAAAACATATCTCCCCTTGAGATAAATACTTAAGAAAAAAACTTAGTATATATTAGAACTTCCATGAGATGTTCTTTCATAGCTTTCAAAGATTCTTCTTTCAGAGCTTGTGTAATCCTGTAAACTTCAGAAGCAGAAAATACACTTGTATATCTGTTGTTAGAAATGTTTGACACTTTTGTTCTAGTAACATGTTATAATTAATCAGATCAAAATCTCAATTTTCTCCCCCTTTTTGTCATAATCAAAAATTCAGTTTAAAAACATTGTAAAGTAAAGCAAAGTTCTGATAATCATTAACTTGAAAAACACAGTTACAGAAGTTGGACAAAAAGAAAATACTGAAACAATGATGCACATAAGGGTTTAAAATAGAAGGACTAAGTGGGACGAGAAACTAGGGAAAGCATAAGGTTCTTGATTTCATTTGAAGAGTCCTCTTGCTTCTGCATCCAAGACTTGATTTCCTTGTTCGTCTCAACCTGTTTGTCCAGACGTGCACGAACATCTGCATTTTCCTTCTTTAACTCCTTCAGAGTTTCTAGTACCTCAGAAGTTGAATCAGTATTTTCAGTAGAAACAACCCTTGATGTAGAACCAGCAGATATGGGACAGAAGGTACTTGAGAAGAATGTGTCTAAATCAACCATAAGTGTCAGCACCTTTTTACTGGTATCTCTAGGATGAAGAAGAGGTGGTTTATACATAACCAATGTTATAGAGTTTGGATCAGGAACTTCTGATTCAGAAGATTCATCATCAGAAATATCCATATGTTCAGCAGGTGGTTGCCACAGAGCATTGTCAAGCTGTAGTAGTGGCTTTTCGTTCCAGATATTGTAAGTTGCTTTCTTCAGACCATTCAGACACTCAATAAATTTCTCATAAACATGAGAGTAACACATCTCTTTGAGTTTTAGGGATTCAGCGTTGAATCTCCTTCTGAATGTTTTCCATAGATCAGCTGATGCATGGGGGATCAGGTTGCTGGCATAATCTTCCTTCAATAGTTCTAGCCAATTCATTATTTCTGTTTCAAACTTCTGCAAACATATACTAACATCTGTATGCACAACTTTCTTTTTGGTCAGGGAGTTAAGATCAACTATGGTTCTAATAAATTCTGGGAATATTAGTGATGTGTTAGAGAGACTTGGGAATAGTGAAAATGTTTGTAGTGGGTAGAGGGAATGAAGGAAATTATGTGTTAAATGGAACATTAATTCCAGGCAATAACCAAGATGGAATATTTGAGTTCCATTCATTGATGTTTGGGTGTGGAATAGAAGTTTGAGATGATGGTGCATTTGGATTAGGTTGGTTGGGAACAAAGATAGGAATATCCTGTGGAGCACTTTGTGGAGTGATAACAGGTGTGGATTTTTTGGTAATAGTTGAGGATGGAAGTTCTGTATTGAAGGCATCAAAGTTATCTATATCTGATAGAACTTGAGCAATTGGGGGATTGGTTTCTAGAGCTTCTGATGGGACAGTGAGATCTATATTTATATATATGGTATCTAGAGTTTGTTTTGTGGTTTGTGATGCTAGGGGAACAGAGGTTGAAGAGGTTTGTGCAACAGATGTTACTATATTAGCAGGATTGATAACAGAAATGGGATCAAAAGTTGTACCTGAGGTTGTCTTCTTTTTCTTCTTCTGAGACTTTGGAGGTCTTGTAAAAGTTCCCTCGCCATATGCTTTCCTCTTCCTCGTTTTCTTAACTGGACTTGGGGAACCTCTTCCTTGCAGCCAAGCTGGATCAATTGGAAGTCCTTTTCTTTTGCAGCTTCTTATGTAGTTCTGGATGATTATCTGATGATCTTCTGAGTTGAACGTAGGAAATTCTACTAGAGAAACTCTTCTCGTTGTGGCAGTTCCCCAAGCTAATGGAGTAGGTTCGGCCAGAAGTTTATCAATTATCTTTCTCTTTACTAGATTCTTTCCAGTTCAGACTTTTCCACAAATAGGATCCAACTCTTTCAGCAGTTTGGCATCTTTTAGGTGCGCTATCAGACCATTCTCAGTCAGGATGTTTGAGACTAGCCTGGACAGAGGAATCCAATTTCTCTTGGCCTTGGGATTTCTGGTTTGTTCTGCTTCTCTTGTTTCCTTGACATGCATCCAGAGGTGTCTAAACAGAAGATAAGGCAAATCCACCTTGACATCTGTTCCTACACAATACAACAGATATTGTTGATCTACATTAATGTAGTCTGGGGAGCTTGTTTCCTTTCTGTGATGGATGCAACCATGAAAAATCTTTGCCCATATCTTGTAGACATCCTTCAAATCCTTAATCTTTGTTGAAGTTTCTCCAGAAGTGAAGATTTCAGCATTCACAGGATCCACATCAAGCCTTCCTTCTAGGAAACCAATTTCACCATCTCCTTCCAGACCCAGCAAGTTTCTAATAATGTTTCTAGTGATAGAAATATCCTTACCCATAACGAATGAGAGAATGGATTTGGGGGTAACAACAACATGAATCCAGAATTCCTTGACAAGATTTGGAAAACTGGTCCAACAAGACGATCAAAGAAAGTTCTCCATCCTTGAAATTCCACAGCTAGAAACAGATTGAAACCATTGTCTCTGAGATTTTCAAGATCAATTATCAGTTCGCACACCACTTCTAACTTCTCAACAGGAATCAATGTTGTTCGTTCAGGGATGATGTATCTTCCAGATTGCTGAGGAGTGGGTTGAATGGTGGTTTCTGGGTTGGTAGAAACAGAAATTTCTAGGTTAGTGGTTTCTGGGTTGTTAGGAATGGTGGATTCTGAGCGAGAGGATGAAGAAGCCATTCTTGAATTTTTGGGTTTAGGGTTTTTAAGAAGAGAGAAAAAGAGGCAAAAATGCATAAACTTGCAGTTGAGAGCGAAAAGAGATAGAAGTATTTGGAAAGAGTATTTATAAGAGAGAAAAACGCATGAAAATGAGAAGTTTTAAAACTGATTGAAAATTAATTAAAACAAAATTAATCATTATATGCATTAAATGACGTCTGACATTTAGAGGGATTTCTTGAGATTTGAAGGGATTTCAACAATTACCTAGGAACTTTATGTCAATAGCTAGAACGCGTGTGTGTAACCTATCAGAAGTTATGAACACGTGTTCAACTTCAAGGTTAAAGGTGTTACAGTTGTTTGATATAGAGAGCTTCTGAACCATACTTGTAATGAAACATCAGAAAATATTTTAGAACTTCCATGTATGGCTTCTAATTGAACCTCTCTTCTAACTTCTGAAGAGATGTTAATTAGAACGTTCATTAAAAATAGAACTTCTGACTATATTGAAAACAAACAGAAATTTCATTCAGGGCAAACTTCCATCTTCCATACTTATATTTTTCAAGATATATTTAAATCTATCTTCAGAAAGAGGTTTAGTGAAAATATCAGCCCATTGATGGTCTGTATCTACAAATTTTAGACTCAAAATTCCTTTCTAAATATAGTCCCTTCTGAAATGATATTTTATTTCAATATGTTTTGCCTTAGAATGTAAAATTGGATTCTTAGAGTGGCAAATGGCAGAAGTGTTATCCCAGAAGATAGGAATCTTACACTCATATAGATGATAGTCTTCTAGCTAACTCTTCATCTAGAGCATCTGAGTGCTACGGCCAGCAGCAGCTGATAACACGAAATCGTATCATATATTTACTATGAAATTAACCCGTTTTTACATCGCATTGACCCGTTTAACTCCCGAATATTCCGAGTTTTTATGTCTTTTTCCAGGTACCATACATCTCAGGTCAAAATAGTAGAAAACAACAAATAAACAAAGTCAACAACAAAGATCAGAAGGAAAAAGCACATTCTGTCAAAATCTAACGATTTTGCTGCCATTACGGTCGTCACCCCCTTGCCACGATCGTAAGCCATTTCAAAAGCAGGTTACGCTCGTCATACTTTGGCCACGACCGTAATGCGCTACTTCATGAAATTTGCCCGTAACACAGTTGCCACGACCGTAACACGCTATATATCAGTTTATGGAAAACGTGGAAACGTGGGCAAAGCTCAACAGAAAGGTCTTCAAGCTGCTCCTGATTTCCCTCAACCCATGACTCAACCCATTTTCCGATTTCTTCTGAAGATTTCAAGTGAAGCCCACGTAATTGTTTTCAACTTCCATGGCATTCCTTCTCTATAAATAGCATAGATTACAATGAGAAAGGTACAGAGCATTATTGAGTTTAACCGTGCGGAAGCTCTGCCAAATTGAAAACCTTGCCTTTCCAGTCTTCATTTTTTCTGCATTTCCTTATTTCCCTTGTTTACTTTACTGTCCAAATAACAATTTCCAACATTAGGAAATTGTTATTCTAGTTTAGAATTTATTTTAAGCCTCAGAATTCTTTTACATTCCCAATTCCGAAGGTCCGAGTTTCCAATTTGTGGAAGAAGGACTAGAAGTATTGCTTTAATTTCAGGTTTTCATTACATTTGGTTTACAGCATAATTTAATTGTTTATTTTAAGTTTTATTAATTATTCAGAATGTTTGTTTTACAATTCTATTATTCTGTTTACTGTGAGTTTATTTTAATTACAATGGCTAGCTAGATTCTTTGTGTCGGTATGTGATAGTTAAAGACAGTAGGCATTTAACAGATCCTAAGCTAAAACCTCAATCAACTTAAACTCTGGTTATAACTTTTTGTGTTTAAAAATAAAACCTTTTTGTTACGAAAGTAAGAAAAGTAAATAGGTTAGGATCGAGACCACGAAAGTGTGAGATTTTTACCGGATAGCTAAAGTTAGGCATTCAATTTAAATACAGCGAGAGCGCTTTAAAACGAATTAGAATTAATTAAGTTTTCAAAGAGTATTTTCTAAACACTTATGGGCTAGCGAGAGCAGGCATAGGGCTTTAGACGTATAATCCGAGATAAGACCACAAAAGTGTGAGTTGAGGGTTTTTACACTGATTCTTTCTATAGAACAATTAAGTCAACCATCCTTATACGCTTAGGTTCGATTAGATCCGCTTAGGTCCACTCTATTACATACCGACCGCTTTATCATTATTCATTTAAAAGCAATTAGTTTTACTTTCTCTTACCTCCCTAAAAAAACCAAACGTGACATCATCCGCCTTAGCTAAATTAGCATACTTTCCTAGCACTAGAGTGATTACAAAGTCCCTGTGGATTCGACATTCTTTTATTACTACCGCGATAGACTGTGCACTTGCAGTTAAGATACCGTTAGACACATTGGGTCGATCGCACATCAAGTTTTTGGCGTCGTTATCGGGGACATTGATCTAGTCACTAGTGCACTCTTAAAGTAGCACTGTCTAGACTAAGGCAACTATTTATTTTTCCCTCTGTGTATGTCAAATACTCGCTCCCAAGGCGGTCCTTTGCATATACAAATAAATGATATCAAGCGTTATCTTAGAATCAGAAGACGAATTCAAGAGCATTGTGAACTCAACAATCTTCCTCCGTCTAAACTTCTGGATATTGACGAACTAAGAAGAATGGTTGAACCACCGCCTCCACTTCGTCCTCTTAAGGATTACGCAGTTCCTTATCAAGCGGAGCCTCACAACAGTATTGTTGCTCTTGCTATTGCTCGAAACGATTTCGAGCTGAAACCTTCGCTTCTTTCCGCCGTTCAGCAGAACCAATTTTCTGGATCTCCTACTGACGACCCGAACCTGCAGCTGTCAGTGTTTGTGCAGTACGCAGACACTGTGAAAGCGAATGGAGTAAACCCCAAGGCGATACGATTGTGCCTATTTCCCTTTTCTTTAAGAGACAGAGCTCGTGCTTGGCTCCAATCTCTTCCTTCAAACTCAATCACTATGTGGGATGAGTTGAAGAAAGTCTTCTTGGCTAGATATTTCCCACCAAGCAAAACTGCTATGCTCAGAGCCAACATGAATGGTTTCAGACAAAAAGATAATGAATCTCTATTCGAAGCTTGGGAACGCTATAAGGACATGCTTAGACTCTTCCCTCATCATGGTTTAGAAGAATGGCTAATCATTCACACATTTTATAATGGTCTCTTGTACAACACAAGATTGACTATAGACGCTGCTGCTGGTGGCGCACTGATGGATAAACCATACGCCGATGCAAACCAACTTATCGAAAGCATGGCTCAGAACCATTATCAATGGGGAAGCGAGAGAGCTAATGTAGAAAAATCTCAAACGAAAGGTGCCATGGTCGAAGTGAATAGCCTGGATCAATTTAACGCTAAAGTGGAAGCTCTCACCCAAAAGCTAGAGAATCTTACCATCACTCCCGCAGCTACCGTAGCTGCAGTAGCCCAAACTTCAATCACATCTTGCTACAAAATGCCCACTTCTAACCGGAGTTCCAGCCGAACAAGCAAACTACGTGCAGGGAAATCCTTACAGTAATACCTACAACCCAGGTTGGAAGAATCATCCCAATTTCTCGTACAAAAGCAACAACGCGTTGTATGCTCCTGGACAAGCTCCTACTACACCACCTGGTTATCCGAAAGCTATCCCAAATCATCCTAATAATGGACCTAATACTTCCAACATTCCTAGGAAATCTAATCTGGAAATCATGATAGAACACTTCATTGCCTCTCAATCTCAGACCAATAAGGACGTTCTAAATCAGAATTTACACACCAATGAGCAAATCAAGCAATTATCTAGCAAGGTCGACGCTTTAGCTACCCACAACAAGATGCTTGAAACTCAAATTTCTCAGGTAGCCCAACAACAAGAACCTACTGCTGCTCCTGCTGGAGTATTTCCTGGTCAACCACAACCTAACCCAAAAGGACACGCTAATGCTGTGATACTAAGAAGTGGAAAAGAACTTGACGGACCTGTTGATCCGAGACTAGAAAACCCAGCAATGTACCAAAAGCAAGACAAGCCAAGTGAAAATGAGAATGAAGCAAAAGAAAAGGAAAACGATAACCAAGGGGCAGTGGAAAAAGAGAAACCTTATGTGCCTCCACCGCCTTATAAACCACCAATTCCGTATCCTCAGAGATTAACCAATTCTTAAACGATGGGCCAATTCAAGAAATTCGTTGAACTTCTGAAACAACTAAATATCACAATACCATTTACAGAAGCCATCACCCAAATGCCCTTGTACGCTAAGTTTCTTAAGGAAATCCTATCTAACAAGAAAAAGATAGAAGATAACGGAACAGTTACACTTACCGCTGAGTGTAGCGCTATTATTCAAAATAACATGCCTCCTAAGTTAAAAGACCCAGGTAGTTTCTCTATACCTTGTAACATTGGAAAGTTCGTAATAGACAAAGCTCTATGCGACTTAGGAGCAAGTATCAGTGTCATGCCCTTATCTATTTGCAAAAAGCTGGAGATGGGAGAACTTAGACCCACAAAAATGTCTGTTCAATTAGCTGACCGATCAGTTAAATACCCTGTAGGTATATTGGAAAATGTTCCAGTTAGAATAGGTCAATTCTATATCCCGACCGATTTCATAATCATGGACATTACCGAAGATTTAGTTACCCCTATCATATTAGGAAGACCATTCCTAGCCACAGCTGGAGCTATAATTGACGTAAAGAAGGGCAGACTAACATTTGAAGTCGGAGAGGAAAAAGTGGAATTCATCCTTACCCAATTTTTACAAGCACACGTCATGAATGACACATGTTATCTAATCGACGTTATAGACGAGTGCGTAAGAGAGATGGAAGCTGAACAAACCACATATTCTGAAATAATGAAAATTCAAACCCCTCTGATATTCGAAGACGACAATTGGCGAGAACCATATCAAGATGATAGTCTAAGCGAAACTAGCACTCACACCTAATCATATGCCATGTCCAAAGAAACCGAAGTTAGAATTGAAAAATTTACCTAACAACCTACGATACGAATTCCTAGATACTGAACATACTCGACCTGTCATAGTAAATTCCAGTTTAGGGACGCTCGAAACTCAGAAACTTTTAGACGTTCTAAGGAAGTATCCTACCGCGTTAGGTTATAACATATCCTGTTAGTGTTTTTAGGTTGGCATTAATTTTGGTAAAACTAGGATTTAGCAATGTCATGATAGATGTTATGACATTCAGAGATTGAAGATAAATCCCACCGCTAAGGATGTTAAAAGACATCAGAATCGAAGCTAAAGTCAGGCCGGAAATTCGCAGAAAATCGATGTCATAACAGATGTTATGACATTCGTGACATTCTGCTCAGAACTGCTTGTTCCCGAGATTTTTCAGAAGTTTGATCACTGTCGCGAATCAAAACGAGTAATTTTTGAAAACGAGTATAGCGACAATGACTCAATCGCCTCACAAGGATTCTTGATTATTACTAACCAAGGTAAATCAATTAGGGGTTGGTTTGATGATCGATTAAGAAAAAGCGTAAAATAAGTGGTTAAAATAAGTGATTATAAATAAGTCAATCTACCGATTCGGTTCCTACTATCATCGATTATTATAATTTTAATATCCGGCGGATTATCTATTCCTATTTGGATACAAACCCAGTGACAAGCGCGTGAAGTTTGTGAGATGTACGATCCTATTGTCCGAATTAAGCAAACGGATAAATTTTCATGGATTAAGCAAACATGATTGATCGTACACAACAACGAATTAAGCAAACGCGATGAGTCTAAGTTAGGATCATACAATCAACTAAATTGAATCAATATATTTCATGCAATTGAATTAAGCATACAATAACACAAAATATTATTGAAAGGAATTAAACCGAAATTAACATTATAATAATCTCAAGTGTTGGAACCTCGAATACGTAGATCGACTCTAGATGTTTAGTTCCTCATCATAATCGTCAAAAGCAAAATAGTATTTTTTATGAATAATGAAAGGTAATCTCAAATTATCAGAGCGGCTGCTAGGTATAGCAAGGACAAGGATTCGGGTCATAACCCAACGGGTCAAAACACAACTCAGCCCAAAACAAATGACCCAAAACTTAAATATAAAAATGCTGCAACTTCAACGACTTTTCAACCTTGCTACAGTCCGAATCAGCTTCTGGCTACAACTAGAGAGTTGTAGATCTTTCTTAGCTTTCCAACGCATGGTCAAACGCCTCAATCCGATTCCTGTAGCTCAAGTTATGATCGTTTCCGCAGACTGCTAAAGCTGAAAATTAAATACGAAAATCAAATAACAATAAAAATAAATTAAAATATAAAAACATTATAAAATACAAAAATAAGACAAGCAAACCATGGAAATGTATAAGTACAATCAGAGTAATGTGCATCAAAATGCACTGATCAAATTCCCACACTTGAACTTTTGCACCGAGCAAAATAAAAACAAAACAAAGAAAGCACAAATACATCAATGCTACTTATCCTAGGCTACAAATCTTCTTCGGTAAGTTTGCATCAACAGTACTAATCTTGCACACTAAGGACATCGTAAGAACACTATGAGATGCACATAAGCCTCCTAAATACACAAACCAATTTCAAATCATATTATTATACCATAGCCTAACTTACTCATCCTTTTTGCTCTTTTCATTCAAAGCAATCACATTAAGCCCGTTATCTCCACACACTTATAGCAGACGACGGTTAGTGACTCGATCCTTTGCACGGGTTCGTACTTACGTGGCATAGCCCTTTGTTTACTCAGATGTAGTTGCGGGATCGGACCGTAATCCTTCCTACCAAGTTCAAAGACCAAAACCGAACCAACTAACAAAGTTTTGAAAACCTTTTTTTTTTTTGAAGATTACACAACCGTTGGGTTAAGTGACCGGGTGAGGGTCACCAAACTTAGAAGGTGTATTCTCTTTTTCTTCTCTCTCTTTTTTTTTCTTTTCGGAACATTCACTTATATTCATCGGTTTTCCTGCGTAAAGCGTGTGAGAGATGGTGCCGACTGCTGAAATAAACTACTCAAGAGCTGTCAAAGAATGAGAAATTAAGGTTAAAACATAATAGCAAATTCAAATCAATTTCCATATGTAGGAGACCTACGGTGTTAGAATGATACCGATCTTGTGAATTTTTCCCACGTCTCCGCAAACCCAACTCAAATCAGTCTATAGCCTAAAACTTTCAAGAAGATGCATTTATTATTTTTTAATTGGTTGAAATTAACAAAAAAAACTAACAAACAAAAACAAATAAAACACACGATTTCCTCCCCCACACTTATAACAAGCATTGTCCTCAATGAAAAGACATAACTACTAAATAGGAGAGAGAGAGAGAGAGGAAAGAACACACCCGAGTAGTCAAGGAGGATAGGTAATCACATAAGCATCCTTTCTCAAAGAGAGATCTTCTACATTCTCTTCTTCCAAAGTGGGGCTTTCATGGAGTAGTTTCGGGTAATGTCCATTGAACTTGAGAATTTTATCACTGCCTTCGCCTTTTATTCCAGGATCAAAGAAGAATCTTCGATAAGTAAAAGTGTCGAATGGGCACGTGATCTTCTTTTCAACAACACCGGAGATCAAAAGATTAAAGGGCTTCCTCACTACTTTTGTTTCATCTTCCCCTTCAATTGAGAACATGTGCAAAATCTTGGATGGGCTAATATTGGGAATGTCGGCTAAAGTCCACCCAATCTCCTTCTTATGTTTCTTCAAAACCTGCAAAAGCTTATTTTCTTGATAAAAATTAAGGTTAGAAGAAATTATAACCGGTAGCTTTTCATTCATCTCTAAATAAGCATATTTAAGATTTTCAGGAATTTGTTTCAGCTCTTGGGAAGGTGGTTGTTCGATGGATGGTTTGTTCCGGGCAGCCGGGGTGTCGAGAGTTTCATCTACATGAACAACTTCATTTGCAACCTCATCTGCAGTAAGAATATCAACTTGCAAGGCAGCCTCAATTTCAGCACAAACAGAGCAAATTTTAGTGTCAGTACAAACATCACAAGAAAAAACATCGTCAAATGCAGATAAAGATGGAAAATCTAATGAAAACAATTCAGAACAAGTTTCATCCACCAAATCAGAGATTAATTCAATATGAAAAACAAAATGCTCCTCCAATGGATGCTTCATGGCATCAAAAATGTTAAATTTTGCGACAATGTCACCAAATTCCATGGACATGGTTCCATCACAACATCAATCTTTGTTTTTGCCGCTTTCATGAATGGTCGCCTAAAATAATGGGAGCTTTCTGGACTTTGTTTCTCCTTCCATGTCCGTGATGTAAAATCTGCAGGAAAATCAAATCATTAACTTGAACAAGGACATCTTCGACTACGGAAGGGCATTACTCTGCTAACCGAATGATTATACTGTATGCTGCAAAGGACCAAGACAAAGGTTATTATAAATAGAAGTGGGCATCACATTAATGCCCGCTCCTAAATCAAGCATACAATTATCAAATTGCTTATCCCCAATGGTACAAGGGATAACAAATGTTCCTGGATCCTTCTTTTGTGGCAAATGAGTAGTGAGGGCTAAAACATTTTGCTCGCCTACAACCTTTTGGATAAAGGCTTGGGCTGAATAAATGCGTAAATATTTCGTCCCAAGTTTACTCGCTCACTTCCTTTCATCCGCCTCTTGTTTGTACACAAGTCTTTCAGAAACTTCGCATACTTTGGTACCTGCTTAATCACATCAAGAAGAGGAATATTCACAGCAACCTTTCTAAATACATCTAAAATCTCGTTGTCCCCCTCATCAACTTTTTATTTTTCAAAACTCTATGTGGGAAGGGACCGTGGAACATACTTTCTTTCTTTATTTTTTTCAGTTTCATTCACAACAACGGAAGAAGGTAGAGAAGATGGAGAAGGAGAAAAAGAGAGAGAAGGTTCAGATGTTACCTCAGAGGTTGGTCCTGTAACCTTACCAGATCGCAAAGAAATTGCACTTACATTGGCATTTGGACCGTTCGGATTGACAACCGTTTGGGCTGGAAGTTGGTTCGAACCTTGGGCTTGCATGTTATTTATTTGAGTAGCAAGCTGTCCCATTTGCGTGTTCAAGATCTGAATGCTAGAATCGGTTCTTTGTTGGAACTGAAGGTTGTTGACAGCCATTTGTTTAACAAGATCCTCTAGGGATGGTCCGGAAGGTGCAGGGGCAGCTGATTGAGGTGGGTTCCTGTTGTTGGCTGGTTTGTGGGTTTCCATATCGAAGGTTGGGATGATTCCTCCAATTCGGATGATATTTGTTGGTGGACAGATCAGGAATGTTGTTGTACCTGTTTTGGTTGTAAAGGTTGGCTGCATAAGCTTGGGGCAGCTCAGTGATAGATTTATCTCTCAGAATGGGACATGTATCAGTCGGGTGCTCAGGGGAAGTACAAATACCACACAGAGTTGATGTTTCAGTTTTTGCTACTGCTAGTTGTTTGACTAATGTCGTGAGCTCATCAATTCTGGTCTCTAAAGCCTTGTTGGAAGAAGAAGCTTGAATTTGATTCACTCCTTTGCTTTGTGCATAATTGTCTCTAGTGGTAAATTGTTGAGAATTAAGAGACATATTCTCTATTAGAGCTTTGGCAGCAGCTGGAGTTTTATCAACAAGTGCTCCACCACTAGCAGCATCAAGAATGTTTCGGTCCATCGGTATCAACCCCTCATAAAAGTACTGGATGAGTAATTGCTCGGTGATCTGATGTTGAGGACAGCTGGATACCAAGTGCTTGAACCTCTCCCAATACTCAGTGAGTGACTCATTACCTTGTCTGATACCGCAAATTTCCTTTCTTATTGAGGCTCTAGAGGCAGGAAAATATCGCTCCAAAAACACCTTTTTTCAAGATTCCGACTTGCAATTGAATTTGGCTCAAGATAATATATCCAATCCTTTGCTGCACCCTGCAATGAAAAAGGAAAAGCTCGAAGTTTGATGTGATCTTCAGTGATCCCTTCTGGCTTTAATGGTGTAGAACACACCACCTGGAATTCTTTCAAATGTTTGTGTGGATCCTCACCTGCAAGACCACTAAACTTGGGCAACAAGTGTATTAAACCCGATTTTAATTCAAAAGGAGCAGCAACATCATCATAATCAATACACATGCCATTATAATTTACATCAGGGGCAGCCAGTTGCCTTAAGGTTCTTTGGTCAGCCATATCAGTAACAACTTCAGAATCAGAATCAAACAGATAGTGCAAGTAATCAGAATCAAACTCAGACTCAAAAGCAATGTTAACTTGGACTCTCCTACGTTGTGTGTGCAATGTTCTTTCTACCTCAGGATCAAAAGCAACAAGTTGAGGACAACAGGACCTAGTACCCAGGACTAAAACGTAGCAATGGTAACAAAGTCCAAAATACCAACAATGTCCCTAAAAGCAAAAATAAACACAAAGAAGGAAAACGATAAAAAAATTTTCAAAAAAATAAACTGAACACGAAATTCTTATAATGGGCAAAAAATAGAATTTTGATAATTTTTTTGATTTGTTTCGACTCTATGAAAACAGTAAATAAATCATTAAAAATAGAAAAAAGAGGAATTTGACAATTTGACGTCGGAGTACCTTACTCTTTTAGAGTAAGGGAGAATTGATCGCACGATTTTTCTGCTTCCAGTAGGCAAAAATATTATACAATCAGACACAAATTTTCTAAAAACTTATTTTTTTTCCGACTCTAAACGCGAATTGGCCAAAACCGTGAGGAAAATAGGGCCTAAATGCGAGAACACTACTCCTAAGACTCTAAAATTAGTTAATAACAACAAAATCACGGCGCCTAATTTGATCACTGTCGCGAATCAAAACGAGTAATTTTTGAAAACGTAGTATAGCGACAATGACTCGAATCGTCTCACAAGGATTCTTGATTATTACTAACCAAGGTAAATCAATTAGGGGTTGGTTTGATGATCGATTAAGAAAAAGCGTAAAATAAGTGGTTAAAATAAGTGATTATAAATAAGTCAATCTACCGATTCTTCCTACTATCATCGATTATTATAATTTTAATATCCGCGGATTATCTATTCCTATTTGGATACAAACCCAGGACAAGTGCGGTGAAGTTTGTGAGATGTACGATCCTATTGTCCGAATTAAGCAAACGGATAAATTTTCATGGATTAAGCAAACATGATTGATCGACACAACAACGAATTAAGCAAACGCGATGAGTCTAAGTTAGGATCATACAATCAACTAAATTGAATCAATATATTTCATGCAATTGAATTAAGCATACAATAACACAAAATATTATTGAAAGGAATTAAACCGAAATTAACATTATAATAATCTCAAGTGTTGGAACCGAATCAGATCGACTCTAGATGTTTAGTTCCTCATCATAATCATCAAAAGCAAAATAGTATTTTTTATGAATAATGAAAGGTAATCTCAAATTATCAGTAGCGGCTGCTAGGTATAGCAAGGACAAGGATTCGGTCATAACCCAACGGGTCAAAACACAACTCGTGCCCAAAACAAATGACCCAAAACTTAAATATAAAAATGCTGCAACTTCAACGACTTTTTCAACCTTGCTACAGTCCGAATCAGCTTCTGGCCACAACTAGAGAGTTGTAGATCTTTCTTAGCTTCCAACGCATGGTCAAACGCCTCAATCCGATTCCTGTAGCTCAAGTTATGATCGTTTCCGTGCAGACTGCTAAAGCTGAAAATTAAATACGAAAATCAAATAACAATAAAAATAAATTAAAATATAAAACATTATAAAATACAAAAATAAGACAAGCAAACCATGGAAATGTATAAGTACAATCAGAGTAATGTGCATCAAAATGCACCGATCAAAGTTTGTTGAGTGCTAAATATTATTTTTGTTATTAGAAAGCATGCTCACGTGGCCGCTAGGTTAATCTTAATTAAACCTAAATTGGTTGTTGAAAAGACCATGTTTTTAGGATTAAATTAAGTGAACCCTAGCTATCTTTATGGAATCCCAAAAGAAGTTTCGGATCGCTTCTATAAAAGGAAAAGAACCCTTACTCGCCGCCTTTTGAATGTATTGAAGAGATAGCAACAGTGTTTGTGTAATCGTTAAAGGATTTAACAGCTTGTAATTGTGTAATTCTAGTTTCTCTTGTGAGCCAAGCAACTATCAATTGATAAGTGCATTGGACTAGGATTTGCTGTAAGGGTAGTTTATCACTCAAAGTTTTAAAGCACGAGTGTTTGTCTCTTGATTGAAGTCGTGAAGCAAGATCAAGATATTTTATTGAAGTGTGTCTTCACAATTCAATTAGTCAATAGGTTGATATCACTGTGATTGAGGGGAGTGAGTGGGTACTCGGATCTAAGTAGGACTTAGGTTGAAGTTGCATTGGGTAGGTTTTAAGTGAAGGAGATAAACCGTGGTTTATTCCGAATTAATTCTACTAATAGTGAATTTTCTCCCGGCTTGGTAGCCCCGGATGTAGGTTTGTTGAACCGAACCGGTGAACAACTTATTGTGTTATTTATCGCTTCAGTTTATCGTGTGAATTGTTAACATAGTGTCGATATTGTGTCATAACATTCTCTATGACATCAAGTATCCGCTGCCGAATTTCAATTGGCATCGAGCGTGCACCGCTTGTTATTTGGGTGAGATCTAGGGATAATAGTTTCCGCGAATGGATAAAGAAGGAGGATTTGGAGGAAGACCACCTATTTTGGATGGGTCTAATTATGATTACGGAAACCTCGTATGGTTGCCTTCTTAAGATCGATGGACATTAAGGCTTGGAGAGTCACGACAAATGATGGAAACATCCCACCAAGCTTGAGAAAGATGGGACTACCGCCTTGAAACCCGAGGAGGAATGGAGCAAAGAGGAAGAGGAGCTAGCTCGGGAACTCTAAAGCATTAAATGCTCTCAATGGTATTGACAGAACATCTTGACCGGTCCATCAATGTGAGCTGGCCAAGGATGTTTGGGACACTCGTAACTACTCATGAGGGACATCCAAGGTAAAGATGTCAAGACTTCAGATGCTCACTACCAAATTTGAGAATTTGAAGATGAAGGAAGATGAGAATATTCATGAATTTCACATGAATATTTTGAAATTGCCAATGCCTCATGAGCACTTGGTGAAAAGATGTCAAGAGAAGTGGTGAGAAAGATTCTCGATCCTTGCCTAAGAGATTTGCAATGAAAGTCACCGCAATAGAGGAGGCTCAAGACATCAGACCTTGAAGGTTGAAGAACTTATTGGATCCCTTATGACTTTTGAGATGGGAATTAGTGAAACTGCTGACAAGAAAAACAAGAGCATAGCACTTGTATCCAACATCAAGAAGGATGCAAGGTGGAAGATGAAGAGAAGATATCAAGCTATAGCCATGCTTGGAAGACAGTTCAACAAACCGATCAGAGAATTGATCCAAAGTCAAGGTCACATGTCAAGGACATTGCATCGACATCGCAGATCTTATGATTCCAGAAAAGATCCAAGTCAAGAAAAGGAGTCAAGGCAAGAGAATCCAATGTCATGGATGTGAAGGATTTGGACATATTAAAGTCGAATGTCCTACCTTTCTTAAGAAACAAAAGAGAGGAATGAATGTTACTTGGTCCGATGGTGAATCAAGTAATGATTCAAGAGGAATCACCAAACTTGTCACTGCATCTTCTGAAAGTGGCAATCCTGATAATGACTCTAGTGATGAGGAAGTGACCTTTGAAGAACTTCGATACTTACAAGAAACCGTATCGAAGTGGTGAAGTATGTCACAAAATGAAAAAAAAAGATGATTGAGAAGTTGGAGGCGAAAATGTGAAGTCGAAGTCGAGAAGAAGGAAAATACAATCACTATAAGTCATCTCAACAAAGGAGATTATAGTGTTGAATTTCAAGCTTGATCACATGACTAAGTCATCAAGATGTTGACAAATGGACCGATAAGTGGAAGAAATTCTTCAGCTTGGACAAAATGCTAGAAATAAGTGTGGTCTAGGATATGTGGCTGAAAAGGAACCTGTTAGTGACAAGAAAAAGAAGAGGCATGGGAAACCAAAGCCAGAGCAGATGTCACAACAGAAAATAGGAAATGTTCCTGGCTCAGGACATGTAGATGCAAAGAAATTTACTGATAACAGGAAGAAGACCAGACCTAATAGGCAAATGTCAAAGCAGATGTCACAACATTGGGGCCAACATCAGGATCATAGAAACATGAATAAGAAGATTCAAAGATGGAGATGTCACCATTGTGGAAGGTTTGGACACATAAAACCCTTCTGCTATAGGTTACATGGGTACCCTAATCAGACTCCCTATCTTAAGCCTAAGAACATCAAAGTACCCTACACTCAACAGTGGAAGAAGAGGACTGCAGCATTAATAGCACATACCTCTCTCAGAGTGTCTGCCAAGGAAGATTGGTACTTTGACAAAGGTGTTCCAAGCATATGGTGGTATAAAAACCTTCAATAATGTCAAACCTCACTCTACTAGCTTTGTTACTTTTGGAGATGGAGCTAAAGGAGAAATCAAAGGTGTTGGAAACTTGACCGCTCCGAGTTCCAAATCTAAATGGAGTGTTCGGTAAAAGGCTTGATCGCTAACCTCATAAGCATAAGTCAGCTATGTGATATGGGATTTAAAGTCAACTTCACCAGGTCTGAATGTCTTGTAATCAATGATAAACAAGAAGTGGTTATGAGAGGAGTCAGATCAAAGGACAACTGCTACATGTGGGAATCTGAGAACACCAACCTCTCTTCTGTGTGCTCTACAGACAAGGATGAAAAGGAGGTAAAACTATGGCATCAAAACTTGGACATCCGCATCTCGTAGGGATGAAAAGATCATCACTATGGAGGTGTCGAGGATACCAAAACTCCATATTGATGAAGGAAGAGTCTGTGGTGAATGTCAAGTTGGAAAGCAAACCAGAATGTCACACCCAATGTCTAGACATCTGACCACTTCCAGAGTGCTGGAGCTGCTACATATGGATTTGATGGGGCCTATGCAGGTTGAAAGCCTTGGTGGAAGAAGATATGCCTATGTTGTTGTGGATGACTTCTCCAGATTTACCTGGATAAACTTCATCAAGGAAAAATCTGATGTGTTTGATGTCTTTAAGGAGCTATGCAAAAGACTTCAAAGAGAGAAGGAAAGTTGTATTGTCAGAATAAGAAGTGATCATGGAAAGGAGTTTGAGAACAGCAAATTTGATGAATTCTGCTCCTCAGAGGGAATTAATCATGAGTTTTCTTCTCCTATAACACCTCAACAAAATGGGGTGGTGGAAAGAAAGAATAGGACTATACAGAATCGCGAGCAATGATTCATGCTAAGAAACTTCCTATTCATTTTGGGTCAAGCTATGAATACACTTGCTATGTTCACAACAGGTCACCCTAAGAAAGGGATCTTCCTCCACCCCGTATGAACTATGGAAGGAAGAAACCAATGTGAAATATTTCCATGTATTTGGCAGTAAATGCTATATTCTGACAGATCGTGATCAAAGGAGAAAAATGGATTCCAAGAGTGATGAAGGCATTTTTCTGGGATACTCCACTAACAGCAGAGCATATAGGGTATTCAACTCCAGAACCCAGGTTATGATGGAGTCTATTAATGTCATTGTTGATGATCATCATCAGGAAAACAATGTCCCATATGATGTTGAGACATGGTTTGAGACATCACCTCAAGTACCTGATAAGGAAGATGTACCTGATCCTTCTCCTCCAAAATCTGAACCAGAGGAAGTTAACAAAGATCCTTCCATCAGAATTCAGAAAGATCATCCAAAGGATCTCATCATTGGGGATCCAACCAAGGGTGTCGTTACAAGATCCAAAGAAATTGTCTCAAACTCTTGCTTTGTGTCAAAAATAGAGCCAAAAAATGTCAAAGAAGCTCTAAGTGATGAATTCTGGATTGGAGCAATGCAAGATGAATTGAACCAGTTCAAGCAACATGAAGTATGGGAATTAGTTCCTAGACCAGAAGGAACAAACATCATTGGCACAAAATGGATCTACAAGAACAAGTCTGATGCAGAAGGGACTGTCACCAGAAATAAAGATAGACTTGTTGCTCGTGGTTACACTCGTGTTGAAGGGATTGACTTTGATGAGACTTTTGCACCAAAGGGCTAGACGGAATCAATCAGCTTCTTAGGGTTGCTTGCATTCAAATTCAAACTATTTCGATGGATGTGAAAAGTGCCTTCCTAAATGGCTACTTAAATGAAGAAGTATATGTAGAACAGCCTAAAGGATTTGTGGATCCAAGTTTCCCTGATCATGTCTACAAATTAAGGAAAGCCCTATATGGACTAAAGTAAGCTCCTAGGGCCTGGTATGAAAGGCTAACCAAGTTCCTTACGCATAAAGGCTAAAAGGAGGCTTGGATAAAACTCTCTTTGTCAAGAATGAAGGAGGAAAGATAATGGTTACTCAAATTTATGTGGACGACATAGTATTTGGTGGAATGTCAGACTCAATGGTGAAACATTTTGCCAATCAAATGCAAGCTGAGTTTGAAATGAGTCTTATGGGAGAGTTGACCTACTTCCTTGGACCGCAAGTCACACAGATGGAAGACTCAACATTCCTTTCACGAGCAAATATGCAAGGAATATTGTCAAAAGTTTGGAATGGAGAATGCCACCATAAAAGGACTCTGCTCCCACACATGTGAAGTTATCCAAGGACTCAAATGGTGAAAAGGTAGATCAAAGTTTGTATAGAAGCATGATAGGAAGCTTGTTGTATCTAAACACAGACCGACATTGCATTCTGTTGGGGTATGTGCAAGATACCAAGTCAACCTAAAGTGAGTCACATTAACCGGTGAAAACAATCTCAAGTATGTAAGTGGAACCGCAGCTATGGTATTCGTATTCCCATGGATGTGAACCCATTTTGTCCGGTTATTGTGATGCCTGGTAGTCCGATGATGAAAAAGTACTCGAGGATGCTTCTTCTTGGGAAACAATCGGTTTCTTGGTTCAAGAAGCAAAACTGTGTCCTTGTCCACCGTTGAAGTGAATACATAGCGGTAGCATTGTTCTCAAATGGTCGGATGAAGCGATGTTGCGAGTACAATGTCACAGATGTCATGACATTGTACCGTGACAATCTAAGTGCTATTAATATTTCAAAGAATCCTATACAACACAAGAGACTAAGAACATTGACATAAGACATCACTTCATCGAGACCTTGTGGAGGAGAAAGTGATTAAACTAGACCATGTAGTCACCGAATCGCAATGGTCGACATTTTACTAAAGCTCTTGATGCTAGTCAATTTGAGAATTTAAGGAGCAAACGGCATTTGTCAATATGAGGAATTGTAGCAATTAAAATTGCTTACAAAGAGGAGAAGAAACCGTGTATTTCAAATAAATATGAATGGGTCATTTCTTTATTTCCTCTTATTTTTAAAGGTTTCAAGAATATCAAGAGACACCTCCATATAATAACCTCTCTTATTGAAAGTATCATTTCCTCTCCACCCACAAGATACTTTCAAATTCTCCGTTCCTCAATATATCTCGAGAAATATGTCTTCTTCATCCTCTTCATCCCAAGACTCTGCTCATCTCCCACCATGGTGAGATTAGGGCAATCGCAGCCATGAATGTTGAACCCGTGAAGGTCTCCTCTGCGCTCAATGGCAAACTCTCGAATCGCATGCACGGAATGATCAAGGCTCATCACTTTCGTAAGACTTCGCCTCATCCTCATCTGCTCCCCGAGATCAACAATAGGGAAGGTACAAAGTATGTAGAAGAAGCCATTGCTTGGATAGTCACCGTAATCCTAGATGAAAATCACTGTTCTCGGAATTTGCCCTTAATCAAAGGCCCGCTAGCCCTAGTTTAGCGATGATCCAGATGTCACAAAGGATGTCATGACATCGATGATCACGCCGTGCAACTCATGTGGACCCCGATTCTTCTCGATTTCCGCCAAAGCAAAGGGTGGTATTTCGGTTCTCAAGATGAGAAAATAACAATCGAACTTCTTCAAAGAAGTATAGAGCTAAATTTGATGGCTGCTCAAAATGCAAAAGAACACCAATGGCCAAGAAAAGGAAAGCTCCTGGACCTGCAAAGTCTGATCAAGCTTCTGGTAATGCTGATGCTGCTGATGATGCTGCTAACAAAGAAGATGCCTCTTCAGCAAAGGAGAGCAACTGATTAAGTTGCTGTGTTGCTTCCATTTATCTGTTTTGTTTGTTCACAATTGTCTTCTTTTGTTCGCATTTTTTACTTCATTTTGGATGATTGTAATCATTGTGTTGACAGCTGTGTAACCCTTGTATACTTCTGCTGGTATTATTTGTTTTTCTTCTGGTACTGATTGTTTAAAAGCTTGAAATGCTTGGGGCAATTGTACGGTTTCCTTTGGCCCTTTATGGCTAAAAAGGGGGAGAAGAACTATTGTATGACAGTAGTATGGGACTTGGGACTTTGGGGAAATTGTATGCCTGTTTAAAATTTTGTATATGGGGCAATTGTGGGAATTGTGGGATTTTTGTATGGGTAGAATTTATCTTCTCTAAGTTCTAGTTACTTGAAGCTTAGGAAAGCTTAGGAAAGCTTAGAACTAGTTTATTGTCTTCTGCTGCATAGGTACTCTGATGTGTTAAGTAGTTTTAGCCAAAAATGTGCCAAAGGGGGAGTTTGTTAGTGTTTTTAGGTTGGCATTAATTTTGGTAAAACTAGGATTTAGCAATGTCATGATAGATGTTATGACATTCAGAGATTGAAGATAAATCCTACCTGCTAAGGATGTTAAAAGACAGGGGAAGCTAAAGTCAGTTTGAAATTAAATCGATGTCATAAATGTTATGACATTCGCAGATTCTGCTCGTAGACTGCTTGTTCTAGATTTTCGAAGTTTGTTGAGCTGCTAAATATTGTTTTTCTGTTATTAGAAAGCATGCTCACGTGGCTGCTAGGTTAATCTTAATTAAACCTAAATTGGTTGTTGAAAAGACCATGTTTTTAGGATTAAATTAAGTGAACCCTAGCTATCTTTATGGAAGCCCAAAACCAAGTTTCGTGGACGCTTCTATAAAAGGAAAAGAACCCTTACTCCTGCGCTTTTGAATGTATTGAAGAGATAGCAGCTTGTGTTTGTGTACTGTTAAAGGATTTAACAGTTGTAATTGTGTAATTCTAGTTTCTCTTGTGAGCCAAGCAACTATCAATTGATAAGTGCATTGGACTAGGATTTGATGTAAGGGTAGTTTATCACTCAAAGCTTTAAAGCACAAGTGTTTGTCTCTTGATTGAAGCTGTGAAGCCGATCAAGATATTTTATTGAAGTGTGTCTTCACAATTCAATTAGTCAATAGGTTGATATCACCGTGATTGAGGGGAGTGAGTGGGTACTGATCTAAGTAGGACTTAGGTTGAAGTTGCATTGGGTAGGTTTTAAGTGAAGGAGATAAACCGTGGTTTATTCTGAATTAATTCTACTAATAGTGAATTTCCTCCTGGCTTGGTAGCCCCGGATGTAGGTTTGTTGAACCGAACTGGGTGAACAACTTATTGTGTTATTTATCGCTTCAGATTTCGTGTGAATTGTTAACATAGTGTCAGATACTGTGTCATAACATTCTCTGTGACATCAAGTATCTGCTGCCAGGAATTTCATATCCGATTTAAAAGGAATATGTCCTTCAATTTGTATGCACCGTATTCTGCTAGATGAAGATTGCAAAACCTCTCGAGAACCTCAGAGAAGAATTAATCCAATCCTTAGCACTGTAGTCAGAGATGAAATTAAAAAGCTATTGGAAGCTGGAATCATATACCCAATCTCCGACAGCAAATGGGTTAGCCCAGTACATGTCGTGCCAAAGAAAGGAGGTGTCATTGTTGTGAAAAACGCAAAAGGCGCATCGATAACACAAAGAGTGGTTAGTGGGCATAGAGTATGCATTGATTATAGAAAACTAAACAAAGCCACTCGGAAAGACCATTTTCCTTTACCTTTCATTGATCAAATGTTAGAACGATTAGCCAAACACTCCTATTTCTGCTATCTAGATGGTTATTCTGGATTTTTCCAAATTCTGATTCACCCTGATGATCAAGAGAAGACTACATTCATGTGTCCCTATGGAACATTTGCGTACAGACGAATGCCTTTTGGATTGTGCAATGCCCCAACGACCTTTCAACGATGTATGATGTCGATCTTCGCAAATTTCATTGATAACATCATGGAAGTGTTTATGGATGACTTCTCTGTGTGCGGGAAAAGTTTTGAAGGATGCTTATCTAATCTAGAAAATGTTTTAGAAAGATGTGTGAAAGTAAACCTTATCCTTAACTGGGAAAAATGTCATTTCATGGTCAGAGAAGGAATCGTACTTGGACATGTTATCTCCAATAAAGGAATTGAAGTTGATAAAGCTAAGATAGAAGTGATTAAAGAACTCCAACCACCTAAGACCGTTCGAGAAATACGAAGTTTTCTAGGACACGCCGGTGTTTATCGACGATTTATCAAAGATTTCTCGAAAATTACAAAACCACTTACCGGTCTATTAATGAAGGATGCTGAGTTCATATTCGATGACGATTGTCTCAAAGCTTTTGAAACCCTTAAAACAGCACTTATTTCTGCACCAATCATGCAACCACCCGATTGGAGGTTACCTTTCGAAATCATGTGCGACGCAAGTGATTACGCCGTAGGCGCTGTTCTTGGACAAAGAAAGGACAAGAAACTTCATGCCATTTACTACGCCAGCAGAACGCTAGACTCGGCTCAGATGAACTACGCCACAACTGAAAAAGAGTTGTTAGCAATGGTCTTTGCACTTGACAAATTTCGTTCTTACCTCGTAGGAGCAAAAATCATCATTTATACGGACCACGTTGCTATCAGATACTTACTCACCAAGAAAGATGCAAAACCCAGACTCCTCCGATGGATCTTACTTTTACAAGAATTCTACTTAGAGATTAAAGATAAGAAAGGAACCGAAAACGTCGTAGCGGATCATTTATCAAGATTAGAAGGTATAAAACCCAAACAAGTGCCAATTAACGACGATTTTCCGTATGAACATATGATAGCACAAATGATAACCAACTTAGCTCAATTGGACTTAAACAAACCAGAAGCTGAGGAAGTCGTGGAAGCAATCAATACGACCATGGGACTGCCATGGTATGCTGACATAGTTAACTATTTAGCTGCTGGTGCGCTTCCACCGGACTTAACTTACCAACAGAAAAAGAAATTCTTCCACGATCTCAAATATTACTATTGGGACGAACCACTTTTGTTTAAACGAGGACCAGATGGAATTTTTCGCCGATGTATACCTGAAGAAGAGATAGAAGATGTTATTTCTCATTGTCATTCATCTCCCTATGACGGACATGCTGGCACTTCTAAAACCTGTGCCAAAATTCTACAAGCCGGTCTTTTCTGGCCTAATCTTTGGAAGGATGTCCACATCGCTGTTAAAAACTGTGATCGCTGCCAACGCACCGGTAATATCTCAAGACGCAATGAAATGCCTCAAAAAGGAATATTAGAAGTCGAAGTCTTTGATGTTTGGGGAATTGACTTCATGGGACCTTTCCCATCTTCTTTCGGAAACAAATATATACTCGTAGCTGTCGATTATGTTTCAAAATGGATCGAGGCTATTGCCTCTCCTACAAATGACACACGAGTAGTGATTAAGCTCTTTAAGAATATAATCTTCCCACGATTTGGTGTACCTAGACTTGTCATTAGTGACGGTGGCTCTCATTTTATTTCGAAGATATTTGACAAATTACTATCTAAATATGGAGTCAAGCACCGCGTAGAAACACCTTATCATCCGCAAACCAGCGGACAAGTCGAAGTTTTGAACAGAGAAATTAAACAAATCTTAGAGAAAATTGTCGCTATATCTAGTAAAGATTGGTCATCCAAGCTTAACGAAGCTTTATGGGCCTATCGGACAGCTTATAAGACTCCTATCGGAACTACACCCTTCAAGCTTGTGTACGGAAATCCTGTCATCTCCCGGTAGAATTAGAGCACAAAGCTTATTGGGCAATAAAAACGCTAAATATTAACTACACTGCTGCTGGTGAGAAACGAATCCTCGAATTACATGAACTGGAAGAATTGAGATTAGGCGCTTATGAAAACGCTAAAATATACAAAGAACGAACTAAAAAATGGCATGATAAGCGTTTATCCCGGAAAGAATTCAGTGTCGGAGACGTCGTAGTCCTATTTAATTCTAGACTTAGGCTCTTTCCTGGAAAACTTAAATCTAGATGGTCTGGACCTTTCGAGATTACAAAGGTGTTCCCTAGCGGAGCAATAGAAATTAAGGATAGGAATAGTGCCCCGTTTATTGTAAACGGACAGCGTTTAAAACAATATCATCATATTGAGAATAGGGATTATATGAATAGTCTAAAACTTGTATAACTGCCCATTATTTCTCCCGAATGATTTTTCACTAGGCACTTCGTCAGGCTTATGACGTTAAAACAGCGCTTCATGGGAGGCAACCCATTTATTTGTCTTTGTTTCTGTTTACTATTTTATCTTTAGTTTCCGTTTTATTTCTTTTATAATCGTTATTTCTTTTTCAAAATTTTATAAAACTGCTGCTGATTTCAAAACAACTTTACTTGCCACAGGATTTCTGAAAAAAGTCTTTTTCTCGCTTACTTTCTCCTCTACTCTGTTTACCCATTTTACTTTTGCTATGGATCCTCCACAAAACTTTATGGAAACCACCTTTAGAGGAATAAACCAAAGAAGAAGGTTTGAGGCTTTGTCTCAACGAGACATCGGTTTGACCCTGTATCGTGATGAACCCACTATGGACACTTTAGGCATAAGGGATGGTGTCCTTTATCTGTTTAACCAATTGGGATGGGAGAAAGCCCACCTTAAGTCTAGGTTTATCACGTACCGAGAACTTACCCTTAAATTCCTGAGTTCCCTAGTCTATATACCTGAGCATGGTGTTGGAGCCAGAAAAGGAATAATAGCCTTCAGACTTTTCGGTATTGAGTTCACTTACAACCACAGGGATTTAGCTTATCTACTAGGATTCCCTAGCGAACCCTTTGCTTTTACTACCACTCAGGCGAATTTAATGGATTTTGAGCTGGACTACTTTTGGGGTTCCTTAACCGGAAACTATCACCCTGACCCGGATAGCATGGATAACAATGAGATACATAACCCCGTTATCCGCTATTTCCATAAGATTATATCCCACATTTTATTTGGAAAAGAACAGAATCAAACTACTGTATCCAAGGATGAGGTATTTTTGCTTTACTGTATGAACCAAGGACGCCCCATTAATGTTGTCCCGTTCCTGATGAAAACCTTTACTCGCATTAGTGAGGACCCTAATGGACCTGTCAGTGTGGGAGGATTAGTTACCATGATTGCAAATGCCCTCGGACTTCGTTACCAATTGAATAATTGTGCACCGTACGGGTCAATTAGGCCTATGAATATTGACTTCTGTTTCAACCACCGGATAATAGGAAATCTAGGTCCTGCACCCTATGAATACCTGATAAGGAATGAAGTTGTCACTCTATTTACCCTTCCCAACCATGCCAAAGCAAGTGTCCACAATCGAGATAACTGGCTATATGAACTGAATCCTCCTGACCATCCTTCAACACCAAAAACACCACAGTCCTACTATGTTATTGATAACATCATGTCTGAAGAAACGGATCCTGAAACCCCTCCTGGTTACCATGATTTTACCAATATGGCTGAAGCACCAGAAGCCCCTGACATAACCCAAGGAGAGTACACTACATGTGACACCCCGATTTAATTCAAATATTAAATAAATGAGAATTAATTATTTAATTGATTAAAGTCTTAAATATTTAATTATCTGGATTAATTGGGTCATTTAATGAGGAAAGGATTGGAGGTGTGCAGAGTAAATGGTGGGTGTAAGAGTAAAACACTCTACTAATTACTAAGTATTAATTAATTATTTTATTGGAATATTAAAAGGAAATATAAAAGGAAAAGAAAGGGAAAGAGAAGGGTTTTTGGAGAAATCATTTCACGTAAAGTTGGAGAAGGAAGAGAAGAGAGGAAAAGTCGACGCCGAGAGAAACCGAAGAATCATCGCGAGGTAAGGGGTGGTTTTGATCAGTTAATATGTTTTATGGGTTTTGGGAACCATAGGAATGAATGGGTATGTTAGGAATTTTGAATTTTTATGATTAGGAGTTATAGGAATAAACCCTATTTTGTGTCGGTGTTGGGAATTGGATCATTGTATGTCAAATAATTGATAGGGATGAATAAACTACTTTGTTTGTTGTTATAATGGTGTGAAATGATGATGAAATGGTGTTTCTAATGTACCAATTCGTATTGGAAAGTGTGGTAATGATAAAGGATGGAAAATGCTGTCAAAAAGTAGCAGAAATGCTGTCACAGGTCGTGGGAACCGGTTCCCTGTGGGGAGGAACCGAGTTCCCAGTGTTAAAATTGGAAAACTGGGACTTTTTACACTCAGGAACCGGTTCCTGTATAGGTAGGAACCGGGTTCCCATACAAAAACCAGGGAGCTCCTTTTTGAAAACTTTCAGGAACCGGTTCCTGTATAGGTAGGAACCGGGTTCCATGTGCATTTTTCCAATTTTTCCAAAACTTTGAAGATTCATATTTTCTAAACCGTAACTCCGATTTGAGTGCCGTTTTCGGCGTTATTTCTTAAATTTTAAATACTACCTTTTGAAAAGAGAAAAATATTACTTTGCCAAATTATTTTAAAAATAGTCGCGCTCCCGATTTTTGAAAAGAATGAGTAGTTAAGGATAATGGTAAACTATTATGTATGGTACGAGTTATCTGATGAGGTATTGGTGCTTACAGTGTTATATATATATATGATATTCATTTTGATTGAATGAGATGCACTGGTGATTTGACATGATGTGATTTGTATTGATATCATGATATGTGAAATAATGATGGCATGCTTTTGTGATGCATGCATAAACATTTGTTGATTTGGTTCATTCCCATTGTGCGGAAGTGAGCTTGCAGAGCCAATAGACTTACCTGGTCGGAGGTAGTGAGGCTAGATTCTTGACCCAATGGTTGTGGGCGAATCATGGATTACACTGTCTTTCCACGAGTAAACGGAGCAGTGGGTGAACGCGGTTCACGTATTGGTACCACATGCATAGAGTCTGCATTGCATATGGAATTGTAACATGTTAGGATGGTTTCCAGTGTTGCAATTGCCATTGTTTGATATATACATGATCATTGGGTGAACTGTTTCTGCATTGTTATGATCTTGTAATTGGTTGACGAACTAATATATTCGGTTATTCTGTTGGATCTAAGAACGTATAACGCATATTATATTGAATCGAAATCTCACCCTTACTTTAACAATTTCAGATCCAAAGTTATTAGCTGCTTGGAGTTGGTGAGGATAGCCTTAGATTCGAGTCTTTGTCCGCGTGTCAGTGTCGTGCTCTGGTAGATGTAACACTGGGGGAAAACGATTGTTTGGAATCCTTTTATGGATATTTTAATAATTTTGGAATTATGTTGATTTATTATCCTGGAATAACTGTTGAGTAAAGTATTCGGGATTTAATTATGTTTCATTTCCGCTGTTAAACATAATTTTGAGTATGATTTAATTGATGAGTATTCTTCAGTGAAGCATGACGCTGTTTTGGTTAAAATTTTATGATTTAAATTGTGACGCCTCTTGATGGTGGATAAACTCTGATTATTTAATTCTATAAAACGCGGGTAATTAGAAGGGGTGTTACAATAGTGGTATCAGAGCATAGTCGGTCTTGTCTTAGTGTCGTTATCCCTTTTAGTATGCGACTAGTGTAAGTAACACTGTCGATACTTGTGTGCTGATGTAGATTGTTTTGTAATGTTACAAAACAATGGCTTGAAGAGGTAACGGAAGGAATGATGATGCTATTGCTGAGGCTTTGGGAATGTTAGCTGGAGTGCTCGGAGGGAATCAGCAGGGAGCTGCGATTGGTGCTGACAGACAATTGGGGAATTTTCAGAGGAATAATCCTCCGTTGTTTAAAGGTGCACATGATCCTGAGGGTGCTCAGAAGTGGCTGAAAGAGATCGAGAGAATCTTCAGAGTGATTGATTGTGCTGAGGGGTTGAAGGTGAGATATGGTACTCACATGTTGGCAGAGGAAGTTGATGACTGGTGGGTTGCTACCAGGACTGAATTGGAAGAAGACGGGATTGCATTGACTAGGGCTGTGTTCAGGAGAGCTTTTCTGAGAAGGTATTTTCCTGAAGACATTCGGGGTAAGAAAGAAATTGAATTTTTGGAGCTCAAGCAGGGCAACAAGTCTGTGAGTGAGTATGCGACCAAGTTTACTGAGTTAGCAAAGTATTATGCTAATTATCCTAACGATGCAGATGGAGAATTTTCCAAATGTATCAAGTTTGAGAATGGTCTGCGAGATGAGATCAAGCAAGGTATCAGGTATCAGCGTATTAGAAGGTTTCCTGATTTGGTTGACTGTAGTAGGATTCTGGAGGAAGATCTTACTAGTACTAAGGCAAATGCTCAGAGTTATGCTGACCGTAAGGGTAAGAGACAGATGGATCGTGGTAAGCCTTATGATAGGAATAATCAGAAATCTGGAGGTTGGAAGAAGTCTAGTGGGGGAGACTCTGGTTCTTCCGTGAGGTGTTACAGATGTGGTGAATTGGGTCACCGATCTCTTGAATGCAAGGCTGATGGGAGGAAGTGCAACAATTGTGGAAGAGTTGGTCATTTAGCTGCTGAGTGTAGATCCCGAAGAGTAACTTGTTACAACTGTGGCGAAGAAGGACACACTCGTCCGCAGTGTACTAAGCCAAAGAAAGAGCAAGCTGGTGGGAAAGTGTTTGCTTTGTCAAGATCAGAGGTTAAGCCGGATGATCGGTTGATTAAAGGTACATGTTTTATTAATGGCATACCTTTAATTGCAATTATTGACACTGGAGCGACACACTCTTTTATTTCTTTGGACTGTGCTAAGAGATTGAATCTAGAAATTTCTAATTTGGATGGAAGTATGGTCATTGACACTCCTGCGTCGGGTTCAGTGAGTACTTCGTATGTGTGTAGGAATTATCCTATCGTTATTTTCGATAGAGGATTCGGTATGGATTTAGTGTGCCTACCTTTAGAACAACTCGATATTATCCTTGGAATGAACTGGTTGGTCTTCAACCAAGTTCATATCAATTATTTTGAGAAGACGGTTATATTTCCTGAAGTAGCTAAAGTTGAAGATGCGATCATGTCAGTTAAGCAGATGAGTTCAGCTGTCAGAGAGGGTGCTGTGGTGTTCATGTTATGTTCTTTGACGGAAGTGAAAGGAAAGGCTAAAAGTGGAGAGTTACCTGTTGTGAATGAATTTCCAGAGGTGTTTCCGGAAGATGTTAATGAGTTACCACCTGAGAGAGAAGTGGAGTTTACTATAGAATTGATTCCTGGAACTAGTCCGGTGTCGATGGCGCCTTATCGCATGTCGGCATCTGAGTTATCGGAACTGAAGAAACAGTTCGAAGAATTATTGGATAAGAAATTTATTCGGCCTAGTGTTTCGCCGTGGGGTGCGCCAGTGTTGTTGGTTAAGAAGAAGGAAGGTACGATGAGACTGTGTGTTGACTACAGACAGTTGAATAAAGTGACGATCAAGAATCGGTATCCATTACCGAGGATTGATGACTTGATGGATCAGTTGGTTGGAGCTTGTGTGTTTAGCAAGATTGATCTGAGGTCTGGATATCATCAGATTCGTGTTAAGGCGAAGATATTGATTGCGTTCGAGCGAGGTATGGGCATTATGAATATTCATTATGCCATTTGGAGTTACTAATGCACCTGGTGTGTTTATGGAGTACATGAACAGGATATTTCATCCGTATCTTGACAAGTTTGTGGTGGTGTTTATTGACGACATTTTGATCTACTCAAGGGATGATGAGGAGCATGCAAAGCATCTCAGAGTTGTATTGGAATTGTTGAAGGAAAAGAAACTTTATGCGAAATTGTCGAAGTGTGAATTTTGGTTAAGCGAAGTGAGTTTTCTGGGTCATGTGATATCCAAGAATGGTATTGTTGTTGATCCTACAAAGGTAGAAGCGGTATCTCAGTGGGAAGCGCCGAAGAATGCTTCGGAGATTCGAAGTTTTCTTGGTCTTGCAGGTTACTACCGGAAGTTCATTGAGGGATTTTCGAAGTTAGCGTTACCGTTGACTAAATTGACAAGAAAAGGTCAAGCATTTATTTGGGATGCAGATTGTGAGGAAGGATTCCAAGAATTGAAGAGGAGGTTGACTAGTGCTCCGATTTTAATTTTGCCGAATCCGGAAGAATCTTTCGTGGTGTACTGTGATGCGTCCTTGATGGGTTTAGGAGGTGTTTTGATGCAAGATAGGCAGGTTGTGGCTTATGCTTCGAGACAGTTAAAGACTCATGAAAGGAATTACCCGACTCATGATTTGGAGTTGGCGGCTGTTGTGTTTGTGTTGAAATTGTGGAGGCATTATCTGTATGGTTCACGGTTTGAGGTGTTCAGTGATCATAAGAGCCTGAAGTATCTCTTTGATCAGAAAGAGTTGAATATGAGGCAGAGGAGATGGTTAGAGTTTCTCAAAGATTACGATTTTGGTTTGAACTACCATCCTGGTAAGGCAAACGTGGTGGCAGATGCATTAAGCAGGAAGTCCCTGCATATGTCGATGTTGATGGTTCGGGAATTGGATTTGGTGGAACAATTCAGAGACTTAAGTTTGGTTTGTGAGACTACTTTGAATAGTGTGAAGTTGGGCATGTTGAAGCTGACTAGTGGTATTTTGGAAGAGATTCGAAATGGACAGAAGTCTGATGTTGGTTTAGTGGACAAGCTGACATTGATTAACCAAGGTCAAGGAGGTGAGTTCCGAATTGACGAGAATGGTGTCATGAGATTTGGTGATAGAGTTTGTGTTCCGTATGTTGCTGAGATCAGAAAGAGTATCTTGGAGGAAGGACACCGTAGTGGATTGAGTATTCATCCTGGTGCTACTAAGATGTACCATGACTTGAAGAAGTTATTTTGGTGGCCAAGAATGAAGAAGGAAATTGCCGAGTTTGTATATGCGTGTTTGGTTTGTCAGAAATCGAAGATTGAGCATCAGAAGCCGTCGGGACTGATGGAACCGTTATTCGTTCCGAAATGGAAATGGGATGGCATTTCTATGGATTTTGTGTCTGGTTTGCCTAGAACAGCGAAGAACTGTGATTCTATCTGGGTGATTGTTGATCGATTGACGAAGTCTGCTCACTTTATTCCGATAAGAATGGATTATCCGATGGAGAGGTTGGCAGAATTGTATATTGAGAGAGTGGTAAGTTTGCATGGTATTCCGTCTAGCATTGTGTCGGATAGAGATCCGAGGTTTACTTCTAAGTTCTGGACAGGATTGCAGGAAGCTCTGGGTACTATGTTACGATTGAGTTCCGCGTATCATCCGCAGACAGATGGTCAGACGGAGAGGACGATTCAGTCGTTAGAGGATTTTTTGAGGGCTTGTGTGTTAGAGAAAGGTGGAGCTTGGGATAGCTATTTGCCATTGATAGAGTTTACCTACAACAATAGTTTTCATTCGAGCATTGGTATGGCTCCGTTTGAGGCATTGTATGGTAGGAGATGTCGGACACCGTTGTGTTGGTACGAATCTGGAGAAAGTGTGGTGATTGGACCAGAAATCGTTCAACAAACTTCGGAAAAGATTAAGATGATTCAGGAGAAGATGAGGACTTCTCCGAGTCGTCAGAAGAGTTATCACGATAAGAGGAGGAAGGATCTTGAGTTTGATGAAGGAGACCACGTGTTTATGAGAGTTACTCCGATAACGGGTATTGGTCGAGCTTTGAAGTCAAAGAAGTTGACTCCGCGCTTTATTGGCCCGTTTCAGATTACCAAGAGAGTTGGGAAAGTTGCGTATCAGATTGCTTTACCGCCATCACTTGCAAATTTGCATGATGTTTTCCATGTATCTCAGTTGAGGAGGTACATTGCGGATCCGTCTCATGAGATTCAAGTAGATGATGTTCAGGTGCGGGATAATTTAACTGTTGAAGCAGTGCCTGCAAGAATTGAGGATCGAAAAGTGAAGCAATTGCGAGGTAAAGAGATAGCTCTGGTACGAGTAGCTTGGGGAGGACCGGCAGAAGGAAATGTGACTTGGGAGCTGGAGAGTCAGATGAAGGACTCGTATCCCGAACTTTTCGTCTAAGGTATGTTTTCGAGGACGAAAACTCTTTTAGTGGGGGAGAGTTGTGACACCCCGATTTAATTAAAATATTAAATAAATGAGAATTAATTATTTAATTGATTAAAGTCTTAAATATTTAATTATCTGGATTAATTGGGTCATTTAATGAGGAAAGGATTGGAGGTGTGCAGAGTAAATGGTGGGTGTAAGAGTAAAACACTCTATTAATTACTAAGTATTAATTAATTATTTTATTGGAATATTAAAAGGAAATATAAAAGGAAAAGAAAGGGAAAGAGAAGGGTTTTTGGAGAAATCATTTCACGTAAAGTTGGAGAAGGAAGAGAAGAGAGGAAAAGTCGACGCCGAGAGAAACCGAAGAATCATCGCGAGGTAAGGGGTGGTTTTGATCAGTTAATATGTTTTATGGGTTTTGGGAACCATAGGAATGAATGGGTATGTTAGGAAGTTTGAATTTTTATGATTAGGAGTTATAGGAATAAACCCTATTTTGTGTCGGTGTTGGGAATTGGATCATTGTATGTCAAATAATTGATAGGGATGAATAAACTACTTTGTTTGTTGTTATAATGGTGTGAAATGATGATGAAATGGTGTTTCTAATGTACCAATTCGTATTGGAAAGTGTGGTAATGATAAAGGATGGAAAATCTGTCAAAAGTAAATCTTGTCAGTCGTGGGAACCGGTTCCTGTGGGAGGAACCGAGTTCCAGTGTTAAATTGGGCGGGACTTTTACACTCGGGAACCGGTTCTGTATAGGTAGGAACTGGTTCCCATACAAAAACCAGGGAGCGCCTTTTTGAAAACTTTCAGGAACCGGTTCCTGTATAGGTAGGAACCGGGTTCCATGTGCATTTTTCCAATTTTTCCAAAACTTTGAAGATTCATATTTTCTAAACCGTAACTCCGATTTGAGTGCCGTTTTCGGCGTTATTTCTTAAATTTTAAATACTACCTTTTGAAAAGAGAAAAATACTACTTTGCCAAATTATTTTAAAAATAGTCGCTCGATTTTTGAAAAGAATGAGTAGTTAAGGATAATGGTAAACTATTATGTATGGTACGAGTTATCTGATGAGGTATTGGTGCTTACAGTGTTATATATATATGATATTCATTTTGATTGAATGAGATGCACTGGTGATTTGACATGATGTGATTTGTATTGATATCATGATATGTGAAATAATGATGGCATGCTTTTGTGATGCATGCATAAACATTTGTTGATTTGGTTCATTCCCATTGTGCGGAAGTGAGCTTGCGAGCCAATAGACTTACGGTCGGAGGTAGTGAGGCTAGATTCTTGACCCAATGGTTGTGGGCGAATCATGGATTACTTGTCTTTCCACAAGTAAGCGGAGCGGTGGGTGAGCGGTTCACGTATTGGTACCACATGCATAGAGTCGCATTGCATATGGAATTGTAACATGTTAGGATGGTTTCGTGTTGCAATTGCCATTGTTTGATATATACATGATCATTGGGTGAACTGTTTCGCATTGTTATGATCTTGTAATTGGTTGACGAACTAATATATTCGGTTATTCGTTGGATCTAGAACGATATAGCATATTATATTGAATCGAAATCTCACCCTTACTTTAACAATTTCGGATCCGAGTGATTAGTGCTTGGAGTTGGTGAGGATAGCCTTAGATTCGAGTCTTTGTCCGCGTGTCAGTGTCGTGCTCTGGTAGATGTAACACTGGGGGAAAACGATTGTTTGGAATCCTTTTATGGATATTTTAATAATTTTGGAATTATGTTGATTTATTATCCTGGAATAACTGTTGAGTAAAGTATTAGGGATTTAATTATGTTTCATTTCCGCTGTTAAACATATTTGAGTATGATTTAATTGATGAGTATTCTTCAGTGAAGCATGACGCTGTTTTGGTTAAAATTTTATGATTTAAATTGTGACGCCTCTTGATGGTGGATAAACTCTGATTATTTAATTCTGTAAAACGCGGGTAATTAGAAGGGGTGTTACACTACACACTTGAATACCATTTTAACCACTTTGGATACTTATAAGACCGACATTGATGGAATCAAGGATGAATTGAAGAGTATGCGTCTGGATATCATTGGTTTGACTGACATTACTGTGGAACAATTTTATAACATCACCAAGGCCTTAGAAGAGCTAAAAGCAAAAATTGGATAAAGTAGCAGTTTTTAGTTTTAGTATTTTTCCATTTTGTTTTGTTTCTAGGTAGTTTCCCTTTTTGTTAGAATATTTAATTCCATTTTCAATTTTGCAAAATTTCCTTCCTGTCAAAGAACAAGTATTATGTTTAATATCAATTCCATTGTTTGTTTTCCATTTCAATTTACATTCAGTTTTTCTTTACAATGCAATTTTTGTTTTTCTTTTATTCGGATTGTATGATGTTTTGATTATTGGAGTGTGTGCTTAATGGATTAATATCACGTTTAAATTGGATTGCTGTTGGTATACTTAATATGTTGTGTTTTTATAATTGTTTCATTCTGTGCAATTATGTCTCTGTTCTGCTAGATTTTACAAATTTTGTTGCTATTACGACCGTAACACCACCCTTACGATCGTCACACGCACTTCAACGTGTTACACTCGTCATCCTGGCATTACGACCGTAACGCGGGTTATATCAGTAACCCCTGTAGCAGACAGCGTTTCTCTTCTTCTTCAACCTTTGCCTCTTCTTCTTCCATTACCTTCAAACCGTCCCACTACCTCCTTTATTCCCCACTCACTCCAGTTAACTCACCATTAATCCCCTCTCATTTTCCAACTTCCCAAAATTTTCCCACATTATATATTTCTCACATCATTCCGTATCCTTTCCTCATTCCAACCCACACCCCACTTTCACTCTAACTCTTGCATGCAAATGGCAAATATCAACCAGCAAATCCCAGGCATCAACCTTCGTGAAGGAGACCAAGGTGAAACCCAACGGACCAAGTTCTTGAAATTTCAACGTCGAGGCCTTCATCCTACTCGGTACGTCGACATTGACTGCCTGAGAGACCTTGGATTGCTTGAAGGTGTCCAACATCTTCTCCAGAATGTCAACCTTTGGACCCTTTGCAGCCAGCCCAAGCCCACATATGAAAACCTCACTCTTGAGTTCTTGAGCTCCTTCTGCTACATAACTCCTAATGGTCCAACTAATCAGCTCTCTGGTGTGGCGAAGTTTCGTATTTTCGGTACCGAGTACGAGTTCTCTCAAAATGCATTCGCACAATTGCTCGACTTCTGTACTGATGAAGGTGCCCACCTTCGTGTGCCTGACAACTTCGGTGAGGAATCCTTCAATCTATGGCATAGCTTAACCAATAGCCGTGCCAACTCCTACGATCACCTCAATGCCACCCAAATTCATAATCCTGCCATTCGCTACTTCCACCGAATTCTTTGCAACACCATTTTCGCAAGAGACAGTAACCATAAGCTCAACTCCAAAGAGCTCTTTTCATGCGCACTGCGCGTTCACCGGCCAGAAAATCAATGCCGCGCCCTTTCTCTTGGCCCATATTCATTCCATTTGCACTAGAGGCGACAAACCTTTCTACTTCGGAGGGCTTGTCACTTCCCTTGCTTTGGCTTTGAATCATGGCGACACCCTCACTCATTTACCTTCCAGGGCGCCGGTTTTGCTCACCTTGGACCACTGCAAATCTGCTCATCTTATCCACGAGCGGGATGACGGCAAGTTCCATCCGGTGATACGGAACATTGTCTATTCTAACATTGTCCTGCCTTGCAGGGACCGTATTGATCCACAAAACCGAGCCAATTGGCTGTTTGACCTTGAAGCCCCCGAAGGCCATGCTCCTGTGCATGACGAACCACCTGTTGCTCCCGCGGATGAGATGCAAGAAGAATTGGATCGAGCTGCACCAATATCGGACATCCCTGAGTCTTCCTCCGCTCCACCTCCTCTCACTTATGAAGATATTCTCCGAGCCATTCATCAGCAAAATCTAATGAATGTCGCAGCTGAGATGAAGCATCAGGAGCGCTTCGACAGCTTATTCGCCCAAAACGCCCAAATCTTGAGTGGTCAGCGCTCCATGAATGAAATGCTAGATGAAACCCTGTGTGAGCTGAATGCCTTGCGAATGGATGTCACATCCCTTGGTCCCCAGATCACTGACTCTGAAGCCACGCCCTCCAGAAGATCTCGTACCAGAAGTCGGGGCCGTGGTCACTAGTTGTTTCCATTTTGTTCTTCCCTTTTGCATTTTGTTGTTTCTTTGATGTATTTTTATTTTTTCCCCGCCATATATCACAACATTGAGACAATGTCTGATATAGTGTGGGAGGAGTACCGCATTTTCAATTTAAACGAGTAATTTCCATTTCCAATGTTTAGTAATTTTCGTTGTTTCATCTTCTCCCTGTTTTATTAAGCCATACCAAAAAAAAAATTCCGCCTTATTTTCGCATAGCCGTTTGTTACCTACCTTAAACGAAATCATAGTTAGGAAGCCGAGAACGATTCAACAAGAACAATACGGTTATGACACCTTTGACTCCCCACTTACGCGATCCGTTTCAATAGCTGTTATACCGATATTTTAAGTTTTAAGTCCTAAAATAACCCCTAGTAGTTTATTTGGATTAGGTTGGTTGGGAACAAAGATAGGAATATCCTGTGGAGCACTTTGTGGAGTGATAGCAAGTGTGGATTTTTTGGTAATAATTGAGGATGGAAGTTCTGTATTGAAGGCATCAAAGTTATCTATATCTGATAGAACTTGAACAATTGGGGGATTGGTTTCTAGAGCTTCTGATCGGACAGTGAGATCTATATCTATATATATGGTATCTAGAGTTTGTTTTGTGGTTTGTGATGCTAGGGGAACAGAGGTTGAAGAGGTTTGTGCAACAGATGTTACTATATTAGCAGGATTGATAACAGAAATGGGATCAAAAGTTGTACCTGAGGTTGTCTTCTTTTTCTTCTTCTGAGACTTTGGAGGTCTTGTAGAAGTTCCCTCGCCATATGCTTTCCTCTTCCTCGTTTTCTTAACTGGACTTGGGGAACCTCTTCCTTGCAGCCAAGCTGGATCAATTGGAAGTTCTTTTCTTTTGCAGCTTCTTATGTAGTTCTGGATGATTATCTGGTGATCTTCTGAGTTGAACGTAGGAAATTCTACTAGAGAAACTCTTCTCTTTGTGACAGTTCCCCAAGCTAATGGAGTAGGTTCAACCAGAAGTTTATCAATTATCTTTCTCTTTACTAAAGATTCTTTCCAGTCCAGACTTTTCCACAAATAGGATCCAACTCTTTCAGCAATTTGGCATCTTTTAGGTGCGCTATCAGACCATTCTCAGTCAGAATGTTTGAGACCATCCTGGACAGAGGAATCCAATTTCTCTTGGCCTTGGGATTTCTGGTTTGTTCTGCTTCTCTTGTTTCCTTGACATGCATCCAGAGGTGTCTGAACAGAAGATAAGGCAAATCCACCTTGACATCTGTTCCTACACAATACAACAGATATTGTTGATCTACATTAATGTAGTCTGGGGAGCTTGTTTCCTTTCTGTGATGGATGCAACCATGAAAAATCTGTGCCCATATCTTGTAGACATCCTTCAAATCCTTAATCTTTGTTGAAGTTTCCCCGGAAGTGAAGATTTCAGCATTCACAAGATCCACATCAAGCCTTCCTTCTGGGAAACCAATTTCACCATCTCCTTCCAGACCCAGCAAGTTTCTAATAATGTTTCTAGTGATAGAAATATCCTTACCCATAACGAATGAGAGAATGGATTTGGGGGTAACAACAACATGAATCTAGAATTCCTTGACAAGATTTGGAAAACTGGTCCAACAAGACGATCAAAGAAAGTTCTCCATCCTTGAAATTCCACAACTAGAAACAGATTGAAACCATTGTCTCTAAGATTTTCAAGATCAATTATCAGTTCGCACACCACTTCTAACTTCTCAACAGGAATCAATGTTGTTCGTTCAGGGATGATGTATCTTCCAGATTGCTGAGGAGTGGGTTGAATGGTGGTTTCTGGGTTGGTAGAAACAAAAATTTCTAGGTTAGTGGTTTCTGGGTTGTTAGGAATGGTGGATTCTGAGCGAGAGGATGAAGAAGCCATTCTTGAATTTTTGGGTTTAGCGTTTTTAAGAAGAGAGAAAAAGAGGAAAAATGCATAAACTTGCAGTTGAGAGCGAAAAGAGATAGAAGTATTTGGAAAGAATATTTATAAGAGAGAAAAACGCATGCAAATGAGAAGTTTTAAAACTGATTAAAAATTAATTAAAACAAAATTAATCATTATATGCATTAAATGACGTCTGACATTTAGAGGGATTTCTTGAGATTTGAAGGGATTTCAACAGTTACCTAGGAACTTTATGTCAATAGCTAGAACGCGTGTGTGTAACCTATCAGAAGTTATGAACACGTGTTCAACTTCAAGGTTAAAGGTGTTACAGTTGTTTGATATAGAGAGCTTCTGAACCATACTTGTAATGAAACATCAGAAAATATTTTAGAACTTCCATGTATGGCTTCTAATTGAACCTCTCTTCTAACTTCTGAAGAGATGTTAATTAGAACGTTCATTAAAAATAGAACTTCTGACTATATTGAAAACAAACAGAAATTTCATTCAGGGCAAACTTCCATACTTATATATTTCAAGATATATTTAAATCTATCTTCAGAAAGAGGTTTAGTGAAAATATCAGCCCATTGATGGTCTGTATCTACAAATTTTAGATTCAAAATTCCTTTCTAAATATAGTCCCTTATGAAATGATATTTTATTTCAATATGTTTTGCCTTAGAATGTAAAATTGGATTCTTAGAGTGGCAAATGGCAGAAGTGTTATCCCAGAAGATAGGAATCTTACACTCATACAGATGATAGTCTTCTAGCTAACTCTTCATCTAGAGCATCTGAGTGCTACGGCCAGCAGCAGCTGATAACACGAAATCGTATCATATATTTACTATGAAATTAACCCGTTTTTACATCGCATTGACCCGTTTTTACATCGCATTGACCCGTTTAACTCCCGAATATTCCGAGTTTTTATGTCTTTTTGCAGGTACCATACATCTCAGGTCAAAATAGCAGAAAACAACAAATAAACAAAGTCAACAACAAAGATCAGAAGGAAAAAGCACATTCTCTCAAAATCTAACGATTTTGCTGCTATTACGGTCGTCACCCCCTTGCCACGATCGTAAGCCATTTCAAAAGCAAGTTACGCTCGTCATACTTTGGCCATGACCGTAATGCACTACTTCATGAAATTCGCCTGTAACACAGTTGCCACGACCGTAACATGCTATATATCAGTTTATGGAAAACGTGGAAACGTGGGCAAAGCTCAACAGAAAGGTCTTCAAGCTGCTCCAGATTTCCCTCAACCCATGACTCAACCCACTTTCTGATTTCTTCTGAAGATTTCAAGTGAAGCCCACGTAATTGTTTTCAAAATCCATGGCATTCCTTCTCTATAAATAGCATAGATTATAATGAGAAAGGTACAGAGCATTATTGAGTTTAACCGTGCGGAAGCTCTGCCAAATTGAAAACCTTGCCTTTCCAGTCTTCATTTTTTCTGCATTTCCTTATTTCCCTTGTTTACTTTACTATCCAAATAACAATTTCCAACATTAGGAAATTGTTATTCTAGTTTAGAATTTATTTTAAGCCTCAGAATTCTTTTACATTCCCAATTCCGAAGGTCCGGGTTTCCGATTTGTGGAAGAAGGACTAGAAGTATTGCTTTAATTTCAGGTTTTCATTACATTTGGTTTACAGCATAATTTAATTGTTTATTTTAAGTTTTATTAATTATTCAGAATGTTTGTTTTACAATTCTATTATTCTGTTTACTGTGAGTTTATTTTAATTACAATGGCTAGCTAGATTCTTTGTGTCGGTATGTGATAGTTAAAGACAGTACGCATTTAACAGATCCTAAGCTAAAACTTCAATCAACTTAAACTCTGGTTATAACTTTTTGTGTTTAAAAATAAAACCTTTTTGTTACGAAAGTAAGAAAAGTAAATAGGTTAGGATCAAGACCACGAAAGTGTGAGATTTTTACCGGATAGCTAAAGTTAGGCATTCGATTTAAATACAGTGAGAAGCGCTTTAAAACGAATTAGAATTAATTAAGTTTTCAAAGAGTATTTTCTAAACACTTATGGGCTAGCGAGAGCAGGCATAGGGCTTTAGACGTATAATCCGAGATAAGACCACGAAAGTGTGAGTTGAGGGTTTTTAAACTGATTCTTTCTACAGAACAATTAAGTCAACCATCCTTATACGCTTAGGTTCGATTAGATCCGCTTAGGTCCACTCTATTACATACCGACCGCTTTATCATTATTCATTTAAAAGCAATTAGTTTTACTTTCCCTTACCTCCCGAAAAAACCAAACGTGACATCATTCGCCTTAGCTAAATTAGCATACTTTCCTAGTACTAGAGTGATTACAAAGTCCCTGTGGATTCGACATTCTTTTATTACTACCACAATAGACTGTGCACTTGCAGTTAAGATACCGTTAGACACATTAGGTCGATCGCACATCAGCAGCTACATATTCTGCTTCAGTGGTTGAAAGTGCAATTGTGGCTTGCTTCTTGTTGTACCATGAGATCAGATTTTCACCAAGGAATTGACAACTTCTAGAGGTGCTTTTTTGTTCTACTCTATCTCCAGCAAAGTCAGCGTCATAATAACCTACTAATAGAAAGTCTTTGGATTTTCTGTAACATAGTCCAACATTAGTAGTACCTTTCAGATACCTTAGAATTCGCTTAACAGCAGTTAAGTGAGATTCTCTGGGATCTGACTGAAATCATGCACATAAACAAATGCTAAATATAATATCTGGCCTAGATGCAGTTAGATAAAGAAGAGATCCAATCATACCTCTGTAGAGTTTCTAATATACCTTTTTACTTACCTCATCTTTTCCCAAAATGCAGGTAGGATGCATAGGGGTCTTTGCTTCCTTACTTTCTGATAATTGGAATTTCTTCAGAAGTTCTTTAACATACTTAGTTTGATGTATGTATGTACCTTATGAACATTGATTAATTTGAATTCCCAGAAAGAATTTTAGTTCTCCCATCATACTCATCTCAAATTCAGCCTACATAGACTTAGCAAATTCTCTTCCAAGAGAGACATTAGAAGTTCCAATAATAATATCATCTACGTAAATTTGACAGATCAGAATATTATTTTTAAATGTCGTTCTAAATAAAGTTGTGTCCACTTTTCCTCTGGTAAAATTCTTTTCTATTAAAAAATTGCTTAAACGCTCATACCAAGCTCTGGGAGCTTGTTTTAACCCATACAGAGATTTTTTGAGTCTAAAAACATGATCTGGAAATTTTGAAGCTTCAAAACCAGGAGGTTGACGGACATAAACTTCTTCTTCTAAATAGCCATTTAAAAATGCACTCTTAACATCCATTTGATATAAAGTAATATTATTTTGAACAACAAAAGAAATTAATAGTCTAATAGATTCTAACCTGGCGACTGGAGCAAAGGTTCATTATAATCAATACCTTCTTGTTGATTATACCCTTGTGCAACCAATCATGCCTTGTTTCTGACAACGTCTTGCTCATTTAACTTATTTATGAATACCCGCTTTGTTCCAATAATGTCAAATCCTTTAGGCTTAGGAACTAGATCCCACACATTATTTCTTATGAATTGATTCAATTCTTCTTGCATGGCAATAATCCAATCATTGTCTTGAAGAGATTCATCTATTGAGTTAGGTTCAACTAGAGACACCAGACCAAATAATGATTCTTCATTGTTTCTTAGAAAAGATCTTGTTCTGATAGGATCATTTTTCTTTCCAATGATAACATCTTCTAAATGTGCTGATGTGATTCTTGGAAATCTTTTATGTGAGGATTTGTTTACTGTGGAAAATGGTAAACAACCGTTGATCCTCCCCGTGTCCTAAACTAGGGGTTACTAGCGAGATCGACCAGATTGATCTCAAGACGTGTGCTAAGTTTTGGTGATCACAGTATCTCGTTCGAAGAAGCCTATGCAAGAACCGGTGTTCGACAGGCTAAAGGAAACTACTATGATGGTTTTCCACACAAACTAAGGCTTGGTCGAAATAAGTAATCCGTGACCTAAACGACTGAAGCCTCGATCGAAGGGAGTTTTCGACGATAAGGGCAAAGCCAGCGGTGACTCGTGACTCAAGGCTTAAAGCTCGGGACTTGTGCGAAACTTAAACAAAGAACATAAAAATGCTTCTCGACGGTTAGAAAGAAACCTGATTAGATAAAGATTGAAATAAAACTTAATTGCATTAGCGAAAAAGTTGGTGATTCAGCGTACATCAAAGCTTTGCGAACTCTTTCTTCCTTAAGTGCGGAATTGGGCGGTTTTTGCAAGCGGTTTGATCATCGAATGAACACACCAAATTACAAGAGGTTTGACTTATTTATAGTATTTACAAAGTAGCGACTATGCTAAATCGGGCTACAACTAAACATGAAGGCAAGCTGCTCCATAGGATCCTGCCACCTCTCGGCGCAATCCTTCAAAACTATAATCAGCGCCCGTTACGCACCTCCTTTTGAAATTCGAACTGGCGCACGAGAAATAAGCATTCCCTTCCATAAGTTCGTCAAGCCTTGAGACAATGATGCTAAATTTCTCTAGAGTAATCTCAACTTGACCTCGGCGTGAATTCTTGACTTCGACTTGACAAATCGCTTACTCATTCAGACCCAAGATAACCACTCATAAGAATCAATGGCTTCCCTCTTGGTCGTGAGACTTGAAATTCCTCACTCTTGACCAAATTATATCCTTCTCTTCTAGAATTTTCCACGAAGTTCAATTGTCCCTTTAAATTAAGGACTTAGTACCTTGATTGGCCTTGGCATATTTTCGACCAACAAAATGCCCCGGAGATGCCATTTTCGAACACACGATCGATGTTCTAAATTTACGCAAAATACTTGAATACTGTTGTCCTCGTGAGATAATGGCATCTATGAAAAAAATTGAAACATCGGCTCTATAACCGCTTCCTCTTTCTTTCCAAAGCGTGGTACTACCATCCATCGCTAACGTCACGTAATCATGACCCGATGTACGTTGGCGTTTGAAATCGTGAACATTAAATGAGGCGTGACCGCCTTGTTCCAACTCGTTTCAAGGCCCACGTTCTTACTTCCATCTTCCTCCACGTGTTACATCCATCGGCCACGATTCGGCACCATGCCCACTAACTCTCCGCTTCTTTCCTCCAGGCGTGGTGGCTATAAATAGCCTTCTTCGAGATTTCCTCACTTTTCTTTCGCTCTCGGTTTCCTTCATACGCATTATCCTTCACTTGCACTTGTTCATCATCTTCATTCTTCTCATCACACCATACATCGACTCTCTTCTTCCCGGATAGCGAAGACAAAGCGCACTCCGTTCACCTGCTCCAGCTCGGTGTATCGGCTTTGCTATGTGGACGACAAACCCTACATTCCAGAACCACCATTTTCCGTTGAAAAAGCGAAGGTTTGGCAATCCCAGGTAATAATCCCCTTCAACCTTGGTCAACTTGGCAATCTGCTGCGTTTACGGGTCCTCACCTTCTAGGGCACCTGCTCTTGCAAGCGTGCATAACATGCATGTCCATTTCCCCACTAGTCACCAATCCGTCCTTTGGTTTCTTTCATGGACCCCATTTCTTTATCCTTTCTTCGTAAAGACTTTGGGTTTAGGGCCACCTCCCTATCAATTGTCCCAAATTACGTGCTTGGATGGACCGTTTAGAACCCACAAAAGGAAACAATGGGAAGAGCTTGGGATTTACCCATTGTTACAAATGAGTCAAGCTGGTATTCCTTACTCCCGACATGTTGGTGGCTTCTATCTTCTTACGGGAGGGCACTACCAATCGTTCCACTGGTGGTGGAATGATGACTCCGACTCTCCTTGACACAGCGGCCATCAACGTCTGAAGTTGGGTGGTGAACTTTACAACCATCGAGGCGTCACCTATATTCATATGCGCTTCAATGTTGGCACAAGTGGACTTCCATCTTACCTTTGCGAGCATCATCACAAGAACAACGATGAGATCTCGGACGAGGAGCATGTTGCCTTTTGGCATATTGGTTATACGCCATATATTACGCAATAGGTGCATGCGGTCACTAAGGCACGTGCCACTCGGCTAGCCACCACACAATGGTACCTGGTTTCCATATCGACCTCATCTGGCCTCGCTCTACTCTTCATTGGCGGATATCGTGGGCCAAATAAAAGCTCATGTTATTGACCCCAAGAAAAATGTATTATTCCATGGCCCCTATGGCTTCTCGATTATGGTTAGTGGCCACGTTCGGTGAAGTGAAACCTTTCAAAAGCAGAAAGGTAGCATGCACATGATCGACCGGTGGTACCTCGGTCGAGACTATAGTGTATGGGCAGCTGCATCAACATCCTATTGAGAATAGAGTGAGGCCTCGATTTCTTGAAGTTATGTTCAATGCCATGTTGAAAAAAGGTGACTTGACTCGTCTCTAGCCCCTTTTGAGACAAATCCAAAGTCTCTCCTATTATTCTTTGGAAATTTTTATCCCGAGGCGCGGATATCCTCGTGCCATCAACCACGGACTCAAGTGTTGACTCCTTGTTCTTATCTTATGCACTTAATGGTGACAAACCAAGCCTTGTGGCATACCAACCCAACTGGTGGCTCGCCAATTTGGGCTTTGCCAAACTCTTCCTAAATCCATTTTGAGTCCCTGGTCTCCTCAATGGAGTGTTTGCCAATAGTCCTTGGGGTGTCATCAAGGCAGATTATGACAATGTTTGCACCAAAGCCCCACAACTCACCTTTACAATTCAAGCCCCAATATCTACTGTACCAAAGAATTTGACACTTGGTGGCGGACATACTTCAACTCATTTGTTGGTGATTCCAAGAGTAAATTAGCTCAGTGACTGCTTCCGCGCATTGCGGGTAAGTCCATTAGGCGTTGGCGTACCAATAGCAAGCAAATTCGGGCATGCCTCATGTGCGGCTTACGAAGCCATTTTTTGTGTCGAAACGTCGGGCCCACTAACTTTTCTTTTCGTTTGACTCCCCTCTGAATATGCTCGGATGTTGGGCTTCTGCATTAAGGATACCATAACGGGTCCTTCAACCACAAGGTTTGTAATCATAACCTATTGGCTTGATCGGTTTATCATCTCTGATATTAATGTCGTTGCCCTTTTGCGAGAATGTCCTTGAGGACTCCGACTCGAGACATAAAACCCATTTCACACTCTATTAAAACGGTTCTTGAGCATCTTGTTTCTTACTTAGTTCTTACCCCTTTTGTTTGTCACAAATCCTTACTATGGTTATTTTCTTTTTGAGTCGGACTCTGCGGTCTTGGCTCCTCCACTAAATCCAAATTTTCCAAGAGGGACACATTACAATAAGCCGAGGGGGAGAAGGTATTACCCTACGCCTTACTGAAATCCCTCTCTTTAATTTACGCCTTATCTAATTTCTTTCTAACCTTGCGGGCATCTTGGATGTTTCTTCCCTCATTGTTCCACCAAATCCAAACAATCAAAGCGAAAGAAGGAAGACACGAGGCGATGGTCTGAAAAGAAAATGAAGAAAGCGGCTCGAAAACGAGAAAAAGAAAACAAAGCGGCTCGAAGGCGGCCTCGAGAAGGAGAAAAGAAAAGAAGAAACACAAATCCTCTTCCTCTAAGATTGACAAGGCCGGTGGTGAAGTTTCTAAAGAGGCGATGACGTGCCACCTCAATCCTAAAGAGAAGAGGTAAGGTTATCTCGACACACTCAAAGGATTGAGATGGAAGACCAATCGATCTCATCCGATGCCTGAGTTGGTAACTATGTCTCGACACCCAATAATCTTGTGAAAGAGGTCTAGCGAAGACAAGGATGTTGGTGTCGATAGATTAACGAGGAGAGTCGTCGAAACTTGAGAGAAGAACCTTGCGATCGAAACCATTGGTCCCTTGGTCAAAGTGGACTCGAAATGCAGTATCGCCTAACTCGTCGTCCATGTATTCATGCTCATTCTTTTTATAGCAACATACTCATTTTCTTTGCCTTTCAAGATGAGGCCTTTGAGCGGCCAGTGCGGCTTGAACAACGACCTAGCACCACAGGCCCTACGAATACAACCTAGGGCACGAGGAATCTTCTCCCGTCATCGACCACTTGAAACCAGCGTGGTGTTTGGTGAGTTTGTTGACTTAAATGAGGTGGCTACTCTTAGTGATGATTACATCACTAGTCACGCCACATTCGACCATTGGGACCGATTCTAGTCGAATTTGCTTACTCTGTTGCCAACGAATGGCATGGTTCTATTGGTACTCCCCAGAACAAACTAAGAATGTTAATGTGGATAATGCGGGATATGAGCAAGGTTCGACCTCAGGCTGTTGGCAAGGATGACATCTTGGCCAAACTCCCCGGTGCTCAAGGCTTCGGGACAAACTTCAAGCTGACCCCAAAGTTACAACATCCCTTGAGATCTGACCTTCAACACTTAGCGTTTCTTCTCCGATATTGATATCGGGGAGATCGAAGAAGCTGGATGGTTTTGTTGACAAATACATTTTCTCTTGATTCGAGACCAAACCCGGGCCCTTGTTCATGCTGGCAAGTTACCTCAGGCTGCGAAATCAAGCATTTGGTGACAAGATCAAAGCTTATGCCTTCCTTCTGAGCTCCACAGATCGCTTGTGAAAGACCAAATCTTTTGCAAGAACTTGAGGCCATGGCCAAGCGAGGAGCCTCGACATCAGCGATTCGTGCAAGCTCATGTTGTCTACATTTGACGGGTTCTTCTTCCTTTATGAAAATGTCAAGCAGTTCTTTGCTAATGAAGAAGAAATCTTTCAACAACATTTTGTTCAAGATCGTTACTATTGCCAAGGAGGACAGCAAAGCAATGAAAATTACGGCTACTACGAAGGACAAGCGGCGCGCTAGTTCCTAAAGGAAAAGAGGCGATGAAATCGATCGACTAGTTGCTTTGTCCAAGGAGTGGAGGACATCACTGCGACCGACAAAGACACGGAGGAATCCATTCGGCATTCGAGGCAACATTGAGGAAAAAAGCCAAACACGCGCTTCCTACGCTCAAGCGGAACAAAGAGACAAAACCATTTCGACCTTTGGCGGCGTCTTGAGGAGTTGGTCGATTCGGTGTCCGTCTGCGTGGTGACACATCTACTTTCGAGAAGAAATTTGGAAAATTTTAATGTAACAATTGTAACTTCTTTCTTTGGCACCAACTTTATTGTAATTACGAACAATGGCCTATGGCCACTTTTATTTTCTTTGGTATCGATATTCATTTCTCCACTATCTTTCGACTTTTGTTCTCTAAGTTGTCGAAATAGTTATTTCTTCGAGGATTGGTTTATACCTTTTTAGGTACTTACCATTTACTCTTAGGATCGTCGATCAAGGCCAACTCTTCAGCTCATATGCATTGTTTGAGAATACTTGGATTATCTTGAATGGTCCTTCGATTTGGTGACCACTTCCTAAAACCTATCGTTCCTATCCATAGGTAGGATTACTTTCCACGAGATCATTGGTGAAATGCTTGTCTTTTACCTTCTTATTATAGGCCTTGGCAATTTTGTCTTTTGCCTTGTTATGGAATCAAAGGCTAACATCCTCTCTTCATCCAAATCGACTAGCTCATCGACCATCATGATAATCTTACATGGGTATCTCGTTTTGTCTTTGAATTCTCACCGCATGGACATGTATCTCATTGGCGATGCAGCGTCGTGACCATATCTTTAGGACGATGTGGTTCCGTAGCCTCTTTTGGAGATGTTCGACAAGCCCACAATGTTTGATCTAGCGTTTGATGCGGTTTCTAGGTTTTTGCCCACTGTTTCTTAATCAAGCTAATTATTACCTTGTTGGCGCTTCCGCTTGGCCATTTGCTTGTGCATAGTAAGGGTAGATGTTAGTAGTTTGATCCCAACTTCTTGTGCAAAGTTTGCATCTTTTGCCCCACAAATCGTCCCTTGGTCGGTGGTGATTGTCTCGGTACCCCAATCGTAAATGATATGGTTGGATGAAATCAATTCTGACTTCACGGTCGACATTCCTCGATGCCACCACTTGACCCATTTTGTGAAATAGTCGATTCCACCAAGATGTATCTTTGTTGTTTTGGTGGTTTAATTTCCCCAATCATCTACGCCCATCCCTAAATGGCCATGGTTTCACAATGGCATGCAATTATTGGCGAGGAACATGTTGAATGCCCCATACGACATTCTTGGCACCCTTTAGCAAACTCGATGCGGTCTTTCATCATCGAGGGCCAATAGACACGAGCGTATTAGCGACCATTTCATCTTGTGTCGGCGATGGCGCCACATGCGCCACTATGCACACTCGACACAGCTACATATGCCTCGTTCTCGCCTAGACATTTTAACAACACCCCGTCAGCAGTTTTCTTAAATAACTCTTGTTCAATCAAAACATAACTAAGGGCCCTATACTTAGTTTTCTATCATTGATCCTCTTGGGTTTCGCAAATATGCAACTAAAGGTTTTCGCCAATCACTATTTTGCCCATTATCAATTGTAAAAATTTCAAAATTTTCGGTATCAAATGCACATAACTTAATAATGGACAAATCTGAAGGGTATAAAGCAGTACGTCGAACCTTTTCTCTTGTCGGGATGCTTTCCTCATCTTCAGACTTCTTGTACCCAGAGGCTTCTTGCGCCAAATCATTCGCTTCTTGATTTTCCTGGCGCGGTATGTGGCTGATGCTTGCTTGCTCAAATTGCTTGAACAACCTTATCGCTACGAAGTACATGATTAAGTTTGCTTTGCGCATTTGTATTCCTTCGACACTTGCTTTACTACTAGCTCGAGTCACCCATAATTTCAACATTCCTTGCCCCAATTCTAGCGGTTCAAGTCCGATGATCAAAGCTTCATACTACGCCTCATTGTTAGTGCACATGCCGTCGATGGCATATTTGAGCTGTCTTTGGAATTCCACTTGGTGAAATTATGACTACCCTATACTGACTCCATTTTATGGTTGGAACAGTGATATAATTTCCATGGAACAAAACCAACATAATTTTGTGGCATGGCCATAGTGAGTGGTCGACCAAGAAATCGCCACAATTTGTCCTTTCATGGCCTTTAAGGCGCATAAGTTAAGGAATACTCGATAAGTGCTAGGGCCCGTTTACCAATTCAACTATGCAAAATTGGTTTGGACAACATATGTAATTATATCAAAATGAGAAGAAACATACCGTCAATGGCTTTATATATTGCTTCAATTTGATACAAGAAAAATACAAACAAAGGCATAGTTTTCGATATCACTATACCTAGTTTGACATCATTCAACATTCGACTAAGGTAATAAATTGGTCTTTCGACACCATTTACATTTTCTTGTACTAACATGCTACCTATTGTCGAATAAGGCTATATATACAAGGCTTATTCCACCTTTGGAGGTACCAACACGGAGGCTCCACTAAATATGCCTTGATTACATCAAAAGCCTCACGATGCTCTTTATGCGGATGAACTCTTCATTCTTGATCGAGCGATGGTGAAAACACCTTAGTCTTTCCACTTAAATTGGAGATGAAATGCCTCGGGAAGTTTATTTTCCCCAACAATGGTGAAGTTCTTTTTATTTGTGGATGCGGCGTCCATGATAGCTTTGGTCTTCGTATGATTGACTTCAATGCCCTTTTATGCACCACAAAGCCAAGGAAATCTCTTGCACACAAAGGCACATTTCAATGGATTCATCTTTAATCCATATTGTCTCATTCTCTCGAGCGATCTTCGTAGATGATAAAGATGTGTCGACTCGAGTTCGACTTAACCACGATGTCGTCGATATAAACTGCATGAAATCTTCAATAAAATCATGAAACATCGAATTCATTACCCTTTGATCGTGGCTCGGCATTCTTGGGCGAATGGCATTACCACCCATTCATAGGTGCCTAACGCTCGAGGCAAGCCGTTTTCACATCTTCTCGCAATAAAGATTTGGTTATAACCGGCATAACCATCAAGCATACTTAGATATTGAAATCCTGCGGTGAATCGACAAGCATTTGCATAGCATATTCATCTTTTGGAGTAGCGGTATTTAAATTCCTAAAATCATCTGAGACTCTAAGTTTGCCATTCTTTTTAAGGGGCACAATGTTTGCCAACCACTCGACATACCTTGCGATTCGAATGAACTTGCTCTTGAAATCTTCGATCTCCTCTTTTATTTTCGACACCACGGAGGCGGCGTCGGCGTCTGCTGCCGCCCATCTTTCATTGGTAGTTTGTGTTCCACCAAATTTACGCTTAAACCGGGCATTCGTTATAATCCCATGCAAAACAATCCTTAAATTCTTTAAGCAAAGAGATTACCTTCATTTTTAGTTACGGGTCGATGTTGGCGCTTATATATGTGGGCCTTTTATCTCCCTTTCCAAGGTCGACCTCCTCTAAAGGATCTTGTGGCTGCATTTTCTCTGGCGCCATAGGATCTTTCTCGAACCTAAAGGTTCTTAAATCGTATATGCAATCTAGGCGATGCTCTTGACGTCTTCTTTCGACACTTGTATGTTCGGTGATTTTGGCTCGTGACCATATTAACCTCATTTGACAACCAACCGTTGTTGGCTACAACGACAGGTTTGCCTCGACCTCGGGCGAATTGATCTTGTTTTCGGCAACATCGGCGAAATCCTTTGCAAGGCTTCTAACTCGGACATCGTCGGAGGTTGGTTGCCCCACCCGATGGCGAGGTGCATATAAATCCTCTATAGGCTCCACGTCCCAAACAAAGCCATGAGTTCCATGTAGCCTCAAAGATACAAAAGACTCGGACAAACTCGGTATCCTTCTTGATTTGGAAGGCAGGGCAATATTAGCCGACTTGCGGTGAAATCGATTGGACCGACATGGTTGACATCGGCCAAGAAATATCCTTGGTCGGCATTGATATTTTCCCAATGCCGTCTTCTCTCCAAATTATCGGTGATGCATAGATGATGGCACGGCCAGACACCATGAAACCACTCTCGACCAACGGTGATTGTAACTAGGCTTCCTCGATGACCATGAAAATGGTTTGCCTTGATCTTGAACCAATAGTGATGTTGACTGGATCACCCCACGGTATTCTTTGTATTTCCTTCGTGATGCGATAAGACCACGTTATGAGTTCGATGTCGATTGTCCAACATACCGATTTTCCTCGAGTATGGTAAGGCATAATGTTAGCTGTAGCACCACGATCCACGGTACCTTGTTCACGGTGACATCTTGGACTTTTGCACGATCGGCAAAGGCTTCAAATGGCTCTTCATGGCCATGTCGGGCTTTTCGAAGAAAGCATCACGGTTCTCGGCGAACCATTATCCATCACAGTAACACGTTGGCTTATGAAGCCAATTCGGCGACCGACCTCGTCGAGTTCTCTACATCGGTGGGCACATTGTATTCTCGAGGCAACATAGTGACAACATTGACCAAGGCGTCGAAGCTTGCTTGGACTCGGGCGAAATCGCTAGTAACCTCGTCGGAATCTTTGTAGGGTTTGCCAACATATTTTAATCTATTGCTTCTGGCGGATCCACCTTAACTTTGTATCTCTTACGGTTGCCATTCTTTCTTTTGGCATCTTGACTAACCTTCACTGCTTCTTCCTCTGAAGCCTCCATTGAGTCGGCTCATAGGGTTCCTCCCATGAAATTCTCGGAGACATGACTTTTCCTCTCGAAGTAACTTCACGCGGTAATTCATCACCGACTTGCCTTTAGCCTCCCTTAGTGCGGCGACATTGGAAGTTTCGGCACCTAATTGAGGCTTGATCCAAGTATCCTTTGGAGCATCGGCGGGGGCGTAAGTCTTAGGTTTGGATGGTGGGGCGTTTCTAGGATCCTTCTATTCCTTTGTTGTCTTCCCTCGCAATCTGCAGCAACTGAAGTTTTGACGACATGCATCGGTGAGTCTGTTGCATCTTGGGCACAAACCTACAGTCGAGCCTTGGCTCTTACGTTGAGGAAATCCAGCGGCTCCTCTTGGGTTTTGGGTAGCGTCGACCATCTTGACTAACGGACTTTCCCTTCACTTTCCTCGACCATATTATCTTGGAGAAATTTTCAACATCTACCACGTTGATTTCCCAACCTCGACAAACAAGGCCTCTTCTTGCCTCGATGGGTGGTCGATCTTCATCCTCGGAGGTGAACTTGACAGCCTTCTTGCGGTGATTTTGGACGGATCCACAGAAAAGAACACATTGAGAAGTAGTGTGACCAAGAAAGTTATGATATTTACAAAACCTCTTTTGTCTTTGCTCTAGTGGTGGCATTTTAGCACCCACGGAATTAAAATCGACCATCTTTCACTAATGCATCAAATATCTCCTCACATTTACTAACATCAAAAGTGTAAGTTTTGGCGGAAATTTTGAGCTACTCTCGACGGACAAACTTTTTCCTTTTGAGGAAAAGTGACTTGCATTCATAAGCGAGTCTGGCTTCATTTTTAAATCTATCTATACGTAGGCGAGATATAATCGCCTCATATATGGGCTCGTGTCGTCATAGTCGACATAAGCCACTCTCTCTTTCTTGACCTTAGCCTTAGTGTGTCTAACTTTCTCGACTCTCGGGCGCTCAGGTGTCGAACCACATGCTAAGCTGACATACTTTTCACAAATGTGGGATCGACTTTCTTCACGATGGAATAATCTAAACCTCCAGACCATACATGCTAACTCATGCTCGGGAACTTGGGTGAAACACCTAGCTTTTAGGGACCTAAACCTATTAAGATAGTCGTCGATGGTCTCGACAAACTTTAAGCTTGATCTTTGGATAGTTAACCAATGATTTCGAATGTCCCTCATAAAAGCGCTCATGGAACATTTTCTCGATGTCGACCAATTGTCGATCGAATTTGGAAGCGAGTCGTAAACCGAGTGTGGCTTTGGTTAAGGATGAGGAAATGTTTGATTCTAAGACCCTCATTGTTAGCCATATCCCGACTCGATTAGGTATCTAGCTATATGTTCGATCGATTCTCTGTCTCTCCCCAAAGTTAGTATATTTTGGTGTCTTCCATCCTCTAGGGTTTTCGATCTGCAAGATATAGTCGACCAAAGGTGATGAATATGTTGGCCTCTGCAGTGTTTAGGCCATTCTAGCCATGATTCTTTTGGCGTAGTGAGGTTACCCTCGACGACAATTTCCTCTCGTCGAATATCCTCGAGGACACAGTCGACCTCATGGGGCATTGAATCACTACTCTAGGTTGCGCTAAGGCCACATTTCTGCGTGGTCTTTCGTCTGCCCCATGATGAATATTTTCACCTGCCCCCATGTTTATCTGGGCTTGGGCAAATTGTCTTGCCTGTAGCGCGTGTGGCACCATCTGTGTTGGTCGACCCGTATCTTGGGGGGCCCCTAGGAAATTACACAAACGTGTCAGTTGTGCAATCACTTGGCGGTTAGTTTCCGCGGATAATCTATTGGTTTCTGCCGCGTCTTGCACTATGGGATTGAAGACATTACCCATTTGATTGGTTAACATATTAACCATTTCATGGTTGCTATCATCCATCTACTGCCTCAGTACAGTGACGGACGTGTTAGTTATGATTGGAAATCCCTCATCAGAATCGTCCTCTGGCATCCCATAGGGATGTCTCGACGTGCGGTATCGAGGAATCGTGGTATCAGGATTCGTTGTTTGTGGTTGACTTTGGACGATTTCCTCCAATACGGGGTTTGAAGGTAAAGATCATGAGGATTCGTCGATCTATTTTGGGGGATTAGACATCCACTTGTGTCTCCCTAGGAGGTTTGTTGTATTTTTGGTAAAATCCACTCCTAAGTCTCATACACGTTGTTACTTAGCACTATGGTCCCACGGTGTGCCAATTTTTCTTGTGGAAAATGGTAAACAACGTTGATCCTCCCGTGTCCTAAACTAGGGGTTACTAGCGAGATCGACCAGTTGATCTCAAGGCGTGTGCTAAGTTTTGGTGATCACGGTATCTCGTTCGAAGAAGCCTATGCAAGAACGGTGTTCGACGGGCTAAAGGAAACTACTATGATGGTTTTCCACACAAACTAAGGCTTGGTCGAAATAAGTAATCCGTGACCTAAACAAGCTGAAGCCTCGATCGAAGGAGTTTTCGGCGACCAAGCGGGCAAAAGCGGTGACTCGTGACTCGAGGCTTAAAGCTCGGGACTTGTGCGAAACTTAAACAAAGAACATAAAAATGCTTCTCGGCGGTTAGAAGAAAGTAACGATGATTAGATAAAGATTGAAATAAAACTTAATTGCATTAAGCGAAAAAGTTGGTGATTCAGCGTACATCAAAGCTTTGCGGACTCTTTCTTCCTTAAGTGCGGAATTGGCGAGTTTTTGCAAGCGGTTTGATCATACGAATGAACACACCAAATTACAAGAGGTTTGACTTATTTATAGTATTTACAAAGTAGCCGACTATGCTAAATCGTGGCTACAACTAAACATGAAGGCTGCTCCATAGGATCTGCCACCTCTCGGCGTGATCCTTCAAAACTATAATCAAGCCCCGTTACGCACCTCCTTTTGAAATTGAACTGGCGCTTAGAAATAAGCTTCCCTTCCATAAGTTCGTCAAGCCTTGAGACAATGATGCTAAATTTCTCTAAGAGTAATCTCAACTTGACCTCGGCGTGAATTCTTGACTTCGACTTGACAATCGCTTACTCATTCGAACCAAGATAACCACTCATAAGAATCAATGGCTTCCTCTTGGTCATTGAGACTTGAAATTCCTCACTCTTGACCAAATTATATCCTTCTCTTCTAGAATTTTCCACGAAGTTCCAGAATTGTCCCTTTAAATTAAGGACTTAGTACCTTCAGCTGGCCTTGGCATATTTTCGACCCAACAGGATTCTTTAGAAATTCTTAAGTTATCCAGAACATCTTCAACAGCAGAAACTTATGAGTTGTCCTTTTCCTCTATTCCTTTAGAGTTTGTTAGATGAACTTTTGTACCTGCGGAATTCTCAATTTGCTTTGGCTTTTGTTGGCCAAGCTTATCATCAAATCTTACTTTGATTGATTCTTCAACAATCAGAGTTTTTGTATTGTACACTCTATAGCCTTTTGAGCGTTCAAAGTATCCAAGCAGAATACACTTATGTACTTTAGAATCAAACTTGTTCAGATGTTCTTTAGTGTTTAGAATATAGCAAGTGCATTCAAATGGATGAAAATATGAAATGTTGGGCTTTCTGTCCTTCCACAATTCATAGGGAGTCTTTTCAATAATAGGTCTTATAGAAACTCTATTTTGAATATAACATGTTGTGTTCACTGCTTCTGCCCAAAAGTGTTTAGCCATATTGGTTTCATTGATCATAGTTCTGGCCATTTCTTGCAAGGTTATATTCTTTCATTCTACAACTCCATTTTGTTGGGGAGTTCTAGGACAAGAGAAATCATGAGAAATGCCATGTTCTTTAAAATATTTTTCAAAAAATTAGTTTTCAAATTCTCCACCATGATCACTTCTGACCTTTATGATTCTAAACTCCTTTTCATTCTGAACTTGGTTACAGAAGTCAAATAACACAGAATGTGACTCATCCTTGTGTTTTAAGAACTTTACCCATGTCCATCTGCTGTAGTTGTGACACCCCAAATAATTCAATTATTAAATAATTAGAAATTTAATTATTAATTTAATTAAAGGTTTAATTATTGGCATCTTTGAATTAATGAATTTAATTATTAAATAAATTGATGTATTAAGGGTGTAAAGTGGATTTGGGAGGTGTGTAGAGTAAAAGGCTCTAATTAATCTAATATATATATTTCTATTATTTGGAAAATAAAAAGGAATAAATAAAGGGAAAAAGTGATAAGAGAAATTAGGATTTCATTCTACGTACTTTGGAGAAGAGAAGAGAAAGAGGAGAAAAAGCCAAATCGTTAGAATTCGGAGATTCATCGCGAGGTAAGGGGTGATTTGATCTGATTATTATGCCTTATAGGTTTTGATGATCAATAGAATGAATTGATCCGTTAGGAATCTCGAATTAGGAATTTTAGGTTGTGCCCTAACGTTATGATCCGACGTAATAATTCAATTGGGAATGATAATAATGATTAATTGTGTAGGATGATTGTAGGATAATTAGAAATTATAACTCTGATGTTAATTAAGTGTGAAAATACATAAGAATTATTGTTTCTGTTGTGCCATGGTTGTTGGTGGTGAGTGAATCAATTGGAATTGCAAATAGTGAGGACAACACTGGTTTTTAGTGAAAGAAACGCAGTATGGATCGACACGTACTGTTATGTATCGATACAAGTGGCAAAACATTTGAAAACCAGAAGCTAGAACAAATCTTGTATCGACACAAAACCATTTGTATCGACCCATAGGGAAATTTTGGAAGCTTTGCATCGACACAAAGATGTTATGTATCGACACAAGGGAGTCTTGTATCGACACAAGATGGTTATGGATCGACTCATACTAAAGAAACTTTTAAAAATGGAAAAATTATGTACGTATGAGTCGACACATACGCATTTTGGGTCGACACAAGCCATGTATGAGTTGACACATGGAGTTTTGGATCGACTCATACTGTTTGAAAATAGAACATAACTTTCTGAAAACGGTTTCGGTCATATCTTTGCAGCCGTAACTCCGATTTAGGCATAGTTGGTATCGTTGGAAAGCTTAGAACGAGTAATATCTATTAAAAACAATTACAAAACTAGTAATTGAGATCTTGAAGGATTGTTTTGGCTTCCGTAGGAAGGATCCGTTGTAATTCGTGATTGTGTCATTAACTTTGTGTATACTGGCTGGGTGTTAATTCTATGTGTTGTAATTAACGTCATATAATCATGATTGTATTGTTATTATATGTTGTTGCTGATGTTGTATATTCATAATGCTTGTTGATATCATGAGTTGTTGTTGTTGTATATACTGGTGATAGCCTTACTAATTGAAGGGTAAGCGTTTAGCATATTTATGCTTTGGGATGATTTATTTTATGATAGGTGCTGATATCATGTTGTGGTTGATGATGGTTTATGATGTTTGATGTGGTCATAATCTGTATTGAATGTTGCATGCTTTTATGTGCATGCATATGCATTCTGGTGGAGTTAATTCCCATTGTGTGGAATTTGACTTGTTTTGCCAATACCCGTACCCAGTGGATAGTGGTGGTGAGGCTGGATTCTTGACCCAGTGGTGTATGGGAAAATCGATGATTGACACTGTTTTCCGAGGTGTAAACAGAATAGGGTGTGAACTTGGTTCACGTTTGGTACCACATGCATTGAGTCTGCATTGCATATGTAATTATAACATGTTAGGATGGTTTCCAGTGTTATAATTGCATTGATTGTTAGTATGTGCATTTTGATCTGTGTGATCTGTATTGGTGAACGGGAATCTGAATATACTAATGAGGATGGAATAATGAATTGACTGCTCTATTATTTTAAAGAAACGTGTAATGCATTTTAATTGTTGATGAAATCTCACCCTTACTTTGATGATTTCAGATTGAAGTGATTAGCTGCTCTGGAATTGGTGAGGATGGCTTATAGAGTTGTGCTATTTAGATAGTCCGCGTGTCAGTGTCATGCTCTGGTAGTTGTAACACTGGGGAACGGTCGTTTTGGAATATTAAGGATTAAACTTGTTTCTTTTGAGTTATGTTTGGAATAACTATGACTTGTGGTTATTCTGGGTTTTATATTAATTCCGTTGTGTAAAACATAATCATTGGTTTGAATTATATTTAATAAGTTCTTCAGTAAAAGCATGATTACTGTTATGGAGTTTTATTATTTGAATAATTTTTAAATTGTGACGCCCTTTCGTTATGTTAAAACTCTGATTAATTATATAATTCGCGGGGAAATTAGAAGGGGTGTTACAATAGTGGTATCAGAGTATAGTCAGTCGTTGTGACCAATGTGTTAATGTCATTATCCCTTTGTACGCGACAAGTGTGTACAACATTGTCGGTACTTGTTGCTTTTCTATTTACTTATTGCAGGAATAGTGTGAAACTAAGTTGGGGAGAAGAGATGCTTCCCGGATATATTCCGATTGTAAGTCATTGGTAAGAGGTACTGCTTGAGAAGACAGTGCAAGAGTGGTTAGAGTTGTTGGAATCGTTTGGACCGTGAGTCATAGTTGGAAGTGCAAAGAGGCGAGCATGATTCTGAGAATAAGAAGTGTTGGTAATTACAGTTTATACTCCAGTATGATTATCGGATGTCTATCGACAAATTGAGGACTTGATCACCCTTAATATCTTGTTGATAGTAGACGGAATCGTATTGGATGGTATACAATTGTCTTGCTATCTAAATGGTGCATAAAGTGATGAATATGAATAAGGTTTGGTAGAAGCTTGTGAACCATATGAGTTAATGAAGACTCTAATAAGGACAATGAATTAAGATGGATGATCAGAGTTGCGCTGTTGTTAATGATGGTGTGGTAGTGTTTATGTGTTATTCTTCAATGGAAGTGAAGGGAAAAGGCTAAGAGTAGTTGATTACCTGTTGTGAATTAATTTTCAGAAGTGATTCCTGGAACTAGTCCGGTGTCGATGGCGCCTTATCGCATGTCGGCATCTGAACTATCTGAGTTGAAGAAGCAGTTAGAAGAATTGCTTGAGAATAATTTTATTCGTCCTAGTGTTTCGCCGTGGGGTGCTCCTGTGTTGTTGGTTAAGAAGAAAGAGGGTTCAATGAGATTGTGTGTTGATTACAGGCAATTGAACAAAGTTACAATCAAGAATCGATATCCATTGCTGAGGATTGATGATTTGATGGATCAACTGGTTGGAGCTTGTGTATTCAGTAAGATTGACTTGAAGTCTGGATATCATCAGATTCGTGTGAAGACGGAAGATATTCAGAAAATTGCATTTAGAACGAGGTATGGACATTATGAGTATTCTGTTATGCCGTTTAGAGTTACTAATGCACCTGGTGTTTTCATGGAGTATATGAACAAGATATTTCATCCGTATCTTGATAAGTTTGTGGTGGTGTTTATTGACGACATTCTGATCTATTCAAAGAATGATGAAGAGCATGTAGAACATCTTAGAATTGTGTTGGAACTGTTGAAAGAGAAGAAGCTGTATGCGAAGTTGTCTAAGTGTGAATTCTGGTTAAGTGAAGTAAGTTTTCTTGGTCATGTGATTTCCAAGAATGGCATTGCTATTGATCCTAACGAAGGTAGAAGCGGTATCTCAGTGGGAAGCGCCGAAGAATGCTTCTGAAATCCGTAGTTTTCTTGGTCTTGCAGGTTACTACAGAAAGTTCATTGAGGGATTTTCGAAGTTGGCTTTACCGTTGACTAAGTTGACAAGAAAAGGTCAGGTGTTTGTTTGGGATTCTGAATGTGAGAAAGGATTCCAAGAGTTGAAGAAGAGATTGACTAGTGCTCCGATTCTGATTTTGCCGAATCCGGCAGAATATTTTATGGTGTATTGTGATGCGTCATTGATGGGATTAGGTGGTGTTTTGATGCAAGATAAGCAGGTTGTGGCTTATGCTTCAAGACAATTGAAAGTTCATGAAAGGAATTATCCGACTCATGATTTAGAGTTGGCAGTTGTGGTATTTGTGTTGAAATTGTGGAGGCATTATTTGTATGGTTCCCGATTTGAGGTATTCAGTGATCATAAGAGTCTGAAGTATCTCTTCGATCAGAAAGATTTGAATATGAGGCAGAGGCAGAGGAGATGGTTGGAATTTCTGAAGGATTATGATTTTGGTTTGAATTACCATCCTGGTAAGGCAAACGTGTTTGCAGATGCATTGAGAAGGAAGTCCTTGCATATGTCTATGTTGATGGTGCGTGAATTGGAGTTAGTTAAGCAGTTCAGAGATTTGAGCTTGGTATGTGAAACTACTTCTGATAGTGTTAAGTTGAGCATGTTAGAGTTGACCAGTGGTATTCTGGAGGAAATTCGAACTGGACAGAAACCTGATGTTGGTTTGGTGGATAAGTTGACATTGATCAACCAAGGTCAAGGAGGTGAATTCCGAATTGACGAGAATGGTGTTATGAGATTTGGTGACAGGGTGTGTGTTCCGGATATTGCAGAACTTCAGAAGAGTATTTTGGAAGAAGGACATCGTAGTGGGTTGAGTATTCATCCCGGTGCTACTAAGATGTATCATGACTTGAAAAAGTTATTTTGGTGGCCTGGAATGAAAAAGGAAATTGCTGAGTTTGTTTATGCTTGTTTGGTTGTCAGAAGTCGAAAATTGAACATCAAAAACTGTCAGGATTCATGGAACCGTTGTTTGTTCCGAAGTGCAAATGGGATGGCATTTCTATGGATTTTGTGTCGGGTTTGCCGAGGACAGCGAAGAATTGTGATTCTATTTGGGTTATTGTTGATCGGTTGACTAAGTCCGCTCACTTTATTCCGATAAGAATGGATTATCCCATGGAGAGGTTGGCAGAATTGTATGTTGAGAAGATCGTAAGTTTTCATGGTATTCCTTCTAGTATTGTGTTGGATAGAGATCCGAGGTTTGCATCAAAGTTTTGGACGGGATTGAAAGAAGCTTTAGGTACTAAGTTGAGATTGAGTTCTGCTTATCATCCGCAGATAGATGGTCAGACGGAGAGGACGATTCAGTCGTTAGAGGATTTGTTTCGAGCTTGTGTGTTGGAAAAAGGTGGAGCTTGGGATAGTTATCTACCATTGATTGAGTTTACCTACAACAATAGTTTTTATTCGAGTATTGGTATGGCTCCGTTTGAGGCATTATATGGTAGGAGATGTCGGACACTGTTGTGTTGGTACGAATCTGGAGAGAGTGTTGTGATTGGACCGAAAATTGTCCAACAGACTTCAGAAAAGATTAAGATGATTCAGGAGAAGATGAGAGCTTCTCAGAGTCGTCAGAAAAGTTATCATGATAAGAGGAGGAAGGATCTCGAGTTTAGTGAAGGAGATCATGTGTTTATGCGAGTTACTCCGATGACTGGTATTGGTCGAGATTTGAAGTCAAAGAAGTTGACTCCACGCTTTATTGGTCAATTTCAGATTACCAAGAAGGTTGGAAGAGTTGCTTATCAGATTGCTTTACCGGTGTTGCTTGCGAATTTGCATGATGTTTTCCAGGTATCTCAGTTAAGGAAGTACATTGCTGATCCGTCTCACGAGATTCAGGTAGATGATATACAGGTGCGAGATAATCTGATTGTTGAAGCATTACCTGCGAGAATTGAGGATCGAAGGTGAAGCAGTTACGTGGTAAAGAGATAGCGCTAGTGAAAGTAGCTTGGGGAGGACCAGCAGGTGGAAATGTAACTTGGGAACTGGAGAGTCAGATGAGAGACTCGTATCCAGAACTTTTCGTCTAAGGTACGTTTTCGAGGACGAAAACTCTTTTTAGAAGGGGAGAGTTGTGACACCCCAAATAATTCAATTATTAAATAAATAAAAATTTAATTATTAATTAAATTAAAGGTTTAATTATTTGCATTTTTGAATTAATGGATTTAATTATTAAATAAATGGATGTATTAAGGGTGTAAAGTGGATTTGGGAGGTGTGTAGAGTAACAGGCTCTAATTAATCTAATTTATTTATTTCTATTATTTAGAAAATAAAAAGGAATAAGTAAAGGGAAAAAGTGAGAAGATAAATTAGGATTTCATTCTACGTACTTTGGAGAAGAGAAGAGAAAGAGGAGAAAAAGCCAAATCGTCAGAATTCAAAGATTCATCGCGAGGTAAGGGGTGATTTGATCTGATTATTATGCCTTATAGGTTTTGATGATCAATAGAATGAATTGATCCGTTAGGAATCTCGAATTAGGAATTTTAGGTTGTGCCCTAACGTTATGATCCAACGTAATAATTCAATTGGGAATGATAATAATGATTAATTGTGTAGGATGATTGTAGGATAATTAGAAATTATAACTCTGATGTTAATTAAGTGTGAAAATACATAAGAATTATTGTTTCTGTTGTGCCATGGTTGTTGGTGGTGAGTGAATCAATTGGAATTGCAAATAGTGAGGACAACACTGGTTTTTAGTGAAAGAAACGCAGTATGGATCGACACGTACTGTTATGTATCGATACAAGTGGCAAAACATTTGAAAACCAGAAGCTAGAACAAATCTTGTATCGACACAAAACCATTTGTATCGACCCATAGGGAAATTTTGGAAGCTTTGCATCGACACAAAGATGTTATGTATCGACACAAGGGAGTCTTGTATCGACACAAGATGGTTATGGATCGACTCATACTAAAGAAACTTTTAAAAATGGAAAAATTATGTACGTATGAGTCGACACATACGCATTTTGGGTCGACACAAGCCATGTATGAGTCGACACATGGAGTTTTGGATCGACTCATACTGTTTGAAAATAGAACATAACTTTCTGAAAACGGTTTCGGTCATATCTTTGCGACCGTAACTCCGATTTAGGCATAGTTGGTATCGTTGGAAAGCTTAGAATGAGTGCTATCTGTTAAAAACAATTTCAAAACCAGTAATTAAGATCTTGAAGGATTGTTTTGGCTTCCGTAGGAAGGATCCGTTGTAATTCGTGATTGTGTCATTAACTTTGTGTATACTGGCTGGGTGTTAATTCTATGTGTTGTAATTAACGTCATATAATCATGATTTTATTGCTATTATATGTTGTTGCTGGTGTTGTATATTCATGATTCTTGTTGATATCATGAGTTATTGTTGTTGTTGTATATACCGGTGATAACCTTACTAATTGAAGGGTAAGCGTTTAGCATATTTATGCTTTGGGATGATTTATTTTATGATAGGTGCTGATATCATGTTGTGGTTGATGATGGTTTATGATGTATGATGTGGTCATAATCTGTATTGAATGTTGCATGCTTTTGATGTGCATGCATATGCATTCTGGTGGAGTTAATTCCCATTGTGTGGAATTTGACTTGTTTTGCCAATACCCATACCCAGTGGATAGTGGTGGTGATTTGGATTCTTGACCCGTGGTGTATGGGAGAATAGATGATTGAGGTTTTCAGGGTGTAAACGGAACAGGGTGTAAACTTGGTTCACGTTTGGTACCACATGCATTGAGTGCATTGCATATGTAATTATAACATGTTAGGATGGTTTCGATGTTATAATTGCATTGATTATTATTATGTGCATTTTGATCATGTGATCTGTTGGTGAGCAGGAATCGAATATACTAATGAGGATGGAATAATGAATTGACTGCTCTATTATTTTAAAGAAACGTGTAATGCATTTTAATTGTTGATGAAATCTCACCCTTACTTTGATGATTTCAGATTGAAGTGATTAGCTGCTCTGGAATTGGTGAGGATGGCTTATAGAGTTGTGCTATTTAGATAGTCCGCGTGTCAGTGTCATGCTCTGGTAGTTGTAACACTGGGGAACGGTCGTTTTGGAATATTAAGGATTAAACTTGTTTCTTTTGAGTTATGTTTGGAATAACTATGACTTGTGGTTATTCTGGGTTTTATATTAATTCCGTTGTGTAAAACATAATCATTGGTTTGAATTATATTTAATAAGTTCTTCAGTAAAAGCATGATTACTGTTATGGAGTTTTATTATTTGAATAATTTTTAAATTGTGACGCCCTTTCGTTATGTTAAAACTCTGATTAATTATATAATTCGTGGGGAATTAGAAGGGGTGTTACAGTAGTCATCTACAATGACCAATCGATACTTCTTGCCTCTAATGGATGCAGTTTTCACTGGTCCAAATAGATCAATATGCAGAAGTTCTAATGGCCTAGAGGAAGAAACGACATTTTTTTATTTGAAAGAGGGTTTGGAAAGTTTTCCCTTCTGACATGCTTCACACAGAACTTCTGAGTTGAACTTCAAATTAGGAAGTCCTCTGACCAGATTGATTTTGTTAATTTGAGAAATTTTTCTCATGCTAACATGTCCCAATATTTTGTGCCAGACCCATTGTTCATCGTTAACTGACAGAAGGCATTTTACGTTTTGAGATTTAAGACCAGAAAGATCAATTTTATATATGTTGTTCTTTCTCTTGCCAGAAAATAGGATTTACCCATCTTTTTTACTTACAACTCTACATGAATTTTGATTAAAGATAATGTCATAACCATTGTCACTTAATTGACTTATGGACAGTAAGTTATGCGCTAATCCTTCTACTAATAGAACATTAGAAATAGAGGGGAGGTTACCATTTCCAATGGTTCCGGAACCAATGATTCTTCCTTTCTAGTTACCTCCAAACTTTACTTCACCTCCAAATTTAAGTTCCAGGCTTTGGAACATAGACCTTCTTCCCGTCATATGTCGTGAGCATCTAGAGTTCAGGTACCATGATTGGTGTTTCAACTTCACTGTTAAGGACATCTGCAACATAAATTATTTTCTCCTTAGGTACCCATATCTTTTTGGGTCCTTTCTGGTTAGAGTTTCTAAGGTTCTATTTGAACCTTGGCTTAACATAAAAACTTTCAGAATAAGATGTGTATTTTATATCATGTGTGTGACCATAACTGAATTGTTTGTGTAGTGGCTTATATGTGATAGTCCTTTCATCAATAGGCTTAGGTTGATATACTTCTTTCCCTTTGGGAGTTTCATATCCAATACCTCTTCTGTTGTTTCCACTAACTCCATAGATCATTGAAGCTATTTTGCTTCTATCTATGCTTTTAGTGAGAAATTTCTGAAATCTATAGTCATATTCTTTAAGAATATCTTTTGAACTTGAAGCAGTATCTGAACTAGATATTTTTTGAACTTTTTGGAAATCATTTTTGAGTTTAATACTATTTTCTTTTAGTTCAGCATTTTCTGCTTTAAGTTGCTCAATTTTAGAAACAAGACTCTTTTTAAGTTTCTTGTATTTGATCTTGAGTTGACTATGGTTTTCCAGAAGTTTTGGTAAAGTATCTACCAATTCAGCTCAAGTAAATTCAGAAAATACCTCTTCAGGTTCTGATTCAGAGCTTGAGTTATTTGTTGTTGTGGTCATAAAAGCTAGGTTGGCATGCTCATCTTCTAAGTCAGATTCAGCTTCAGAAGATTCTGAGTCGTCCCAGATGGCCATCATTCCTTTCTTCTTTTCAAAAAATTTCTTTGGCTTTTCTCTCTACAGCTTGGGACAATCACTTCTAAAATGTCATGGTTCTTTGCATTCATAGCAGATGATGTTTCTTTTACTAAACTTCTTGTGTCCAGAAGATTCTCCTCTATCTTTGGATCTTTTGTGGTTTCTGAATTTCTTTTGCATGTGCTTCCACATTTGGTTTATCCTTCTGGAAAGCATAGATAGCTTATCTTCCTCTGACTTTGAATCTTCAGAACTTTCTTCTTTAGCCTGAAAAGCATTAATATTAACTTTTTTAATAGATTTCAAAGCAACAGACTTACCTTTCTTCTGGGTCTCATATTCATCAAGCTCTATTTCATGACTTCTCAGCACGCTGATAAGTTCTTCTAAGGATATCGCGTTTAGATCTTTTGAGACTTTGAAAGCATTGACCATTGGCGCCCATCTTCTGGGTAAGCTTTTGATTATTTTCTTTACATGATTTGCCTTGGTGTATCCTTTGTCTAGAACTTTCAGGCCAGCAGTTAAAGTTTGAAATCTTGAGAACATTGCCTCAATTGACTCATTTTCCTCCATTTTAAATTCCTCATACTTATGGATGAGAGCCAGAGCTTTAGTTTCTTTGACTTGAGCATTTCCTTCATGTGACATTTTGAGTGACTCAAAAATATCATGTGTTGTGTCTCTGTTGGTAATCTTTTCATACTCCATTTTTGAAATGGAATTCAGCAGAATATTTCTTGCTTTTTGATGATTCTTAAAATCTGTTTTCTGTGTTTTATCCATTGCTTTTCTATCTATCTTATTTTCGTCCTTGTCTACTGGGTGTTTGTAGCCATCCAAGACCAGATCCCAAAGATAAGGGTCATAGCCTAGAATAAAACTTTCTAATCTATCCTTCCAGTACTCAAAATCTTCTCCATCAAACATTGGAGGTTTAGTGTTATTGTTGTTATGATATGTTGCCATTTTTGGTTTTCCTTCTGGATCTTTTCTGACACGATTAAGTATTTGCACCCAGAACTAAGAGCTCTGATGCCAATTGAAGGCTTAGAAAACACTTAGAAGGGGGGAGGGGTTGAATAAGTTTTTCCCTTTTAAAATTTTCTTTTAGTTAACAACAATCTAAACACACAATGATTTTTATCCTAGTTCGTTTGAAACTCAAACTACTCCAGTCCACCCGTCAAGGTGATTCCGCCTTTCTCAACAAGGACTTAATCCACTATAATCAAAAGATTACAAGTGCACAACCAACTGTTGTGACTAACGACAATGCACAAGCCAACTGAAAGTGACTAACACCTCTAAGACTCTCTAGTCCTAGCCCTCTTGAGAAATCTGATCCAGCTGGTCTCTCAAGGAACAATTACACAAGAACTTCTAAAAAAGTGTATAAGGATGCTTCTAAAAAGCTGTATCACAAAAGTGAATTTTACACAGAAATTTTAAGCTCAAAACTGAAAATAAACTTAACACAATAAGGTTTGATTTTCGCAGTGTAAGTTTTCTTTCAAGCAATCTTTATTTTGCTTCTTTGAATGTTGCTCTTTATATAACATCTAATAAATCTGTTGCTTCGGTTGCGTGTCTTGGGTGATGAGAAAAACATAATTAATGTTGCTTTAGTTGTATGTGCTTTGTTTTCTCAATGTGCCTTGGAAGTTGATCCACTCAAGTGATTTAGCCGTTTTAGACTTAGTAGAGTAATGGTATTGTAGAAGACTTTGTCATAGAAGATGACGTACTGATACTTCATGATCTTCTGCAAGCCTTGTTCAAGTATCTTCTAATTAGAGGTTTTCTTGGTGCTTCTATCAGAGGTTACGTTAGCATGCTTCCTTCAGAAGTTGCTTTCAGCGTGCGTGTTCAGAAGTTTCATTCATCATTAGAACTTCTATTACTTGTTCACTCAGCATAATTTGATATTTCTTTATTCTAGAATGCTTGATTCAGAACATCATATGCTTCTTTCAGAAGTTGCTTTCAGCTTGCTTGTTCAGAAGTTATTTTTATCTTCTAGAACTTCTAACTCTTGTTTACTCAGCATAATTTGATATTTCTTTATTCTAGAATGCTTAAGTCAGAACATCATCTGAAATGAGAATAATACACATCAGAGTATCATATTTATTATACAAAATTTATTTCACTTGTTATCATCAAAACTCTAAGATATGATTAAAACCAAACTATGTTCTAACACTAATCATCAACAACACGTCACAACCATATCAATTCATAAAAATACATTGAACCATCTATTTATTTTAAATAAATAAATTCTAATTTAAATCGGGGTGTTACATTTAGAATTGTCAACGTTGTTTTCGAGTTTTTTAAAATCAAATCTAATAAGCCGTAGAATATGCCGTAGAATTAAAGGTAAAGGTATTTGACCCTTTAGAGTTGTTTTGCTATTACTTGAGTCAGACCATTAACCAATTAATTTCATAAATATTATTTTATATACAAGAGTTGTCGATAGAGCAATTTTGAGCACCTTAGAGTTATTTTAGATTTTGATCACCTTAGAGTTATTTTAGAGTTGTAGGGATTGTGGTGGTTTAATAGTAGTTCAAAGTAGAAATTTTGAGTAATTTAGCAGAAGATTAATTAACCAGAAATAGTCAAAATAGTCCGAAAAACTACGTGGTTTGTTTGTAGTTTATTTTGGTTGATTCAGTGTGTTATATGTTTGCTGTAAATTGTAAATTTGCAGGTGATAAATTGTGTTGTGTTGGTTCCGTTGAATTATCGTTGTTGTTTGCTTGAGCTCATCCTCCGGATTAAAGTGTTATGTATCTGGTTTAAATAAAATTACAGGTTGTGTTTTTAAGTTGAAAATTTTATATCTCAATCGTTGGTTGGAAATTTTATACTCTGATTTATTTATAATTACTGGGTAGAAATTGGGGTATTACAGAAGACGTGACAGATGACAGAAAACAACTTCTATTTACTGTATAAAAAAATTTAGTCTTGCTAATTTTAATTTCATAATACTTGTGCCACATTGTTACTAATATTTTATGTGAACCATTTTCATCCATGAACCACCAACATTTTTCAACCCTCTCTGGCTAAGAATATATTGAATACTACTCTAAGGATTTGCCACACGTGTGCTCGATTTTCCCACTCATGGGAAATCAGGCGACCAAGCCCTTATGAACTGCTCTTGATCGCATCAGGTTAAATGATATATGCTTTACGTCGTACGTGAGCACCGTAATACACGGTCATTGAGATGATAACATGGTACTCTTGATGGCTGGCTTATGGGTCTCGACTTATGTGCCCACATCATTCCCCCTGTGAACAGTAAGTTATGACTGACACACACACACACACACACACACACACACACACACACATATATATATATATATATATATATATAATCAGGTTAAGTAATTTTTTATAATGCCCAAAATGACTCTAATGCTCAAATAGACCACAAAGCTCAATCTGAAAAATTATGAATGACCCAATGATATTTTTGTTTTGATTTTCTAAAAGAAAAATGAGACACTTTACAGTAAAAAAAATGAGACACTTAAATTTGTCAAAAATGATAAAAATTCGACACTAAAAATAATTGAAAAAAGGAAATGAACACATTAAAATAAACTACGAGTCTTAAAGATCAAAGAAAATGATTAAAATGGTCAAAATTGAAATAAAATGATACTCCCTCCGGTCCTTTTTATAAGAAACACTTCACCTTTTTAGATTCATTGAATAATTAATGTACTTGGTCTATAAATGGTCCAGGTACATTATTTATTCAATGAATCTAGAAAGGTGAAATGTCTCTTATAAAAAGGACCGGAGGAAGTAATAAAGAATATTCGGTTGCAAAACGCTTACGGTTAAAAACGAGTCTTCAAACTATATCGAAAAAATAAAGCGAGCATACAGTCATGATCTACGCGAAGCGTAGATTCATAAAACAGTCAATTAAAGGTGAAATTTTGAAATATTTTCCTGCTAATTTTTCGCACAATGTCGAATTTTAATGGTTTGTCTATAAAACCGAAACATTGATATCATCGACATATAATCAACTTAACACGATGCAAGAAACAGGTAGAGAGATAAAAATGCATGAAGTGAAATAACGTGTATTTTACAACTACAAAATGTGAAGCGTATGCAGATAAATGTGAAGCCTAAGTCAGATAACTTGAAGTTTGGAAGACAAAATTTGGGGTATGACACACCTTTATTAAGAAACTCAATCAAGTGTAGTTGACTTTTTAGATTTTGGTAAAAATATTAATTAAGTTTACTATAATGCCCTCTATACAATATTAAATTTAATAGAGTGTTGGAAAATAAAATAGAGTGGTATATTAGGAATTAAAATATTAAATGATTGAGTAATTATTGACTTTTTTTATAATAGTGACCAAAAATAAAATATTTTTGTTGCTTATAAATATGTCTAGAGTAGTAAACACCCAGGAAAGAGTAAAAGATTTTCCATTGGTTTGTCGTAATTTTAATAAACAGATTCACCAATTGTAATGAAACACAAACATAGGCTCAAACAATGTGTTAGATTAATCCGGAGATTGAGGTCCCAATATTTTTTTGGAAAAATGAAAATCGCCCTCTTTTATTTGGATTAGATTTGTCTGCAGTCAAAAATCTACTGCATTAACACTGTCAACATTATGCACCAACAGACTAAAACCAGATGGTCGTGATTCAAGAAAATAATTTTTAAATTATTATCTATAATTACAATTTGTTTATTTCACATTGTCTGAACAAAATTAAATGGACTTAAATATAATGAATGCGTGAAAAATATGACTGCAGTGAATAATTATCCCTTTTATTTAGTGACTTGTTTAATAGGTTTATCCAATTTTCAATCTCCAGTACGAAGGATGTTTTTGAATTTCCAGAGACCCTAAAATAAATATTATATAAATAGTCAAAATAAAATGTTGGATCTTTTGGTTTTCCAAAGTAAAATGTGGATTCTTGTAGATGAAGCCCCACTAAGGAGTTTAAGGTGTAAAAAGGTTTGAGATAAGGAGACTCTCTTTCACCTTTTCTCTTTGTTTTAGTAGCGGAGGGTTTGACAAGGTTAGTTAGAAGATCCATGGAAATTGGGGATTATAGTGCATTTGGAGTCGATGATAGATGTAAAGGTGATATTCTTCAGTTTGCAGGTGACACTTTATTGGTAGGCGAAGGTTCTTGGAAGCATGTTTGGGCTATAAAGTCGGTTTTGAGAGCTTTTGAGCTTGTTTCGGGGTTAGGCATTAATTACCATAAAAGTAAGTTGACTGGTATTAATCTTAATTGCAATTTTGTGGTAGCCGCTTCTTGTGTTCTTTCTTGTAAGGTGGAATCTAGCAACTTCACTTTCCTTGGTATTCCGTTGGATCTAGTCCTAGAAAGTATTCGACTTGGGTTCCACTTTTGCTCAAGATGAAGAAGAGATTATCGGGTTGGAAGAATAGGTTCCTTAGTCTAGGAGGAAGGATTATGCTTTTGAGATCAATTATTTGTTCTCTTTCTATATTCACAGTGTCCTTTTACAAGATGCCTTCGAAGGTGGCTAAGGAGTTTTCGAGCATTCAAGGTAACTTTTTGTGGGGGATGGTGGAGGATAGGAGAAAGATTCATTGGGTGAGTTGGAAGAAGGTTTGCTTCCTTATACATTTAGGGGGCTTAGGTGTTAAAAATATTCTGGATTTCAATTTAGCTCTTCTTAATAAATGGAGATGGGGGTTTTACAAGGTGAGGATAAACATTGGCTAGACATCTTAAAGGCTCGTTATGGAGATATTTCTTTGAAGGTACATTGCGGAGATGGATTTTCTTTAGATGTAAAATCCGCTTCCTCGTGGTGGAATGATATTGTTAAGATTAATAACCATTCTTTTCACGATCCATTTCCGTCTTTTAGTAAGAGAGAAATTATTAATTGTTTCGCAACTCCTTTTTGGGAAGCTCGATGGTTGGAGGATTCTTGTTTACAAGAGGAGTACCCGGATTTGTTTTTTATTTCTAGTTTGAAAAGAGTGTCGGTAGCCAACATGGGTGGTTGGAAGTATGGTGTTTGAATTTGGAGATTTTGGGATTATTGTCAATATTCTTTCTTCTTCGGTTTGGTTGAGATTTTTGTCCCTTCAATTGGCTTTAACGGGTGTCATTTTGAGCTCGAACGTTCATGATAAGGTGATTTGGAAGGCGGAATCTCGTGGTGTTTTCTCAGTTTCATCTTGCTATAATTTCTATGCTCGTTTTAGAGTCCCGTTGGGACCTCGAAGTAGAGATGATGAGGCGATGAGCAAGGTTTGGAAGATGGATGTCTCTTTCAAGATTAAGGTTGTTGATTTGAGGCTTTTTGCTAATAGGCTTCCAACTAAGGATCTTTTAGTGCAAAGGGGAATCAATTTCCCTTTAGAATCTTTATTATGTTCTTTTTGTGGTTCGATTTTTGGAGAACTTGGAACATATTTTTTGTAATTGTAGCATGGTGAAGGGAATTTGGAAAGATATTGCGCTTTGGAATGGTAAACAGGTAGTTAATGGGGATGAATGTCTTTTGTATTTTTGGATTGGTATTCGTTTTGTAAAGGAAAAAAAGGTAAGAGTAAGCAAATTGAGAGTAGTGTGGCTAGCAACTTTGTGATATATTTGGCTTTTGAAGAATGAAATTTGCTTTCGGAAAGATAGGTGGAGTGTGGATAATATGATTTAGAATATTAAAATTTTGATTTGAAAGTGGTCGTATATAGATTATACATCACAACTATAATTTTATGATTTTAACAAAAATCGTTTGCTATTCCTCTCAAAAATGTAATTAGTAGACAAATTATCTTTTTATGCCAAATTTGTTTTCCCATTTTTTGTGTAAACAAATTGAAAAATCCTTAATTTTCTCTTTAATATTATCTAGCTTACACCAAAAAAAAAAAATACTCGGCTAAGGCAACTTGGTTTAACCCAATCCCCTCATTCTCACTAACATACACATATCGGAAACAAAAACGAATCCACTTTTTTTTTAGTTTCTTTTAACAATACATTTTCCAATAATAGATAAATTTAGATAAAATGATTCTTGTTTTTACTTATAATTGCATAAACTCAAATGTAGGCTATTTTTAAGAATCTTAGAAGGTGAGAAATAAAATTTATTTGTGGAACAAAAAAAGAAGTTTTTATTAGTTGTACAGATAAATTAAAGATAGTAATTACAATACAATTTTGGACCCAAGACAGTGGGCTAGGGGCAAACAAATTCTCCTGATTAGCATTCAAAATCCTAGCCATTTGTCAACAAAAGAAACGTGCATATCAAATAATGGAGTTAGATTGCTCTCTATGGTGTATAAAATTTCTGTCTATTAAAAAAGCAATTGTATGTGGAAACCTTCAACCAATTTTTTCGTACAAATATTTAAATCTGACATATGGTATACTAAAGTAGGGATACTAAAGCTAGCAGATCCCTCCCCATACAAATATCCAATTCCCATTGAATCCCTAAAATTTTGAGGCCTTTGAGGCGATTGAATGCAAGAAGGATGAACGTTAACAGCCAACAATGTGATACTGATTGATTTGTCATTTAAAACATTAATAATCGTACACCATTTACTTATTAAGGAATAAATATACTTGACAATCAAAGTAACAACATCTCCAAATGAGAGCATACTCACCAATGCAATCCTCTCAATGCAATCCTCTCATAATAGAGCACTGTCTCTTATAAATTTGTTTGGTAATTCTTAAATTTTGACAATCATAATTTGACAGACAGTGAAAACAGACTTTACATGCAACACGCAAATGCAAGAGCAAATAGTTCTTTTAAGTGAACTCAGTGAATATGCTAGAGGAATGTATTCAAGCAAATCAATTCAGCAATGTTGTTTTGTTAGATAGTAGCAACTGAGTCCAATAAAAATAATTAGCAACTTATTGCAAGTTCATGGTGATACTTAACTAAAAAGGTACCAGAGAAAAAATATCATAAAACAGATGCAGCCCAACAACAAAAAAGAAAACATGTAGATAAGGATAGAAGGAGAACTAGAGTACTAAATTCTGTCCATCAAACCACATTGGATGCAATTAGAATGCATCAATAAAGGTCCTAGAACCATAGGGCTTAAACCAAACCTTAATATGGTGAGAAAAAATAACTCATCAATAAGCAAGCAAGCAAAAATAAACAACAATAACTGCATACACACATAAACACAGAAAGGATGAAATTAACTGTATGTAACTAGCAAGAAATGTTGCTAAGTTGTTGAACAACCAAGCCTCGATAACAGAAGCAAGTTAATGTATCGAATTCCAAAACAAGAGGTGCAATTGGACATTGAAGCAATGCATGGATCTAATTAAGGTGTTTCAAGACTTTTCTATAAGCAACTTAGTCGTTTCGATTAACAATCTATAAAACTACAACAGCCAAGTAAACCCGAGAAAGGCAGAAATCACTCATTCAACCAAACAATGTCAAAAAATCAGACACCAAATCCATTAACACATTCCAAAACCCTTCGTGTCAAACATATATCTAATTAAAATGTTTCAAAACTTTTAAATCAACTTAGCAGGGCTCAGAACTCCAAATGAATCATTCTGACAACAGAAAAATCATTCATTCAACCAAATAATATCGAAAACAACAACTAAACAGTCCACGTTCTTGAGCATCCAAAAGAATCATCCAAAATCCACATATCCAACACAAACACTAACAGCATCTCACATTAGGGTTTTAGATAAAGATCACAATAGCATCTATAGCCTCATCCTTCATCACAATTCACAATATTACAGAGAATTACAAGCAAAATCGACTTCAATCATCGCACCGCTGAAATTTCAGCAACATAATAAAACCGATATGCAAACCTTTATTCAAAACCCTATCAGACACAATAAATCCCCAATTTCAACATGCTTTAAACAGAAAAAACTCAAAAATCTCATAAAACTAACAGCAACAACAAACAATATCATATTACCATATAATCAAACACGCAATTTAGCGTCAAGTAAATTCATAAATCCATACTAACAAGAACACGAAATCCAAATATCAAATTTCAAACATCAAAATCCCAACAAAAAAAAAAAATCCTAAAACCCTAAAAATGGCGAGGGTTTTAGTTAGTAAGGGGAAGCGAATGAGAAGAGGGAGTTCCAAGGATGTTGGCCTGTTGAGATTCGAGTTCATTGATCTGCTGTTCACGATCCATGGCAACGATGAGCGGGACAACGAGGATGAGGAAACTGGTTCCGGCGATCCATGCTGCCTTGCCGGTGCTGCGGAGAAGCTTCTTGGCGACGAAGACGGCGTCGGAGGCGGCTTCCTTCGTGCGGCGGACTACGGGGGATTCGGAAACCCTAGACGCCGGGGGTAACCGTTTCACCATTTCAGAAAGTGGCGTTGATTTGAGAGTACAACGAGAGAAATGTGAGCAAGTGTGTAAGCGGCAAAGAAATGAAATACCGGTTGCGCTTTTCTTATGGCCGAGGCCGAGTATCACAATAAATTATTTTTTATTGCAGTTTGGTCCCTCTCTTTTTTAAATATTGCCATTTTGGTTCTTTTTATTTTATTTTAGTAATTTTGATCTTACATTAAAATTACGGTACCTGTCTCGTGATGTTTTGTCTAATGGACAATGATATAACTCATTATATGAGAAAAAAGACACATGAAAAGCATTTATACATTTTAGTGATTAGATCAATCATAGATCAATCATATAAACCAAAAAAAAAACTCAAAATTATAAATTCTTAACAATTAGGTCCTTATATAGCCCTCTGTTGGACTAGTCTATGACTCTATATGAGCCGGCCCGTCCAGCATGAAAAGTTATAGGATTTGGACCTTCAAATTAGAGTCTATATTTTTAAGAGCTTTTTTAAATCAGTCTTAAAAAGTCTGCTATCCATCAAGGCTAGTCCATATGGGTTGTGGGTAGTCCATTAAGTCCGCATTGCTATAAAATTTAAAAAAATTATATTAATTTTATATTATGTTACTCCAAAATAACATATTTATTTTTGTCACTTCATTAAATTTTATCTTTATTCTATTCAATATTTCTCTTTTAAATATTATACATTAATATAACCAACATCTTTTTCACGTATTCTATTAGTTTCTCTTATGTTAAATATTTTTAGTATTATTTTCTATGATGTAGATATATATTGTATTTAAAAACACCTTATAATATTTATAAAAGATAATATAGTACTTAAAAATGTATTATATTTAGAATAATATAATTTTTTATTTTATTTATAGTTAAAATTGTGGATTTTTTATTTAAAAAACTCATTTAAGGTCGGGTAGTCTGAAACTCATCTAGGGTCGGACTCGGGTAGTAATTTTGAGGCCCATATTTCAATAGGTTTTTGGCTCAGCCCTAAAAAGCTCAGGCCCATAAGGGTAGGCCCTAAATGGATCGGGTAGCCCATTTTGACAACTTTACCTTATATACATGATCTTACATTAAAATTACGGTACGTGTCTCGTGATGTTTTGTCTAATGGACAATGACGTAACACATTATATGAGAATAAAGACACATGAAAAGCATTTATATATTTTAGTGATTAGATCAATCATATAAACCATGGTATGTATTGCAATATACGTAAAGGAGTCAAAAAAGCCCTAAATTACAAAGTCCTAACAATTAAATTCTTATATGGTCTTTTTTTAGGTCCTGTATTAAATGGAAATTTTTTGGGCCCATATTTTTAAGTCTCTCATAATTTAGTGTTTTAGGGGCCGTAAAGTAAAAGGTCCAAAATATAATTTGTTAGAAACTAAATGATTTAAAAATTAATTTTATTTTGAAAAATAAAAAATATTTTTTACAAAATTAAAATCTCACTTTATTTTTTTAGAAAATTAAAAAAATCGATTATTCCGAAAATATGGAAAGTCGACTTTTCTTTAAAAAACGCTTTTTTGTTGAAAAAAAGAATAATAGTTTTTTTCTTTTGAAAATATAAAAAAAGGTGCATTTTTCGTAAATAAGAAAAAAAGAGTTTTTTTAAAATTAAGTTTTAGTATTTTTGGGGGAAAAACTGAATTTTTGTCGAAAATATAAAAAGTCGACTTTTCCTAAAACAAATCGACTTTTTTATCAAAAATATAAAAAGTCGACTTTTTCGAAAAAGACCAATTTTTTATCGAAAGTTTAAAAAGTTGATTTTTTCGAAAAAGATTGATTTTTTTTCGAAAATTTAAAAAGTCGACTTTTCCAAAAAAGACCGATTTTTTATCGAAAATATAAAAAGTTGACTTTTAAAAAGATGATATATTTTGAAAATATAAAAAACCACTTTTCCGGAAAAACAACTGTTTTTTTATCGAAAATATTAAAAGTCGATTTTTCTAAAAGACTAATTATTTATCAAAAATTTAAAAAATCGACTTTTTTGAAAAAGATCGATTTTTTATCGAAAATGTAAAAGGTCGACTTTTCCGAAAAAGACCGATTTTTTGTCGAAAATAAAAAAAAAATTGACTTTTAAAAAGACGGTTTTTTTCGAAAAATATAAAAAAATGACTTTTCTAGAAAAACAACCGATTTTTTTATCGAAAATATAAAAAGTCGATTTTTTCGAAAAAGACCGATTTTTTATCAAAAATTTAAAACATCGACTTTTTTGAAAAAGACTGACTTTTATCGAAAATTTAAAAAGTCGACTTTTCCGAAAAAGACAAGTTTTTATCAAAAATATAAAAACTTGACTTTAAAAAAGACGGGTTTTTTCGAAAAATATATAAAAAAATGACTTTTCAAGAAAAACAACCGATTTTTTAATCGAAATTATAAAAAGTCGACTTTTTCGAAGAAGATCGATTTTTTATCAAAAATATAAAAAGTCAACTATTTCGAAAAAGACCGATTTTAAAAGTCGATTTATTTTTGAAAAAATATCAATTTTTTGGCAAAAATACAAATAGTCAATTTTTCTGAAAAAAAATTGATGAATAATAAGAAATATAAAAAGTCGATTTTTCCGGAAAAAAAAAATAGATTTTTGGTCGAAAGTACAAAAAGTTGATTTTTTTAGGAGAAAATAAAAAATTCAATTTTTTCAAAAAAAATGTTTTTTTGTTGAAAATATAAAAAGTTGACTTTTAAAAAAAAATCAATTTTTTGTCCAAAAATATAAAAAGTCAATTTTTTCAGAAAAAATAGATTTTAAAAAAAAATCAGTATTTTTCAAAAATACGAAAAATTGATTATTCTTTAAAAAAACGATTTTTTTATGAAAATATAAAAAAAAAACGATTTTATGTCAAAAATATAAAAAATGTCTATTTTTCCGAAAAAGAAAAATAAATTTCCGAAATTAAAAAAAAAGTTGATTTTTTTCAAATATAAAAAAGTCAATTTTTAATGAATTTTTTTTATGAAAATAAAAAACTCAATTTTTATTGAAAATATTAAAAAATTAAATTTATGAAAATTATTTTTTGAAAAATTTGGGGTCTCGAGGCTTACTTAGAATTTAGGGGTCTTTATTTTAGAGGCCCTACTTATTTTAGGGCTCATTTATTTTTTAAAATTTAGGCCCCTTATATTTTGAGAGCCTTAAATATTAGGCCTTGGCCCTTTAAATTGACAGCTCTAAATATATGTACCATATATTATTAACAGAAATACTAAGTACCAAATTGATTATAGTGCTTATCATTAGATTGGTATCAAGAAGGTTTATGGGAACCTTAAAAGGACCAAAAAAAATTCTTAAGAGGGTGTAGAAATAATCATCGTAAAAGAGTCATGATGATGTCAATTAAAACTCGATGAACAATATATGTATATCACAATATAAAATTAATTGTATGTTTGGATATCAACCGTATTAGTTGTAAAAAATAGTAAAAGACTTCATAGAGTTGTTGTTTCTAGTACAGAGGTTGAATACATGATCTGTATCACTTTGCTCACAATTGAGTGAAATTTGTGTTTTTTGTATTGCATATTGTAACACCCTAATTCTTAACTCGACATAAAACAAGATATTTAAAATAATTTAACTCAACTAGTTAGAGTGTCATGCATGACCCACCAATCATAAAAACCAAAATAAAGTATTCTTTAGAAAATTACAGCGGAAGAACAAATAGTTTTGATATTAGAGTTTCATCAATCGCAAAATAATCAAATTGGTTTATCAACTTCAAAATAACATAAAGCATGTAATAAAGAAAACAAAAAAACAACTCGTCTCATGTGTTACATATCATAGCGACTGCATTAAAGAATCGAAAGAATAAGCAACTAAGGAGGCATTAAAGTCATCCTTTACCTCAAGCACCTACTTCTTAACATGTTCGTCTGTACCCCATAGAAGCACATACACCACACTAAACAAAAGGGGGTGAGAATACACTTAAAATATGTCAGTGGTGTAAATCAAAGTAAGGGTAGTATAATTATATAATCATTAAAAACACATGTTATTCACAAAAATCATCAATTACATCAAGTATTCTCAACCATTAAAAATATGTGGACTGCATGTGTAAACATGTATGCAAATATACTCAACACCTCGACTCTATATGCATGTAGGCTCATACTCGCTTCTGATTCTCTCCTCAGAACTAGAGCACACCAATCGTTCTTGATCCACTCCTTGAACTAAAGCACACCAATCGAACTGAAGTCTATACACCATGATGCATGATTTCAACAATAACATGCATGTATGAATATGCACATTCAGCCCCTCTTTTGACTGTGTACATCGCCAATAAGGCCGCCACAACACACAAATTATAATATTGCATATAATTTCCATACACACATAACTCACAAATTAATCATATAATAATTAATTGATTTATCACTACTAATTACTTTTTATCAAAACGTCACCAAACTATAATTATACTCTGCTTGCATGCAAAAACAAATCTATAAAATGAAATCAGTAGCTTAAAATATGTCACTGACATGATGATGGGAAAGTTGGGCAAGTGACGACCCAATCATCACTTGGGTGACAATTGTCACCCAACCCACTATCCCTTGTTAACCCAACTTGGCACCCCTATGACGATTGGCATGGAAAATCATGCCTGGAGACCATGATGACCTCCCCTTCACGATGATGACGATAGTCGTCTGTAGAAAGCGTGTGGCGACTGTCACCCTGAACCAGAAGACACAAATATGTTTTCTACCATGGGAGCTCGATTGATGCTTTTTGATTTTGGCTTCCATATACCTAATTCAAACAAAAAATACTATTCACATATCATACTATGTTTATTACATCAGTTAATTATTAATTTCACACAGAATCCAATAATTTACCACGAATTCAAGTTTTTCACCAAAACACATTCAAGGCCAATATCAAATTCAGAAATTGAAATGGAATCCTCAAAACATATCAACGGAAACATAGAGGAATGTGAGGATCCCTCTCTACCCCATCATGCATTTACACCCATGGAATAACAATATCCCCTTACCTTAATATCCAACAAGCACGGATTCAAAAAAATTGTAATGGTTGCTTTTTTCTCACAAAGTTCTTGTTCTTGCCTCTTTCTCCTAATCTTCCAAATAACATATACTGACAACTCTAAGGTTCACACTAATCAATCTCTAATTATTGCACTTTTTGTGACACCCCAAATAATTCAATTATTAAATAATTAGAATTTTAATTATTAATTTAATTAAAAGTTTAATTATTAGTATTTTTGGATTATTGGATTTAATTAATTAAATGAATGGAATAGTTAGTGGTGTGAGGAGTAACGTGGGGGTGTGAGGAGTAAAATACTCTACTCATACTAATTATTATTTTATTTCTATTATTTGGCAATAATAAAAGGAATAAATAAAGGAATATAAAAAGGAGGATAAAAAGGAAAAGAAGGAAAAGGAAGGTTATTTGGAAAAGTCATCCTACGTGAGATTGGAGAAGAGAAGAGAAAAGAGGAAAAAAGCCAAACGTCGGGAATTCGAAGAATCATCGCGAGGTAAGGGGTCATTTCATTCGATTATTATGCCTTATGGGTTTTGGGATGCAATTGGATGATTAGTATGTTAGGAATCTTGAAAATTGGATAATTTCGGTTTGGGGAATTAATCCTAAATTGCGTCGAATTGTATAAATTGGAAACTTAGTAATGTTATGGAATGTTTGGGAATAAATGAATCATGCCATATAGTATAATACTGGTGTTTGTTGGATGAAAAATTGTGTTTTTGATGTTTGGACTCGTATGGGAATGCTATGGAATAAGTTGGAAACACTCTGCTGTCAAAACTAGTGTTTTCTGCCACTGGGGGTAACCGGTTCCCATGTGGAAGAACCCGGGTTCCCAATGTATTTGTAAGTAAAAATGGCATTTTTGAACTCAGGAACCGGTTCCCCATATGGAGGAACCGGGTTCCACTGTTTCTTTTTGAAAAATACTAAACTTTAAAAACTCATAACTTTCAAACCGTAAGTCTGTTTTAGTCGTCGTTTTGGACGTTGTTTCTTAAATTAAATACTCTATTTTATAAAATGAAGAAAATTATAATTAATAGATTTTATTTTGAAAAGAGCCATTTTTCCGATTTGTGAACTATGTTAGTTTTAAGAATGGTGGATGGATTGGTTTAGATTGTTCTGACAGGTTGAACGAGGATTGATGCTTATGTGTTGTTTTCCTTGTTGATTATTCATGATTGTATTGATATCATGTGTTGTTGTTATTGTATATACTGGTGATAGTATTACTAATTGAAGGGTAAGCGTTTGGTATATTTATGCTTTGTGATAATTTATTCCATGATTATGTTGTTATCATATGATAGATGGGTATTGGCATTTATGTGGAATTATGTTGTGATCATATTCCGTTGAATTGATGTTGCATGCTTTTATGGTGCATGCATAAGCATTGTTTATGGTTCATTCCCATTGTGCGGAATTGAACTTGCAGAGCCAATAAACTTACCAGGATCCAGAGGTAGTGAGGCTAGATTCTTGACCCAGTGGTTATGGGCGAATCATGGATTGACGCTGTTTTCCGAGTGTAATGGAACAGTGGGTGAACTTGGTTCACGTTTGGTACCACATGCATAGAGTCTGCATTGCATATGGGATTGTAACATGCTAGGATGGTTTCCAGTGTTGCAATTTCCATTGGTTGTTATTTGCATAATGAATTGTGTGCAATGTTTTTGTGAACTGAACCATGATTATGCTATGGATAGTGCACTAACGTATTGAATTGTTCCGTTGTAATTAAAAACGTATAATGCATTTTATATTGGATAGAGATCTCACCCTTACTTTAATGATTTTAGATTTGAAGAGATTAGCTGCTTTGGAATCGGTGAGGACAGCTTCTAGAGTTGTGTTACTTAGTAAATCCGCGTGTCAGTGTCATGCTCTGGTAGTTGTAACACTGGGGAACATTTGATTGGGAATTCTTTAAGGATTTTAACTGATGGTTTTGGTTTATGTCCTGGAACAATTATGGATTGATGTATTCCGGATTTGTTATGTTATATTTCCGCTGTTTAAACGTAACTTTTGATTTTTGTTTTATTTAATGAGTTCTTCAGTGAAAAGCATGATAATTGTTTTGGCTATATTTGAATTATTAAAATTGTGACGCCTCTCGTTATGTGTTTAAAACTCTGATTAATATTAATAAATCGCGGGTAAATTAGAAGGGGTGTTACAATAATGGTATCAGAGCATAGTCGTTCGTGTGACCAGTGTCTTAATGTCATTATCCCTTTGTACGCGATAAGTGTGTACAACACTATCGGTACTTGTTGCCTTCTGATTGATTATTGTAGGAGTAGTCTGAAACTAAGTGGGGGAGAAGAGATTCTACCTGGATATGTTCCGATTGTAAGTCATTGGTACGAGGTATTGCTTGAGAAGACAGTGCAAGTGTGGTTAGAGTTGTTGGAATCGTTTGGACCGCGAGTCATAGTTAGAAGTGCAAAAGAAGGCTAGTACGATTCTGAGAACAGAAAGTGTTGGTAATGATGGTTTATACTCCAGTATGATTATCGGATGTCTATTGACAAATTGAGGACTTGATCACCCTTAATCTCTTGTTGATAGTAGACGGAATCGTATTGGATGGTATACAATTGTCTTGCTATCTAAATGGGGCATATAGTGATTAATATGAATGAAGTTTGGTAGAAGTTCGTGAACCACATGAGTTGACACAGACTCTAATAAGAATAATGAATTAAGATGGATGATCAGAGTTGCGCAGCTGTTAATGATGGTGTTGTGGTGTTTATGTTGTATTCTTCGACGGAAGTGAAAGGAAAAGCTAAGAGTGATGAATTTCCGGTGGTGAAGAATTGTTTTGAGATTGTTCCGATTGAGTTGGATTGCTAGCTGCTGTCAAAAACTGCATATTTTGGTTCTGCAGGTTGCAGGAACCGGTTCTCATGTGGGAGGAACCGGGTTCCTGGTATAAAAACCAGGGAGATAGAATTCTGGGTTGTTGGGAACCGGTTACTCCTGGGGAGGAACCGGGTTCCTAGTTCAAAATTTGCAAGGAAAACCAATAATCTTGGTGGGAACCGGTTTCCAATATGGAGGAACCGAGTTCCCCATAGTAAAATCCAAAGGGCGTGTTTTTGAGGAGTGTGGGAACCGGGTTCTCCCGGGGAGGAACCGGTTACCACTGTGTTAAAATTCAAAATGCTTAAAACTTTGAAAATTCATATTTTCTAAACCGTAACTCCGATTCGAGTGTCGTTTTCGACAGTATTTCTTAAATTAAAAATACTATCTCATAAAATAAAGAAAATATCATTTTATGGAATCTATTTTAAAAAGAGTCGAATTCCCGATTTTTGTAAACTTGGTAGTTTGGAAATGGTGAATGAATTTCCAGAAGTGTTTCCGGAAGATGTTAGTGAGTTGCCACCTGAGAGAGAAGTGGAATTTACTCTAGATTTGATTCCTGGAGCTAGTCCGGTGTCGATGGCGCCTTATCACATGTCGACATTTGAATTATCTGAATTGAAGAAGCAGTTGGAGGAATTACTTGAGAAGAAGTTTATTCGTCCTAGTGTTTCGCCGTGGAGTACTCATGTGCTGTTGGTTAAGAAGAAAGAGGGTTCAATGAGATTGTGTGTTGATTACCGACCGTTGAATAAAGTTACAATCAAGAATCGGTATCCATTGCGGAGGATTGATGATTTGATGGATCAACTGGTTGGAGCTTGTGTATTCCGTAAGATTGATTTGAGATCTGGATATCATCAGATTCGTGTGAAGATGGAGGATATTCAGAAAACTGCATTTAGAACGAGGTATGGACATTATGAGTATTCTGCTATGTCGTTTGGAGTTACTAATGCACCTGGTGTTTTCATGGAGTATATGAACATGATATTTCATCTGTATCTTGATAAGTCATGGTGGTATTCATTGATGACATCCTGATCTATTCGAAAAGTGATGAAGAGCATGCAGAGCATCTCAGAGTTGTACTGGAATTATTAAAGGAGAAAAGGCCTTACGTGAAGTTGTCCAAATGTGAATTCTGGTTAAGTGAAGTGAGTTTTCTTGGCCATGTAATTTCCAAGAATGGCATTGTTGTTGATCCTACGAAGGTAGAAGCGGTATCTCAGTGGGTAGCCCCGAAGAATGCTTCTGAAATTCGTAGTTTTCTTGGTCTTGCAGGTTACTACAGGAAGTTCATTGAAGGATTTTCGAAGTTAGCTTTACCGTTGACTAAGTTGACAAGAAAAGGTCAAGCTTTTGTTTGGGATTCTGATTGTGAGAAAGGATTCCAAGAGTTGAAGAGAAGGTTGACTAGTGCTCCGATTCTGATTTTGACGAATCCGGCAGAATCTTTTGTTGTGTATTGTGATGCGTCTTTGATGGGATTAGGTGGTGTTTTGATGCAGGATAAGCATGTCGTGGCTTATGCTTCGAGACAGTTTAAGATTCATGAAAGGAATTATCCGACTCATGATTTAGAATTGGCGGCAGTAGTATTTGTTTTAAAATTGTGGAGGCATTATCTGTATGGTTCTCGGTTTGAGGTATTCAGTGATCATAAGAGCCTGAAGTATCTCTTTGACCAGAAAGAGTTGAATATGAGGCAGAGGAGATGGTTGAAATTTCTCAAGGACTATGATTTTGGTTTGAATTACCATTCGGGTAAGGCAAACGTTGTTGCAGATGCACTAAGCAGGAAGTCCTTGCATATGTCGATGTTGATGGTTCGTGAATTGGAATTGGTGGAGCAATTCAGAGATTTGAGTTTAGTATGTGAAACCACTCCGGATAGTGTGAGATTGGGAATGTTGAAGCTGACTGGTGGTATCCTGGAAGAAATTCGAAATGGATAGAAACCTGATGTTGGTTTGGTGAATAAATTGACATTGATCAACCAAGGTCAAGGAGGTGAGTTCCAAATTGACGAGAATGACATTATGAGATTTGGTAATAGGGTGTGTGTTCCGGATATTGCAGAGATTATAAAGAGTAGTTTGGAAGGAGGACATCGTAGTGGGTTGAGTATTTATCCTGGTGCTACTAAAATGTATCATGATTTGAAGAAAGTTGTTTTGGTGGCCTGGAATGAAAAAGGAAATTTCCGAGTTTGTGTATGCTTGTTTGGTTTGTCAGAAGTCGAAAATCGAACATCAGAAATCGTTAGGATTAATGGAACCGTTGTTTGTTCCGGATTGAAAATGGGAATGGCATTTCTATGGATTTTGTGTCTGGTCTGTCGAGGACGTCTAAGAATTGTGATTCTATTTGGGTTATTGTCGATCGGTTGACAAAGTCTGCTCACTTTATTCCGATAAGAATGGATTATCCGATGGAGAGGTTGGAAGAATTGTATGTTGAGAAGATAGTAAGTTTGCATGGTATTCCTTCTAGCATTGTGTCGGATAGAGATCTGAGGTTTACATCTAAGTTTTGGACGGGGCTGCAAGAAGCTTTGGGTACTAAGTTGAGATTGAGTTCTGCTTATCATCCACAGACAGATGGTCAGACGGAGAGAACGATTCAATCGTTAGAGGATTTGTTGCGAGCTTGTGTGTTGGAATAAGGTGGAGCTTGGGATAGTTACTTACCTTTGATTGAGTTTACCTACAATAATAATTTTCATTCGAGTATTGGTATGGCTCCGCTTGAGGCATTGTATGGTAGGAGGTGTAGGACACCATTATGTTGGTACGAATTTGGAGAAAGTGTTGTGATTGGACCGAAGATTGTCCAACAGACTTCAGAAAAGATTAAGATGATTCATGAGAAGATGAGAGCTTCTTAGAGTCATCAGAAGATGTTATCATGATAAGAGGAGGAAATATCTTGAGTTTAATGAAGGAGATCATGTGTTTATCCGAGTTAGTCCGATGACTGGTATTGGTCGAGCCTTGAAGTCAAAGAAGTTGACTCCGCGCTTTATTAGGCCGCTTCAGATCACCAAGAGAGTTGGGAAAGTTGCTTATCCGATTGCTTTACCGTCGTCGCTTGCAAATTTGCATGGTGTTTTCCATGTATCTCAGTTGAGGAAGTACATTGCTGATCCATCTCATGAGATTCAGGTAGATGATATACAGGTACGGGATAATTTGACCGTAAAAGCATTGTCTGCGAGAATCGAGGATCGGAAGTTGAAACAGTTGCGGGGTAAGGAGATAACTCTGGTGAAAGTAGCTTTGGGAGGACCCGCAGGTGAAAATGTTACTTGGGAAATGGAGAGCCAGATGAAGAACTCGTATCCCGAACTTTTCGTCTAAAGTATGTTTTCGAGGACGAAAACTCTTTTAGTGGGGGAGAGTTGTGACACCCCAAATAATTCAATTATTAAATAATTAGAATTTTAATTATTAATTTAATTAAAAGTTTAATTATTAGTATTTTTGGATTATTGGATTTAATTAATTAATTAAATGAATGGAATAGTTGGTGGTGTGAGGAGTAACGTGGGGGTGTGAGGAGTAAAATACTCTACTCATACTAATTATTATTTTATTTCTATTATTTGGCAATAATAAAAGGAATAAATAAAGGAATATAAAAAGGAGGATAAAAAGGAAAAGAAGGTTATTTGGAAAAGTCATCCTACGTGAGATTGGAGAAGAGAAGAGAAAAGAGGAAAAAAGCCAAACGCCGGGAATTCGAAGAATCATCGCGAGGTAAGGGGTGATTTCATTTGATTATTATGCCTTATGGGTGTTGGGATGCAATTGGATGATTAGTATGTTAGGAATCTTGAAAATTGGATAATTTAGGTTTGGGGAATTAATCCCAAATTGCGTCGAATTGTATAAATTGGAACCGTAGTAATGTTATGGAATGTTTGGGAATAAATGAATCATGCCATATAGTATAATACTGGTGTTTGTTGGATGAAAAATTGTGTTTTTGATGTTTGGATTCGTATGGGAATGCTATGGAATAAGTTGGAAACACTCTGCTGTCAAAACTAGTGTTTTCTGCCACTGGGGGTCGTGGGAACCGGTTCCCATGTGGAAGAACCCGGGTTCCCAGTGTATTTGTAAGTAAAAAATGCATTTTTGAACTCAGGAACCGGTTCCCCATATGGAGGAACCGGGTTCCACTGTTTCTTTTTGAAAAATACTAAACTTTAAAAACTCATAACTTTCAAACCGTAAGTCCGTTTTAGTCGTCGTTTTGGACGTTGTTTATTAAATTAAATAATCTATTTTATAAAATGAAGAAAATTATAATTAATGGATTTTATTTTGAAAAGAGCCATTTTTCCGATTTGTGAACTATGTTAGTTTTAAGAATGGTGGATGGATTGGTTTAGATTGTTATGACAGGTTGAACGAGGATTGATGCTTATGTGTTGTTTTCCTTGTTGATTATTCATGATTGTATTGATATCATGTGTTGTTGTTATTGTATATACTGGTGATAGTCTTACTAATTAAAGGGTAAGCGTTTGGTATATTTATGCTTTGTGATAATTTATTCCATGATTATGTTATTATCATGTGATAGATGGGTATTGGCATTTATGTGGAATTATGTTGTGATCATATTCCGTTGAATTGATGTTGCATGCTTTTATGGTGCATGCATAAACATTGTTTATGGTTCATTCCCATTGTGCGGAATTGAACTTGCAGAGCCAATAAACTTACCAGGATCCAGAGGTAGTGAGGCTAGATTCTTGACCCAGTGGTTATGGGCGAATCATGGATTGACGTTGTTTTCCGAGTGTAATGGAACAGTGGGTCAACTTGGTTCACGTTTGGTACCACATGCATAGAGTCTGCATTGCATATGGGATTGTAACATGCTAGGATGGTTTCCAGTGTTGCAATTTCCATTGGTTATTATTTGCATAATGAATTGTGTGCAATGTTTTTGTGAACTGAACCATGATTATGCTAAGGATAGTGCACTAACGTATTGAATTGTTCTGTTGTAATTAAAAACGTATAATGCATTTTATATTGGATAGAGATCTCACCCTTACTTTAATGATTTCAGTTTTGAAGAGATTAGCTGCTTTGGAATCGGTGAGGACAACTTCTAGAGTTGTGTTACTTAGTAAATTCGCGTGTCAGTGTCATGCTCTGGTAGTTGTAACACTGGGGAACGTTTGATTGGGAATTATTTAAGGATTTTAACTGATGGTTTTGGTTTATGTTTTGGTTTATGTCCTGGAACAATTATGGATGGATGTATTCCGGATTTGTTATGTTATATTTCCGCTGTTTAAACATAACTTTTGATTTGTTTTATTTAATGAGTTCTTCAATGAAAAGCATGATAACTGTTTTGGCTATATTTGAATTATTAAAATTGTGACGCCTCTCGTTATGTGTTTAAAACTCTGATTAATATTTATAAATCGCGGGTAAATTAGAAGGGGTGTTACACTTTTCCCCTATACTTTTGGTTTCCTTGCCCCACCACTTATCTCATTATACCAATTTCTACTGCATGTCTCACTATTTTATTATTTTATTACAATTAATTAAGAATAACTATTAAATATAATTATTTCTAATTAATTATTTAAATAATTTTACCAATCCATCAATACTTTCACTACACCACACTATATACCACGTACACATATCAAAATCATAATATTTTAAATTAAAACCATAATGCATACTAAATAATAGAATAAAAACACAATTAATCTAATTAACTAAATTAATCAAACTCGGGGTATTACACATATTTCATTGAATTCATTTACAATGACAATGAACTTACCTTACAACCAAAGAATGACAGTGAACTTACCTTACAACCAAAGAAAATATGAATATCACTATCAATTCATATATTTATATTTAGCACTTTTATTTATTTTTTATAAAAGATCAAAAGTTAAAATTGAAAGAGGTGTATAATATCAATACATGAAAGAGTTTCATATGTCTTAATAGAGTAAGTTATTTATATAATGCTTGATGCTCACATTTGGCTGATAAATGTTAAGCTAATGTCTTAGTGGCTTAGTGCTAATGGAATATTGTTGGATTAAGCCTTAATAGTAAATCTATATTATTTGTATTTGATTTTTTATCACAACCTTAATATATATAAGACATTGTATTTATTATATTATTTGTGTATGACATGATGAATTTTTTAGAATAGTTAGTATGTTTAATGGTATATTGTGACTTAATCATGGCACATCATCAAACATAAGGACACGAGTTTTAAAATATATATAATCAAGTTTTAATATTAGTTAGGACAATAAGAATGCATAGACTATTATGTGTGTAGACTAATGATCATATCTCACGAGTTATGAATATGAGATATCATATATATAAATACTAAGAGTAATATTTATATTGGATTGAGCCCTCCATAAGAATAAGATATGGTGTGTTATGTAAGTGTTATAAGTTATTCTCGTAGTGATAGTGTTATATATCATTGTTTGACCTTAAACTAATATAGGCTTACATAATAAAGTGATTACTTTAGTACAATCAAATATTTTTTATAACAAGACGGTTATTATTTTAGTTTTACTAGCTACTACACGAGTAGTGTTGGGGGACATGAATGACTTAGATTAGATTTTTCCCTTCTACATATGCAGAAGAAATATTTATGATGCACTTGAACAAATATGACAATAATAATAATAATAATATGATCATGCTCAAATAAGTCAATAGAAAATGTTGACCATATTTGTCATTACTAAGTATACTCGTGTATCAAAAAATATAACATTGAACTATTAAATTTTGTGTTCAAAAAGCATTAGTGATACTTAAAAATTAACAATTTAAGTTGCATGTCATTAAATATGGACACATAATCAATTTGCAATGCAAAAATGTAAAAGCAAAGATCAAAATTGATTGAATTATAAATAGGAAAACTAGTTCCATGAATAAGGTAAAATAGATGGATAAAAATTATAATTTGACATTTAAGGAAATAAATGAGAATTTAAAATTAATTATATTTTAATTTTATTAATTTTTATTTAATTAAAAGTAAGTAATTAAATATAAATAGTATGGAACTTATTTTGAAAAAAGCACAATAATGTTGGCGCAACAATCGGGGGAGGGTCGAGCGAGGAGTATTCTTATTTTCAGGGCTTTTTGATTGAGCAACACACCTTTATGGAAGACACACCACTTGTCCACCTAAAACCTTAAGGTAATAGGTGTATGGATTCTCTCAATTATAAATGCTCAAGTCACCACATTCTTATCCAATGTGAGACTATTTCCCCATATTACTCACACTTGTATTATTCTAATACTCCCCCCTCAAGTGTAATGCTCCCCCTCACACTTGTACTACCGTTGACTCTCTTCAACGGGACACTTCTACCTAAATGCGGAACTTTTACCCGTCCATGTGGAGATACTTTCGATACAAGTAAGTCAGTCCTTTTTCCGAACCAAAGGCTCTGATACCATTTGTTGACGCAATAATTTGTTGGGGACAATTCTGAGGAGGGAGCATTTACTTGGGACACACTTTTGTGAGAGACACGCCACATATCCACCTAAAACCTTAAGGGTGATAGGTGCTTGGGTTCTCCCACTTATATAGTGTTCAATCTTCCCTTTTCTAACCAATGTGAGACTTCTTCCTCACATTTGATTCTCAATAAATAAGAGTATTAGAGTTTTGGTGGCCCACTCTTTATAAATTAAAGAGGAATTTGATTCCTCACTATTCCTAATTATCATATTTTCTCATGAAATAATTAGCACCACATTAATTTTTGTGCTTGCGTAGACTATAAAGACATATTTTTACATTTGTGGTCAAAGGTAAAACACATTTTAAGAGCTAACTCTAGAATCTTTAATTTAGTGTTTGCTTTGGGGTTATGGAAGAAAGGATAAGAAATATTTTTAATTAAATATATTTGATTCAAATTTTAGGAGAAGCGAGTAAGTGCGGAAAGAAGAGCAAAACTCCTCCAAAACACATATTTTACGTCCCACCAATTTGATGGGAAGGGAAAGATGTTTATACTCAGCGTTTTGATGATGGTTTTTCTTTACTATACATGAATGATATATAGATTGTTGCTAATCATTTACTCCATGTAAATGAGCTGAAAACTTTGTTAGAAAATAATTTTGACATGAAAGAATTAATCCTATTAAAAATATTTTTGGGATGAAAAATTATAGAAATATGAGTGTTAGAAAGTTACGAGTCTCTTGTAAAAACTATGCTAAAAAAATAAAGAATGATCAATCATTTTTAACTCAGTAGATTAGTCTTCGAAGTTATATATATATTTAGTATACTTAATATATAGAACAGGTCATGTTATCAAGTTATCAATTGATCGTTACTTTTATCAATATATTTAATATACTTAATATATAGAACAGGTCGTGTTATCAAGTTTAGCATTAGTGGACTGAGTGATTCATATGTTGAGTGTAATTTGTTATATGAATGGTATAAAGTGTACAAGATAAATGATCGTTATAATAATTCAATCACATTAATTCATTTTTAAAAACATAGTGTTTTGTCAACTCATAATTCATTATTAACATAACAAAAAAATATGCAGAGTTCACTGATAGAAAAAAATCCAAATTTTTTAAAAGTTGAAGACTATTTCCAATTAAGAAATGACATGACAAAAATCAAATCACCAAATTAGGTTATAGAAGTGTATTTAAGTTTGAACAATTTTTTGGTGCTTTGTTCTTATGGAATGAGCTTAAGTGCCATGGCATAGTTAACTTCTTTGTACAAAGTTTCTTTAACCTTCCTTTCATAGGAACCAAGGCTAATGAATCCAACACAATCCGAATAATCCCATTTCCACTACCCCTTCAAATCAACCTTCAATTTTGGACAAAAGCTTCCCTATTAAACATGTTCAACATCAAATAATCCGGCATTATACAATTGTAAGTTTTTCTGAATTCAATTCACAAGCTTCATCAATTGTAAACTGCAGAAACATCATGAAAAATAGCAATATGATCAACACTAATGTTTGTCCTGTGAGAGGAGAAAAGTTTCACAATCACTATAAACAGTTAATAGAAAAGTGAAATCACTATCATCAGCAATTATTAAAGAAATTGACAGAATAACTGAGCTAAATATTTCACACTGAAAAAAGCCAGAATCATAAGATTGGAGGATGTTACAAGATAATAATCAAACAAAAAACAAAAGAGAGAAAAAAATAATAAGATTAGATTCCTCTATCTACTTTTCATTTCGTGATTGCAAGTTAAAGCACGTACACTTGTCTTTCATGGCTTCCCCCTCATTTCCATACTCCTTAAATCTGTATTCTTCCTGCTTAAATGTAGATGGCACCTTTCCCTCGCTGTAGCATTGACTACACAAACTAAAATGAGATTTTATCTCCTTAAATCGTGAACCGATAATCGGGTAGCGGCAAACCGAGCACATGGTCTTGCCGTGTCGGTTTCTATCTCCTGTTTCCAGTTTAATTAAGGTAGGCATAATACCGAAACCCCAATCTGGATCATCAAACATAACTTGAAACTCAGAGAAAGGCACCATTGAAGTGTCTAAGTCTCCATGAACCTCCATTAATTCACTAACACCTTGCGTAGGAATGTAAATAGCTCTTAACAACTTGATGTATCTGGTAGCATCGGCTTTCTTTAAATTAGCACCGTCTTCATTCATTGGACGCCATAACAGTGCATCGAAGGCGACCCTTTTACGTCTCTCTGCAGGACCGCCGCAAATGGGAGCTAGAATAGCATAGAACATTCCAAGATCTAATCTGCCTGAATCATTTTCATCCAAAACAGAGAGAATCCTCTCATTTATGGCTTTCACAGCACCTTGAAAAGTGTCGGGCTTTAGAAAACTAAGCAATTTGCGAAGAATTTCTTCTAAGTTTGGTTTCCGAATGGATTTTTGAGGCACTCCACTACCAGAATAAGACACCGGCACATCATGTTCGCTCATTTCCTTCTTCAAAAGCTCCACATTGCAACGACTCAACCTTGCAACCTTCTGAAGTGCTCTGATTTGCAAAGCACTCGCCAAGTCCTGCCTCACAGTCGTCTTTTCTCCAACCGTCTTAAACTTAGATGGTTCAACTATGATAAATGGTGATTCTCCTGGAATAGCCCCGTTAGGTTTGTTCTTCTTTTTCTGCAGCTGCTTCAAATGTGATATTGCGTCATGCAACTCAACCCTATTTGTCATTTTCAATGCTTCCTTCAACGCTCTTTTGGCTTCTTCGTTCTCACCGGCGCCCAACAACGACACCGCCTTGTTCAATTGCGCCCGCCAATGATTTGGCCACACAGCCAAAACCCTTGTATACATCTCAGTAGCCCTCTGGAACCTACCAAGGTCCATATATAACCCACCTAAATTATAAAGAGCATCAACATGACCCGGTTTCAAATCAATAGCCTTCTGAAAAACCTCAATCGCCCTCTCATTGTCACCCATAGCATGCAATGCCGAAGCCCGATCACAATGCGCGTCAGCATAATCCGGCTTCATGAAAATAGCCTCATCGAGCGCCTTCACGGCAGCTTTATATTCCCCTACACCAAAAAGAGCACTACCCAAGAGTTTCAAAGCTCTAAAATGTGTAGGACAAGCAATTGCAGCCTCCCTATAATACTCACATGCACTCAAAACCATGCCTTCACCTTCCAAGGAAATACCAAGATTAACATAAATCTGCGGCAACAAATAAGCCCATTGGTTCCCACCAGCCACAGCAGATTCAAGTGCCAACAAAAACTCTTCCTTAGCCTCCTTATACCTTCCAAGAACATAAAAACAATTACCAGCTCTAAAATGAGGTCTAACATCAACTGGTTGCAATTCACAAGCCCTCTTGAAACTAATCAAACCCTCCTTAAACAATTGATGTTCATACAAAACCCTACCAATTGCCATATGTCCATCAAAAGCTTCTTCCCTCGATCTAGCACTATCCGCCCTACCTCTCAAACCTCCTACTTCCTTCACAAAAACCGCATAATCATGCCCTGATTCATCCCAAACCACTCTCTTATCCGAAATCTCTGTAGAAGGCCCCAATTCACGAGACCAACCCGCATCCGAATAAGCATCAAAATTCTCACCTTTCACTTTCCCATCTTTCGCTTGCTTTAACTTCAGCCTCTTAATCAAAATCTCCAAATCATCCACAATCTTCCACGTATCATCAAACACAATACCATGATTCGGGGAAACCGCCCACGCAGCCGTCCTCTGCTTCTTCTGCGACTCCACCACCATCCTCTCATCCACAATCGAAGACGAAGAAGCTTCCGACACCGGCGCCGGAGCCTTTCCAGCCTCATCCACATTAAGGTCAAGTGCAAGAGCATCAAAATCCCTATCAACATCACCAGCACCATCATCATAAGTACGAAGAAGACCCTCATACGTAAGACCCCTCTCCCCATCAATGAATTCAGCGTAGGTTCTAAAAACCTCATCAAGAATAGCGTTGATTTGTTCATCACTGAATTTCACCCTAGGGTTCACAGCACCAACAAGCGACGCCATTTCTTCTCTGTTCAAACCCCCATCTTGGTTCCCGTCAAATTGGGTGAAAATTCGCCGCACCTTCTCCGATCTGGTGCCTCTCGTCGCCATTTCCAAGGTCAAAATCAAAATTTGGCGATGATAATGATGATGGGTCGGTGGTGTTTGAGGAATAAAAAACCCTAATTTGAAAAACTCTAGAGATTTGAAATTGGAACCCTAATAGGGACCATAATAATTGAAATTTGAGCTTTTGGGAACTTCAAGAGAAGGGGATAATTTTTAAAAAGGAAATTATTAATTTTGAAATTGGAAACATAAAATTGAAATTAGAATCTTGTTAGGATTCGGGGGTTAGGGTTGAGAATGAGGTTGAACTGATAATGGTTTGTTGTTGTTGTTGATGATGATGATGATGTTGATGATGGATGCATGTGGTGAGGATGAGAGGATTCAGAAAATGGGGACCAGTTGAATTTTTGTGTAATGTGATTTTATTATTTTTATCATAAAGTTTTGAAATTTAGAATCTTAAAGTGTTATGAAATCATTATTAGGACTTGATTTGGGATTTACAGAGTTTAGTAGTATTATGAGTTGTAAGTCGTTGCTATGGTTTTCAACCATGTGAGCTGGAAAGCAAAAAAGTAAAGTAAAACATTCTATTTTAATTTTATATGATTATTCTCTCTATTAAATAATTTAATGTAAGATAATTTAAGTGATACTCTTTTATGATAATTATATTGGTGGATTCGATGTTTCTTTAATATATGATCTGACTAAGGAAAAAATTTATACACAAACATAATATTTGTTACAAACAATCAAAACACCAAAACACTCATCAATGACTTACCAATAATTGATTTAAAATCTTTCTTACAAGTATTTAAACAAATATAAATTTTTAAAATAATGAAAGGTGTGATAATGTTTTGATATAATATTTTAAAATTAGATGGTACTATACTATTTTGAATTTGATAATACATCTATAATATATATAATAAAAATATAAAATTTGTGGTGTCTTATTTCGATGTGATGTTATATAATATATGATGAAACATATATCATTAATATGGTTCAATTAAATTTTGTAAGGAATTAAAAAAGTATATTTTTTGTTAGAGATCAAAATGTATAAAATTTTCCTAATAATAATAATAAGAAATGAATTGATAGAATTATTATTTATAAGTAAAAGCAAAGAAAATATATTTATCTAGTGGTAGAGCTCATTGACCATTGAGAAAAGAAGTCTTTGGTTCAACTCATAATTTGTTTAAAATTTTATTTTTTGTTTTATTTGTTTACTAAATAAATTTAAAATAAATAAAAATAATAATTGAAAATTAAAAAAGTCTTTGGTTCAACTCTTGCATGTAAAATTTTGTTTGAAATTTTATTTTATTTTTACTTTATTTGATAACTAAATAAAATTAAAATAAATAAAAAAGTAATTGAAAATTAAAAATAATAATATGGTTCAGTTGTAAGTGATTAAATAAAGATATTTTTTTCTTAGAAATTAATTTGAACTTTTTAATTATTATAAGCGACTAAAATAGATCTTCACTCTTCTTTACTTTATGATCTGGCTTAATTAATATTAAATTTAAATATATTATATATAATTTCTTTTAGACAATAAATTACTTGTAGATTAAGTGATATCAAAAACTCTATTTTTCATGTCTTTACGGATGAATTAAATATATTTTTATTTATTATATATAATCTATAATTTGGTTTTAGTTTATAAAAAAAATTAAAGAATAATTTTTGTTCATATTTTTAATATAACGATTCTCCATGTTTTGAGGGATTGTCCACTTATTAAACCATTATGGTTAAGTATGGTGCCAATGAGTCAATGTTAGTGGCTTTTTGATGTCTTTGAAGGTTTGGATAAAAGCAAATTTGGTTGGAGTTGGAAGTCTTTAAGTAAATAATGAGTGGAGTTGGCTTTGGGCAATGGTTTGCCATGTGGCATGAATTTGGAGAAATAAAGAAAAGCATGATGTAAGCAAGTAATGGTAATTAGGAAGATGCTACAGTCTGCTCCGTTAGAAGAGTCTGTTATTCATTATTCATCCCAGAGAAAGAGTTTCGTCGATGGTGGTTCAGGTTGGTTGGCAGGTTCCTAGAGCTGGATGGGTCCGTCTGAATGTAGATGGGTGTGTCATAATGGTCTGATTAGTTGTGGGGGTTATTTGGGGAAGTGATGGAGAATGGTTACAGTGATTTTTTAAAATTATTGGTCGAGGTGAGGTGCTTACGGCAAAATTGTGGGGGGTGCTGGAAGGTCTCAAATTAACGCAGAGTATGGAATTTATTCAGGTTGATCTTCATCTGGATTCAACCGAAGTGGTACAAATTCTTACGAGAATGAAGAATATTGTTATTGGCAGGTATATTTTTGAAGAGATATGATTTTTGTTAGAGATAGATTGGGAAGTAGTAGTTTCTCACTCGTATTGGGAATCAAATAGGTTAGCAGACGTTCTGGCAAAGCATAGTTTTATGGTAGAGGATATGTGCACTATTTTTCATTCTTGTCCAACTGCTTATTTGCATCTCTTAGAAGCAGACGAGCAGGGTTTTCTTATTCCTAGATTAGTTGCTCTATAATCTTCTTCTCTTTGGACGATTTGCCCTCTTTAAAGCGACTATATATATATAAGTGTATCTAGTGTATCTAGTGAGAACGGATATTACTTTGAGAAACCAGAACTAATAATATCAATCGTCATATTTAATAAATGCTTAAGATTTAATAATTCCATATAAAAACCACTTTACTTGATTATTTTTTATTATGCTTTGATATTTAAAAATTCCATAAAAAGAAAATCTCATCGTAAATATTTTTTATATGTAAGACATTCAAAAATAAGAAATTATTTTTATTAATAACATATTTATTTTATAGGTCAATGATCAATATATTTATAATTATGTACAAATAAATTTATATCAATTCTAAAGTATAAATTAAAAATTATGTTTGTAAAAAAAATTAAAACTATGTTACAGTATTATTCAAAATTAAATAATGAATAGAATTATACAAATTTTAAGTATAAATAGATATATAATAAATAAAATCAACTTTTTACTATGGAATGTTCTAGCACTATGATTATCTTAATTAAAAATAAATTATGGATTTATCACCTATATTTTTATTTGATTAAAAATATTGAATAATATGAAAGTAGTATTTATATTTTCATTTAGTTGATTAATTTATTTGCAAGTTAGAATTTTGTTTTTTTTTTGCAAGTTCTACTATTGTGATTATTGTAAATAAAAATAGATTATTGATTTATTGTATGTATTTTAACTTTAGTAAAAATAATAGAAATCGTGAAATTAATATCTACATTAAATTTTATTGATTTATTTATATGCAGGTTCAATTTTTTTTTATTTTGCAAATTATGCAATTGTGATCATTTTAAATAAATTTTACGGTTGTGACAAATAAATTTGATTGATATATTGATCATTATTTTTTTTTATGAAAAATATTGAATGTTCTAATATATCGACCTAAAAAATAATATTATTTATAAAACTAATTTCTTATTTTTGAATGTTCTACAAATAAAAAATATTTATGATTGTTATGAATAATTGGGTGATTTGTCTTTCAAAAACTTTATTCCTTATTTAATCAATTTATATTTATTATATTATTTGTATGATGTCTTATAAATAGGACCTATTTCATTGTATATGATTACTCCGATTGAAAATACAAAATCATTTTATCTTCCTTTATTTCTTATTACTCTGTATTTCATAACATAACATGTTATCAGCACGAAGCTCCAACACTTAGAAGGTTTTTTTTTTTAATATTCTCTATATATTATTTATAAATATTGATTAGATGAATGAAGAAACAAAATCAGTGATGATTTTCATGCATCCAAGAAGTATTGCATGAATAATGTTAAAGCATCCCTGAATGATTGCAAAATAAATTATTTATATAGTTCTTGAAGAACTTTTTAAGCTATCCCTGAAGGATTGCAAAATAAATTATTTATATAGTTTCTGAAGAACCTATCTAGCTATCCTTAAAGGATAGAAAAATAAATTATTTATATAGTTCCTGACGAACTTAAGTTCCTGACGAACTTATCAAGTTATCCTGAAGGATAATAAAACAAATTATTTATATTTTTTTAATGTATGATCGTATTTGTTTTTTTTTTATGCCGAAAAATAAATGTTTGTAACCTAAATTGAAATTTTAGTTAGAATATAGGTGTACACTCATTTGAACAAATTGATATGATATTTATTATCATATATAAACTTGCTTGTTTAAAATAAAAAGAATTAATATTTTTTTAGTGTAATTTAATTTATTATAAAGTTTTATCATATATTTGGTAGTAACTTATTTTTTTTAGACTAAATTACATTTTTGATCTCCCTATTTTAGTATTTTCACGATTTTAATCCCCTATTTTATTTTTAAACACTTTTGGTCTTCATTCCCATTTTGGCTATAAAAAATGACTATGTTCTACTTTTTAAAATAAATGTTTTTCCTTCCTTGTAATTGTATAACACACAACTGATATTTTATTATATGCCACGTATTTTAAAAAGTGACATATAAGCGTTTTTTTTAGCCAAAGTAGGGATGGAAGGACCAAAAGTGTTTAAAAATAAAATTGGAGGACGAAAATCCTGAAAACACTAAAATAGAGGACCAAAATTGTAATTTAGCCTTTTTTATTTATCATATATTTGAGTATTTCATTTTATATATGCTGAAATATATTAATTGATTGTTGAATTTTTTTTTTTTTACTTGTCAAAACTGAGTATACATCAAAATACTGAAATTTATGAAAAAAATAAAAAATTATTACTTACGTATCTGTATTAATTTACAAAATATAGATTTTTTATATGAAAACAATAAGAGATAAATTGTTTCTATAAACTTTCTATTTTTAAATAATTTGTAAACTTTTTATTTAAGGTTGATAAGGTCGCCTCTAGAGCATTGAAAGAGGGTCGGCCTATGATGATATTTTAAGGCGAGAAATCGTTGATTACTAGGTATCGGACTCGGACATCCTTAGCATTCTCATGGGTTCCAAAGGTAGTTAATATTGGGAAATGACCCAACACCTGAACCTATTCGCTGGAGAAGCCTTCCAAGGTTCCATTGAACGATAGTAACTCCTTGGGGTCAAAATCCATTACTTTGAAGGCTTCCCAAAACATGACATCAGTTGAACTACCTGGATCAACTAAAACCCGCTTTACACCCCAGCCTCTGATTTGTACCTTAATGACCATGGGGTCATTTTCATGAGGCAAAACACCATTTGCATCTTCCTGGGAAAAAGTTATCACTCTGAGATCATCATTTGTTGGTCCAGCCTGAGCCATATGCATTACACCCCGTGCATAGCTCTTTTGAGTTACGCTGGTGGATCCGCCTCCAGCAAATCCTCCAGAAATGGTATTGAGTGTATGCTGGGTTATTCTTGCCTCACGAACTTCCTCAACTGTCTTGCCCTTCTTTTTTGATGGTGAACCAGATGTCTCCTCACTCTTTGAAGGCGGGTTGTGTTTGCCACCTTGTTCCGGGCTATCTTTCACATAGGATGAAAGTTTACCCCTCTAGACCAACTTTTCAATCTCTCTTCGTAATTGAACACAGGACTCGGTTGTATCTCCTCTAATACGGTGGTACTCACACCAAGCTTCCAGGTTCTTTCCCATCGCAACAGTTGCAGAATCAGAATAATCGGAACTATTCTTTATCTTCTTACCGTTCGTGACCCTATTAGTGAGCCAACAAGCAACAAGTCAACTTCCAAAGCTTGGCCCGCCCCTGACCTGCTGGGTTGGGTGGCCGGGTTAGCACCCCTCTAAGCCCCTGTACCCGAAACAGATTTACTGCGCCTAGCTTCCATGGCTTAGGAAATAAGTTCAAATGGTTCACATCTCTCCAAATGTCTTCCCTTCTGACATTTAACGGTGTGAAAGTTTCGTCTGGTCTTAAGGCCTGGTAGCTCCTCGATAGAGATCGTTTCTCTCGGGCACGATCCCGGGATGTTGACTGATCCCGAGACCGGGCCTTTTGATTCGAGTTATCATCTCTTCCTTTGCTCTTTTCTCGAGCATCTCGGGCTCTCTTCTCCATATTGCTTTTTTCACCCTTCACATAATATTCAGCCCGGGTAATAATTTCATTCATGCTTTTGGTCGGTTTCTGAGCCAGAGACTCATTGAATTGTCCGGCCTTGAGTCCGTGCTGAAATGCCGCCACAAAGATCTCCTGATTGGGATGAGAAACCTTTATGGTCTCCTCATTAAACCTGGCCATGAAATTCCGCAGTGATTCTGCTGGACGTTGCCTGACGTTGAACAATGAGGTAGTGGCCACCTTCTGGTGACGGTTTGCAGAATATTGTTGGATCATCTTTTTATTGAAATCTTGGTAACTAACCACGGAGTATCGTGGTAAGCCCATGTACCATCGCAATGCGGATTCCCTGAAAGTGCCAGCCATCAACTTGCATTTCAAGGAATCGGTTGCTCCTATTAACGCCATCGTGTTATTAACTAAAATGATATGCTCCTGAGGATCAGTTTTCCCATCGTATGCTGCTAAGATGGGAGGCTTGAAATTCTATGAACAACATCCTCCCAAATGACTTGGGACGTGGTTCCAAGAGTTCTACCTCTTGTTCTTCTGTTTCGTCCAAACTCCTCTGTTGAAGAGCCTGAACATTATCTTGTAATAAGGGATAAAAATGCATGTGACTGCTGAGTTGTTATTGATTTTTTTGGAAAAGGGTTGATGTCAAAGGAGCTTACTTGGTTGGTAGTGAATTTCTTTAAAGAAAGAATGATAAAACCCAATGGATAAACCTTTTATAAACTATAACGGAGAAAATTCAATTTTAGGTGGAGTTTCCTACTATAAATACTAAATATAGTGATGAAACGATTACAGAGATATGTGATTATCACTTGACATATGATAAGGTAAAGGAGGATTGTAGCATTTCAAATGGATGATTATGCTAGTCTAGGGTGTTATGTTTTGAATGTGGATGAAAGTTTGCAAAATATAGAAAGAAGAACCTTCAAGAAGACATTTGAAAGTAGGTGGAATCAACGATGGTTGAAAAATCATATTTGTGGGCTTGTTAAATTATCTAGGCAGAAAATGATAATTAGAAACAAGTGGCTGCAAGTGGCGAGACAAAAAAACCAAAAAGAATGTATATATATATATATATATATATATATATATATATATATATATATATATATATATATATATATATATATATATATATATATATATATATATATATATATATATATATATAAAAATTGAAAAACTTTTTTTTTTTTTTTTTTTTTATTCAAAGTTGTAGAGGTTGAAAAACACTTGAGTAGAAAATAGAGTTTGTTCTTAGGCACCTTCAAGATTGTTTTTGGAAACTCTCTCCCTCAAAGTAGATCTTTTTGAACTGTCTTTTCTCGCCTAATTTTGTTATATATTTTGGTTACTAATTATTATTGTTGAATAACATTATTTTGGTTGCTACTATTTTTTACCTCACATCAAAGTGTTGATTAAAATTGAACCTTGTCATTGTCACAACACATATCAACCGTAAACCTTGTCATCTGTAAATTATTATTCTTCCATCACCCATTTAGAGTAAATAAAGGACCTACTTGAAAACCACCTAAATATACTGATTAATGACATTGTTTGTATGAGTTGTTGTTTCGGACAAGAATGATACTATCCATGAATGATTCTTTATAAGATGGATGAAAACAGTATCATATTAGGAACCTTCAAGGAAAGACGAGCTAACTATGAAGAAAATGCAAATGAATTAGAGAGACAAAACTCATTAATCATAGGAGGCCAGGAACCTTCAAGGAAAGAAGAGCTAAGCTGATACTATGAAGAAAATGCAAATTAAAGAGACAAAAATCATTAATCATAGGAGGCCAACAACAAATGAGAAAAAGATAAAAATGCATCTGCGTTATACAATTTGTGAAGATTGCAGAGAGGATATTTGGTTCAGGCTTTTACAAGGGTGATAGGATAGTTTTAAATGTGAGATCTGAGATGTAGTGCTAAATGTAGGCTTGATGTAGACAGAACTGTGGACTCCATAACAGAACTATAGGTAGTTTAGCTTGATATCTTGAATTGGCCCTTAAAGGAGAGCTTTCAATATGCAACTGGTTGTTACAAGATTGGACCACTAAAACGTTGCCTTTGTGAGTGCTCAACAAGGCCTCCAACAAAGAAGTTGATAATGACATAAGAAAAAAAGACAAATACTAGATTATTCAGCTGCAATAAGAACACAATAGTTTGTACTAGTACTTAAATAAGATAAACAAAAATGTAATGATGTCTGCAAAATATGTGATAACCTCAATTTGCAAAACAAAGAAGACAACCCAAAAATAACCCGCTCAGGTAACAAACTTGCAAAACAAAAAGCTAAGACTAAAATATAAATGATGGCCATCACTGTGAAACACCCAACCACTTGGAGAAGTTGTCGAATTCAGTATAATCAGAATCTGAGACCATGGTGTTGTACCATGCTTTTCCTGCTGCCTTAATGGCAGAAGCTTCCTCCTGAAAGGACCAAGGGAAAATAATGTCAATTTTAAACAATGAACAATATTATGAGTTTGGGGAGATACGCTTTATTATAAAACATAGATTTCAAATCGGACAATATAGCAAAGGCAACAATGAATGATATTGGGAGTAAGGGACAAATGCCTAGTTATAAAACATGGATTCCAAAGAAGACAGTACAGCAAGGCAACAAACAGAGATGGCACATAGACTGATTAAGCAGAAAGTGAATCATTTTCCCAAACTGATCCCCATCCATTCATATAAATACAAGATTGAATTCAATCATGGAAGCAGAATTCAAAACTGTAATGCAAATAAAATAAGATACAACAGAATTTACCAAATGACACAACTATCAAGCTAAGTCAATATCATTAGAATCAGGTATTAACAATAATAAGTTACAGAAAACTGTATCAAATTGCACAATATACAGCAATACTTGGCACTGAATTGAACTATAATAGCATTTTGATTATACTGCATGATCACCATCACTAACATGTCTCAATAATAGAAACTAATGACAATAAGTTAATCTCAACAGAACAACATTAGACTATAATAGGTGTAGATAGAAACCAGCACAGCACAATCCGAATCATAGGACAAATCTCATATAAGTGAGATTAGAACATACTTAAAAATTTCAACACAAAATGCATAAACAATTGAACACCCTAGACCAAAAATTGGAACAACCAAAATTGAAACAATTGAACACCCTAGACCAAAAATTGGAACAGCCAAAATTGATAGATCAATAAAAACAGTATATTAATAAAAACAGTATAGCATAATAACATGCACAAAACTAACAGAATTTATCATAACAATATTGGAAAAACACTATAAACATGAAACATACTAGATTAAAGTAAACTATATAATAATCACATAAAAGTATCACCTTGGATACAGTCTTCCTCTTCTTATCAAGCTTCTCCTTCTTAGATTTAAGACGCTCAGCCTCGGCAAGCAAAGCCATCCTCTTGGCAGTCTTAGCATAAGGATTAAGTCTAAGCATAACATTAAGATTCTTAAGAGGATTCTTCTTAAGAGTGGCCCTCTTAACATCCTTCTTAATAGGTCTCACAACAGATTGAACTTCATCAGAGTTAATAATCCTAGTCAAATCAGAATTAGTCATCTTCGCCCTAGGTAAAACATAACCCTTCTTCTTCTCAGAAGCCTTATCAAAAGACCCATAAATTGAGTCAAGTTTCTCAAAAGCCGATTTAGTCCAAACAACAAATCTACCTAAATGTCCACCAGGTGCAAGTTTCAATAGATTAAGTCTCTCAACATTGGCAATCTCAACACCAGGAATGTTCCTAAAAGCTTTAACAGCTTTGGCTCCTTCAGTACTGTAAACAATCAAAGGTCCTTTACGAGAGATATATCGACGATTACGCATTTTACCTTTCCCTGGACGAATTCCATGGCTAGCCTTAGCTTTCTCAGCATCGGGAAAAGCTCCGATCTTTTTCAAAACCTTGATGGCTTCCTTTGTTTTCTCAACTCCTTCGGCGGAATCACCAACAACGAGAGGGAATTCAGGAACAGCTTCGATTCTGTGACCACGAGCGAGAACAAGGGAAGGAACTGCGGATGCAGCTATGGCTGAGACCACAGCGTAACGCTTCTGGTTGACATTGACCTTGCGGTGCCATTTGCGCCAGATTCTGGTTGGAGCAAACATACGACCACCGCGACACATGTTTCCGAAGGCAGCTTGACCTGCACGGTGGGTTCCTCCACCAGCGACACGAGGGATACGGGAAACGGCACGACCGGTTCCCCAGGATTCGGCGGAGGTTTGGTGACCGGCTTTGCGGCTGACGGCGTAGGGTTGGCGGCTGTTGTTGGAGATATTGGAGTGGACGAAGTTGACGATGTCAGGGCGGATTGAGGCGCGCATTACGTCGGGAATGGGGAGAGTGGTTGGGGAATCGGTGGCCAGGTCGGAGTCCAGTGCCTGGACGGTGACGAGTGGTCTGGCGGCTGCCATTTCTGGTGGAGGAAATGGTAGAAGCTGAAATTAGGGTTTTCGATACTGGCTGAGAGTGGTTTTGGGAGTGAAAATGGGTTTATATATGTTAGGGTTTTGTAGGAATTGGGCTTCGGGCTTGTTCCCAACCTTCTAACTGCTTTAACGCGCAATCTACCTAATAATACCTCTTGGTGTACCTCCCATCTCTAAAAAAAATTGCTTTTAATTTATTTTATTCTCATAATTAGTTTTAAGGTATAGGATCATTTACTCCCTGATAAAAATAAAGGTTTTTAATTTTGTAGCATAGAGATATTGAAATTTTGTCCATTTGTGACATGTAAACAAGTGAGTGGGGTTTTTGACCTATATTCCAACTTTATTTTGTTATCATAGTCAGATTAAAAGCTTCGTCTCTAAATCCCACACCTCATTCACTTTTTAAAGTAGTCATCATATCATAAGCTACCTATTGTATTTCTTTGTTATTACTTCCATCCCCCACCAAAACGAGTTAATCATTTTTGCAATATCATTCACCACCTCATTTAGAATAAAATAAACACTCATAATGTAAGTCGGAATTGACTGTAAAACTAATTTGTTCATTACTTAGACAAAGATCTACCCTTCCATGAGTTAATTCTTTTCCAGGTGTTGCACCCCAAAATTTGCCCTCCTATCTCGGTTTTATCTGGTTTAGGCTTCGCATTTATCATAACACTCACATGCATTCATATCGCTGGGTCTATGGTTACGGATTGGAGTTGATTCCCAAAGATTTCTCTGTTGAGCAGAAAAGGCGTGGTGTTTTCGACCAATCTGGGATATTTGAAAATGACGAGGTTTAATGTTGAATCTTATCCGTTCGTATCTATGGATTTTCGGGGCTTGATGTTCGATTGTTGAATTGAACGGTCTGTTCTTGATGAAGCTGCGGAAGTCTGTTTATTTTGAATGTCATTACCTCCTGATTCAGGAGATCAATTCATCATGAGTTTGGGTTTTGCTGTTGTTTCGAGTTCATTATTCAAGATGTAAAAGGGTGGATTATGATTATCCGTTTATTGGTCAACAATGCAAGTTCTAGTGCGTTTGGTTTGCCCGTCAGCTTTGTTCGCTCTTGGCAATAGTGGGTGTATGTGAAGATATTCATCCAGAGGACTTGTTTACAAGATTTACGAACGTCAAACTGCCGCATGTTGAGATCTTTTCCTGTCGCGTTCATCGCTCACAAGATTCGGGGCATTCCATGGAAAAAAACTAGAAGCTTCCTTTTGGAATTCGTTTGGTTCCGAATCTTACTCCACTACTGAATATGGTTCGATTTGGAAATGCGTTGATAATTCCATTAATTTCAAGTGGAATCTATCGATTAATTCTAAAAATGAAATTGTCAAGTTGACTAAGGTTTTTGATCAAGAGTTCTATTTGAAACTTAGAGTTTCAATTTTTGTCTCAAGAAGCAAAAGGCTCCGATTTTCTACATGAATGGATAAAAATGGAAACTTTGTGGCCGGGGAAATTCAAAAGGATTCGAGTGTTTCTGAAGTTTAAGACACCAAATCATCTTTGTATTTAGAGTTTAATTCTCAAGTTTTGCAATTAGAAGTTTAGTTCTCAAGTTTTTGCATGCTAAAGGGTTCAAGTTCTAAAAATGCAACAACCGTGTTACTACTCGTTTAATGCAAGAATACGGATTGGAATTGTGGATTGATTGGGATTTTAGGTGTATGTGTTAATCAACACTTCAACTTAGTTGGTTCTAACCAAACTAATTTTGGTTCATGACCATTTTTTTTTAAATGTTTGGTTCATCACGAATTCTTAACTTTCATACACAATTTCCAACTTTTGTACACAATTGCTACAACGATTGAATTTGAAGACCTGAAACCGAGAATTCAAGTTGGTACATAATTCTCAATCTTGTATTCATAAAAATTCGAGAGTTTCCAAATTATTCTTTTATTATACAAGAATGCAAAGTCTAGATACATATGTTACAATTCATCATATCTTACAATACAAGTTACAAAGTCCCTACAATGCTAGTATTTTCTAAACTATATGTGGATTTTTCAAGCTGTAAGTCTTCATGATTGTGTTCTTGACTTGTCTTCAAGCCTTCCATTCCTCCAAGCTTCCCTTTATCGTTCTTCCGAACTCGTAGCATTTCTCATGTTCATGAAACAACAAAAAACTCGGTTAGCAATCAATGGACAGCAGTAATAATACAAGACAATACACATAATTCTATCTCATCATTAGGATTTTCTTTTCGGAATCAGGTTTCGATCAAAACCGGGCCTCATGTACAAATCATCGGCCAGAAGCTCACTATTGCAAATCCTCAAGGTACCCTTGGTTCACAATAGGAGGTGTGGAAAGAAGATGAGGAAAAGATTATAAAAGCGGTTTTGGCATGACAAGATCAGTAGCCTTATACAGGCCAGCAAGGGTATACGTCCTTTCGGGCAAGTTTTACCAAAAACAGCATTACACAACCAAGACATCAGAATACATAGCAGCAGGACAGCATCAAACGGAAAAATCAAAATTATCAGCCCAACAACAAAAGGATGCAAGCCCATCAAGCATTGGGAAGGCCTTGTTTTTCAAAATCAGATCAACCAAAACCCTAAGTGCTGACGGTATATAAACATTCAAGTTTATAACACAAAGGCAACTTCACAAGCAAGAAACCCTAGCCGAAATTCCTCAATCAAAACCCTAACAAAGCATACTAAATCACTAACAAGCCAAAACCAGAACAATATTCGTCACCAACCCAAAAACCCAGAAAAAAGCTCATCATTTTCCAGAAAAGAAAACCCTTCAGAAAAATATAACGAGGCAATAGAAGCAGAAAGCAAGGTAAATGGATCGATCTCACCGGGGTTGCGGCCACAGGCCGCCGTTCCAGCTCCTGAGTCATCACCATAGCATCTTTCCTTTTCGTTTTGTAGCATGTTCGTCATGGTTTCTCCCTCTGACAGCACCGTTTCCACCAATTAGGATTTAGGGTTCAGTTTTTCCCCCTTTCCCATTCCCGAATCTGTAAAGACAACAACCAAAACCAATCGATTAATCAGTAAAATAGAGAGTGACTGGTATAGAGATGAGAGAATCGGCGAGAATCGAGAAAACGATGGTGAGATGGTCGCGGAAACCAGATCGCGAGAGCGACGGTCACAAACGAGAGAGATCGGGAGCGCAACGAGAGGGATTCGGTGATAACCAGAGCGAACCAGATCGTGAGAGGACAGTGAGATGAGCGGCGACCATGGCTGAGGAATGAGTGCAGCGGCGTTTAGAGCATGCAAACAGCGAGAGAGATCGAGAGAATGGGGAAGAGGTTGAGTTTTTGTTTTGGTTGTTAGGTTAACTTTCAGATTTAGTTAAAACACAACTTAACCCTTCCTTTTCTTTTGATTTAAGTTTTAGTTTATAAAAATATAATATATAATAACAATAAAATAATTTGTGTTTTTTTTTTCATTAGTATTATTATTTGCATAATTAGAAATAGTATTATTTTGACTTACATAATTTACAATATAAAAAAATTTGAGTTTAAGAGGATTTTAGAATATTTGGTCTTGGTGGTTAGTCCAGGTGGTGACACTTGTCACCACCTGTTTGGTTAGTTTCGAAATCTGGTATGTATATGCCCATTGTATCTATTTTGCACCCTCCTGCTTAAACCATCAGATCTGCCAAAGGTCCAGATCCAACGCACCAGAATGGCAGACCATAGTATGATCCATGGAGGCACTCACACAGGATCCAGCAGCTTTGTTTTGGGCTTGGGCTCAGATTTGCTGCTTGCACCCCCAAATTTAAAGCTTCAATCAGGCCCATTCCTAAACTTTCTCTCAATATTATCAATATTATATATAATGATGTATTAAATAATATTTGGCATATGGTAGTTTTTATTTGTTGAACAATCAATTAAATTGTTAGTTGATTTTTCATCAAGTAAAAGAATATCTATACTAATAATTATTTAAATTCGATTTGTATTGTGTGTTAATTATCTATTACATTGTTTGTTTTGTTTATTACGCGATTGTACACTCCGCTCTCACATTAATATAAAAACAACAACGCCTCCGCTCTCTCTCTCATTTTTGGTTACCCACACCAAATTCTCTAAGGGTCTCATGGTTGGGGATGGGCATGACCATCCTCACGAGGTTAATTAGGGCCCTCGTTGCCTTGATTAATCATAACCCGAAAAATAATTGGTCCATATACCAATCACCATGCACCAGGGTCTCATGGTTAGGGATAGGAGCACCTATCCTCACGAGGTTAATCAAGTCCATATACTTGGTTAATCATAACCCGAAATATCATTTCTCTACGTCCAACGCCGCAATTTTCAGCACACTTTCAAATCAAAAAATAGTGTTATGGTACTTAATTAAATTGTTAGAGGTTCGCCCAACGATTTAATTAAAATGTAAAGTATTTGGGCCATTAGAGGGTAACCCAATGACTTGAATACTTTATTCCGTACACTTGAACATTTAAAACACTTTCATATTAAATTAATTAATTGAATTTGTTTTCTTTAAATCAATTTTTCTACAAAAACAAAAAAAAACATAGTGTTATAGTACTTAATTAAATTGTTAGAGGTTAACGATTTAATTAAAATGTAAAGTATTTGGGCCATTAGAGGTAACCCAATGACTTAAATACTTTATTCCATAACACTTAATAAAAGTGAACTTTGTTTCACCTCTCCTTTCATAATAAAGATTTTGGATGAGAGAAGATCGGTTGACCTCAATCACCAATCTCGAGTATCGAATCGTTAGAGAGTATCCCGACGTTTTGGTACTTGTCATCTACCATTAAAATCAATTCAACCCATTCAAATCTTTTTTCGCTCATATGCGATTATCAAAATTAAAAACATTTTCAATTAAAATCAATACAACCAATCCAAGACATTTTCAACCAGAACTACGGAGTTTTGACTTTCCCATTGCACGAGGGAATACGTAGGCACGCGGTTTCGAAACCGTGTCAAACTCAAAATAATAATAAACAAACTCTGTTCAATTCTTTTCTTATTTCTTGATCATTAATTAGAAGATAGCATTTTTTACTTTAAACACACAAACATGTACGAACTAAATGGGTCCCATCAAGTACGATGGACGTAAGAGGTGCTAATACCTTCCTCTTGCGTAACCGACTCCCGAATCCATCCTTTTTGGTCTTGTAGACCGCCTTATCCAATTTTTGTGGGTTTTATCTATATTTCCCCGTTCTTTCTAGAACAAATAAAATTAGGTGGCGATTTCATTGTTTTGAAAATTCATTTTAAATGATTTTTGAAAATCGAGTTGCTTCAGTTGGCGACTTCACTGGGGACTATTTTTAAAATCTTTTTGACTAAGCGAGTCAACCCTAGTTTAGTTTTTCGCATGTTTGTGTGTTTGTTTATCGTTTTCTTCTTTATGGTTGTCTATTGTTTATTGCTTATTATTCTCCTTACACTTTATGTATATTATTTTGTTGATTTATTATTGTGATGGGAATTCATGGGCATTGATACATAGATAAGTCCACTACCCAGGCTTCTAGGTCACCTTTTAGGAATAGAGGGGTTGTGTAGCCTAGGTCCACTTGACTCCATTGTCTTGTTGGCCCGAAGCGAAGACTCCGGCTTAGAGTTGGTTGTTTTAAGGAGGTCGTTGGCCCGCGTTAGCGCAGGACATCAATATTTGGACAAATGACCTATAACTCTAAGTTTTGTTCATGTTGTCCTAACCGAGACCAAACGCTCAAATTTTGGATTTCGAGCATCCCATTAAGAGCCGTTTCTTGGGGTATACTTTTACAAATACTATCGCCACGTAGGCCTCTCGCGCGATGATAGTGTTTGTAAAAGGGGATCTGAGACCCCAAGAAACATTTAGCAAAAAAACATAAGATTAGCCTTACCCGGGGAATTGTTGGGTAGACGTCGAAACCTTGACCGGCCGATCCTATGAACCAGTTCTATTTAATTTGCAACATGCATCGCATACATTTGCACAAAACCATTTAGCATATAACTTTTATTTTCAGGGAACCTTATAGATTTTGTTGGTGCAGTAAGCAGCAAGGAAGAATGAATCCAACTGTGAAGATCGTTCCATGTCTCAAATTCAAAGAACTGAAGTTGGGGAAGCTGATAACTCAAAGTGAAAGAATTCCGCCTGTCAGTAGAGCTTATTTTGGGAAAAGGTTTGGGAACATCCTAGATCTTTTGACTACCAATGTGGACATGGAAGCTTTGATTGCTCTGGCAAAGTACTATGATCCTCCTCTTCGATGCTTCACATTCCAAGACTTTCAGCTCGTTCCTACAATTGAAGAGTTCGAGAGAATCCTTAATTGGCCTTTGAAGGACGACATTCCTTTCCTCGACATAGGGCAAGATCTGGATAAGGCCAAGGTAGCTGCCGCCTTGTTTCTTCCTGTAAGGGAGGTGGCACCTTGGATTACAGACAAAGGTATTCTTAGGCAAAGCTTGGAAGATAAGTTGTCAAGTTTGAGTGTTCAAGACGATTGGCCGACTTTCAGCTCCATACTTGCTTTGCTCATCTTTGGGTTGGTTTTGTTTCCAACTAATGAAATTGGTTACTTGAGCCCGTCCGCTATTGGCATATTCATGTCAAAGAACCCTGTTCCTGCACTGTTGGCTGATGTTCTTTACCATCTCCATGAGAGAAATCTGAAGAAGCGAGGGGTGGTTCTATGTTGTTCTCCACTGCTGTATTTATGGTTGACTTCTCATATTCCTCAGAGTGGACCGTGGGAGAAGATCTTGAGAAATTTATCTTGGTCTCAAAAATTGGCTTCACTAACAGCCGATGGTGTGTTGTGGCATTCTCCAGGTTGGGGATTCGTTGATGTTATCACTCACTGTGGTGGATATCCTAATGTTCCTCTGATTGGGTCTATGGGTTGCATCAATTATAACCCAAGACTTGCGACAAGACAATTGGGGTATCCAATGGAGAATGAACCAAGGCTTGAGCACTTGGAAAGCTTCATTGTGCACGAACTTGGTAAAAGGACCCAAGTATTGAAGATCCGAAGAGCTTGGGGTCAAATTCATAGGAAAGCCGAGAGTTAATCAAGAGGCGGAATTGATGGAAGATCTTATCGCCGTGGGTGAGAGAGTCCAAGAAATCAAGCTGCCTTACTTTGTGGAGGTACCTTTGATCATCCCGAACCTGTAATCACTCATGTGCCAATAGAGGAGAATATGAGGCTTGAAATTATCGAAAGATGGAGGAGGAAAGATTGGAGCTACAAAGCTCTAATTCTCGCATTTTTCTCAGAGCAGAAAATTTAGAAGCCAACCTCAAGGAGGTAAAAGAAGAATTAGAGGGGAGAAGAATACAGAATGAAAAGGATGAAGAGCTCCTGATGAGATGTTCTGAGAACTTGAGGAGTGCTGCAAGTGGGGCAAGGGACCTCCGTCGACAATCAAACAACAAAGGGGCCAGGCTTATCTAGATGAAGAAAAGGCCGTTGAAGAAAAGAGAGCATTGAAAGCACGTCTCGAAGCCAAGATTTCAAAATTAGAAGCTTCTCTAGCACGAACCAATAAAATGCTAGAAAATGAGGTAACTACTAAAGAAGAAATCTGCATCGCCCGAGAATTGGAAGCAATTGAATTAGCTGAAAAGGTTCAAGAGCTGAACATTACGAGGGAAGAAAGAGATAGCAATAGGGATGCTTACGAAGGCCTTAGAGAGCAGTGCCAAGGTTGGATTGATGAGATCCAAAAGCTGAATCGTCTTTTAGATGAAAAGGATGAACTGGTGTCCTTTCTAGAAGAGCAGAATGGGCATTTCTATTGGAAGTACAGTGGAATGGTCGACATGTGTAACCGTTTGATTGTTGACGTACCTTGGAGACTCAGGTCGGCCCTAGAAGATCTCGAAGGCAACCCGATACCTCCTGCTGTGAGTGACTTCCTCTTCCTCTGTCAAGAGGTGGTGAACAGGTTCAAGGCGGAAACTAGAGATTTGAAGCCTCGTCGTGGACAACATTTCTAGTTTTTAGCCACTTATCTTATTTGAATATTTGAATCTAATTATTAATGTAATGATTTAAATTCCAGTACGAATCTTATTGCTCTATTTGAGCTTGAACAGCCTTGTAGTCACAACTAACACTTTGAGTTTCTATGAGATTTCGTTGAATTGCAGTTTAATCAGTTTTTTCCTCTAATGTTTATTGTTAACTAACGAGTCTTCAAAGAGTCCCTGAAAATAAAATGTACAAAAACATATCATGGGCATGCATGCATACTCCCATAGCATATCATACATAACAGTATTGAGATCACCATCTTACTTCGTTGGTTTTCTTCTCCACAGACGAGAGACTACAGGTTTCATCATTCATCGTTACCCGACAAGAAGTAACTTGAAGAAATTGATGGAGAAGATGGAAGCTGACATGGTTGCCCTGGGGACAAGAATGGATACTCGTATAGGGCAATTGATGGAGATAATTCAAAACATGGCTCTGCAACAAGAGGAGTTGAGAGCTCTGGTTGTGAGGCCCGCTGCAGCCACTACTGAGGAAGTCGCGGTTGTTCCTCCCCCTCATGGGAATGCTTTGTCCGGAATTAGCTTGGAGGTCAACACCGGTCTTGGGGATCTTACCGGAGAGAATCAAGCCGCTCAAATGAATCACGCTTCGGTGGTTCCTCCTCCGCCTACTCCACACATCGCCCGAGCTGGTGGATTGGATTCCACCGCGAAGGAAGACTCGTTGAGGAGGATAATGTGGAGAGTGGAAGAGTCGATCGGAAGTTGAAGATGCTCGAGGAGCGCATGCAAGCCTTTGAGAATCAGGATGTTTTGGGTTTCGACATGTCCAACTTGGGATTGGTTCAAGGAGTGAAGATTCCTCCAAAATTCAAAATCCCAGAGCTTTCAAAGTACAAGGGCAACTCTTGTCCTAAAACTCATTTGAGGTATTACTATAGGAGGATGTCTGCTTACACGAAGGATGAGAAGCTCTTGATGCATTTCTTTCAAGATAGTTTGACTGATGGGCCATTGGATTGGTATATGGGCCTTGATAGCTCCCAGGTGCGAACTTGGAGAGAGTTGGTTGTAGCTTTTGTTCAACACTATGGCTTTAACACTGATATGGCACCTACTAGAACCCAGTTGCACAACTTAGCTCAGAAGAAAACTGAATCTTTCAAGGAGTACGCGCAAAGGTGGCGCGAGGTAGCTGCTAAAGTTCAACCCCCTATGGTGGAACGAGAGATGGTGGAAATGTTTACCGGCACACTAGATGGGCCATACTATGCCTCTTGCAGTCTGACCAGTACTTTCGCTGACATGGTGATGTTTGGTGAAAGAGTTGAGATGGGGATCAAGTTAGGAAAGATTCAGGATGTCGGTGCTGACAAGAATCAGGTTGGTGGCGCCAAAAAGCCTTTTGGCGGTTACCAGAAAAAGAAAGAAGAGTCAAGCGATGAGCGAAGAGAAAGAGAAGCCGAGAATTCAGTCGCCAAGTTGCTGTTGTAACTATTCCTGCTAGTGTTCCAAAACAAGATGTTGTTCCAAGACAACCACCACCTAGACCCGTGAAGAAGTTTGATCCCTTGCCAATGTCTTATGCAGATGTGTTTGCTCATTTGCAAAGTTTGAATATGATTGAGCTGCGCACTTTGAAGATTGACCCAGATAACCTGCCAAAGTACTTTAATGCGAATGCTCGTTGCCTCTACCACTCCAATGCCCAGGGGAATTCTATTGAGAATTGTATCGCCTTCAAATACAAGGTTCAGAACCTGCTTGACACAGAGGCAATCAACTTTGGACCTCCTCCCACCCCTAATGTCATTCAGCACCCTTTACCTCCTCATGGTGGGAACGCTGTTAATGCAATTTGCAAAGATGGAAGTTTGGACCTGATAATGGATGTTAATGATCTGACCACCCCGTTGTGGTGGATAAAGAAGCAATTGTTGTTGAAGGGGGATTTCCCTGGTTGTGATGATGGTTGTAAACAATGCTTAATTCAAGTTGAAGGTTGTGATAAGTTGAGAGACGAGATTCAACGTCTGATTACTGAAGGAACTCTTCAATTCGTCCAGAAAGAACTTGATATGAAGAATGATGAAGATGAGGTTGACGTGGTCACTATCCCCGTCACTTCTAGAAAGATCCCCGTTACAATCCCAGTGCCGACTAAGAAACCTCCTGTGATCATCACTTTGCCGGGTCCAGTACCCTACACTAGCGAAAAGGCCATCCCGTGGAATTATGGGTCCGAGTACTACCGTGACGGCAAGAAATTGAATGTGGAGACCTCTGAAGGAGGAAAGTCTGATGAAAAGAAGGTTGGAAGATTTGAGCCTGCAGTGCATGACATTGCAGAAGAAAGTCGGATTACCCGAAGTGGACGAATCTTCTCTCCACCCAATCTAGTTGAAAAAATTCTTGAAGCTTTGGCCAAGGCTAAAGCAAAAGGGAAAGGAGTCATGATTGGGGGTGAGTTAGCACCGAAGATTTCGGAACCTGTTCTGAGCCCTGAGATGACCAAAGATGTTGAAGAATTGATGAGGTATATAAAGAAGAGTGATTACAAGATAATCGACTAGCTCGGCCAGACGCCCGCCAAGATTTCTATCTTAGCTTTGTTGAGGGATTCCGAGCCTCACCGCAACGCTCTGATGCAGCTGTTGGGAACGTCCTTCGTTCCCCAAGAGATCTCGGTTAACCAATTTGGAGGCATTGTGAACAACATTTCGGCAAGTAATGGTCTCGGTTTTACTGACTTCGATTTACCTCCCGAGTGAAGGAAGCATAACAAGGCGCTACACGTTTCCGTGGAGATAGCGAGAACTACTTTATCCCGTGTGCTGGTTGACACGGGATCATCCCTCAATGTTCTTCCGAAGTCTACTCTCTTGAAGTTGGATTATGAAGGGGTTGTGCTGAGACCCAGTGATTTGATAGTTAAGGCGTTTGATGGGTCGAAGAGGTCAGTGTTTGGCGAGGTGGACCTACCTATTAAGGTAGGCCCTCAGGTTTTTGATGCAACCTTTTTTGTCATGGATATTAATCCCTCCCGTTGTTTGCTTGGGCGCCCCTGGATTCATGGGGCTGGTGCTGTGACATCCACCTTGCACCAAAAGCTGAAGTTTTTAATTAATGGGAAGGTGGTCACCATCTATGGTGAAGAAGATTATGTCGTCAGCCATCTGAGCAACTTTCGATATGTTGAAGTTGAAGGAGAGATCCACGAAACTCCATGCCAGGCTTTTGAGGCGGTATCAGTCGATAAGATCCCTTTGCAAAAAGGTGAAGTCTCCATGGCATCCCTGCGCTCAGCTATTGTCAAGTCAGGACATCCTGAAGGGTGGGGAAGAGTGCTAGAACTTCCTACCCAGACGGATAAGAGGGGTTTGGGTTTCGCTCCCAAAATGAAGGTCTCCGTCTCCACCCCAGTGAGCAAAGGGATGCCTCCTCCTGTCAAGTTTGTCAAAGGTGGAATCCAAATTGAAGATGTTGATGCTATTGATGGTGAAGCGGACGGTGACTATGATGTGGACAAGTGGATCTACCCTACTGTTCCAGGACGTGAGCTTTCAAATTGGTTCGTTGAAGATGTTGCTGTGGTTACCCGTTTTGAAGAGTAATTTTCTGTTTTTATGTCATGCCATAATTCCTACGTTATGCCCAAGACGTAGTGATCATGCTGTAGGGCCACCATGTTTTTAACTTTCAAGTTTATCATTAATGAAGGACGTCCTTTTTTGCATTCAAATTTTTCTCTCTTTGTTTTTTTTTTCTTCACTTATTTCTTTTAAAGGTGACAATATCAAATTTTACTTTCTTTTTATACAAACCTTTTGTCTTTTCTTTTTTATTTTATTATTAAAAAAAAACTTAATTAAAAAATAATAATAAAAATAAAATTACCAACCACGCAGATGCGGTCCTTCGACGGACCCGGATTTTGTCGACGATGATTCTGCTGTGGCTCATTATGATTTCGACGAACCGATCTATCAAGCTGAAGAGCAAGCCGAAGAGGACTGTGAATTACCTGAAGAATTAGCCAGGATGTTGAGGCAAGAAGAAAAGGTCATCCAGCCGCACCAAGAGGCTCTAGAAGTGATCAATCTAGGGACCGAGGATGCTCGAAAGGAGGTCAAGATTGGGGCAGCATTGGATGATGGAGTTAAGCAAAAGCTTTTAGAAATGCTAAATGAGTTCGTAGACATCTTTGCTTGGTCTTATGAAGATATGCCCGGTTAGAATCGATATCGTTATGCGTTGCCCTCAAAGAAGGATGCCCACCGGTAAAGCAGAAGCTTCGCAGGACACATCCAGAAATGTCAAGAAAGATCAAAGAAGAGGTTCTGAAGCAGATGGAAGCAGGTTTCCTAAAGGTTGTTTCTTATCCCCCTTGGGTTGCAAACATTGTACCATCAAGAAAGACGGCAAGGTAAGGATGTGTGTTGATTATAGGATCGAATAGGGCTAGCCCTAAGGATGACTTCCTCTCCCGCACATCGACATTCGGTCGATAATCGCTCAAGCTAAAGTATTCTCCTTCATGGATGGTTTCTCCGCTACAACCGATTAAGATGGCGCCCAATGATATGGAGAAAACTACTTTCATTACACCGGGGAACTTTCGCTACAAAGTGATGCCTTTCGGTTTGAAGAACGCAGGGGCAACATATCAGCGCGCTATGGTCACTCTCTTTCACGATATGATGCATAAAGAGATTGAAGTCTACGTGGATGATATGATTGCCAAGTCCCAGACAGAAGAAGAACACCTGGTTCACTTGTTAAAATTGTTCGAAAGGTTGAGAAAGTTCAGGCTGAGGTTGAACCCAAGTAAGTGCACCTTTGGGGTGAGATCAGGGAAACTCTTAGGCTTTATTGTGAGCGAGAAAGGGATTGAGGTTGACCCTGCTAAGATAAAAGCGATACAAGAGATGCCAGAGCCAAGGACAGAAAAGGAAGTGCGAGGTTTCTTGGGAAGACTGAATTACATCGCTAGGTTCATTTCTCATCTCACGCTACCGTGAACCCATTTTCAAGTGTAAGAAAGAATCCAACGACCGGTGGGCAGCGATTGTCGGACGTTCGACAAGATAAAGAGGTACCGCAAGAGCCTCCAATTCTCTCACCCCCGGTGGAAGGTAGACCGTTGATTATGTACTTGACCGTGTTGGAGAATTCCATGGGTTGTGTGCTCGGTCAACATGATGAGACAAGCAGGAAAGAGCACGCCATATACTACTTGAGCAAGAAGTTCACAGAATGCGAATCGAGGTATTCATTGTTGGAAAAGACTTGTTGTGCTCGCATGCAGCAAAGCGGCTCGACAGATATGTTAACTCACTACTCTCTTGATCTCCAAAATGGACCCGATAAAGTATATCTTTGAGAAGCCGGCCCTCACCGGAAGGGTGGCCCGTTGGCAAATGATCCTGACGGAATATGATATCCAATACACTACTCAGAAGGCTATCAAAGGTAGTGTGGTGGCGGACTATCTCGCTCAACAACCATTAGATGATGACTATCAGCCGATGAAGTTTGAGTTCCCTGATGAGGACATTATGTATATCGAGATTGTAACATTCCGTGGCTCGAAGAGGGACCCGAGCACGGCTCATGTGGACAATGGCGTTCGATGGAGCCTCAAATGCATTAGGAAATGGCGTTGGCGCCATTATCACTTCTCCAACAGGTTTTCATATTCCATTCACTGCCAGAATCCGTTTCGATTGCACCAATAATGTGGCCGAGTACGAAGCTTGTATTTTGGAATTGAGCGACCATTGATCTGAGAATTAAGATCTTAGCGGTATACGGAGATTCTGCCTTGGTGATTAGTCAAATCAATGGAGATTGGGAGACCCGTCACCGAACTTAATTCCATACCGAGATCACGTCTTTGATCCCTTATTTCGACGAGATCACTTTCGATCACATCCCAAGGAGGAGAACAATTTGGCGATGCTTTGGCTACTGTCATCCATGTTTAAGGTCGGATGGGCGAATGATGCCCCATCTATCACTATAATGAGGTTGGATGAGCCTGCGTCGCTATGAAGTAGAAGGTGAAGCGGATGAAAACCTTGGTTCTATGACATCAAAAGGTATCTCGAGACGAAAGAATACCCGATGATGCTTCTATCGTTGATAAGAAGGCCTGCAAGTACTCACTAAATTTTTCCTCAATGGCGGGTGTTGTACAAAAGGAACTATGACTGTTTTGCTCGGATGCGTGGATAGACACGAAGCAAATAAGATTATAGAAGAAATTCATGAAGGTTCCTTGACGCATTCTAGTGGACACACCATGGCCAGGAAGATCTTGAGAGCGGGCTATTATTGGTCCACCATGGAGAACGACTGCTACAACCATGCTAAAACATGTTACAAATGTCAAATCTACGCTGATAAGATGCATGTGCCACCTTCTTCATTGAATGTTTTGACTTCTCCATGGCCTTTTGCGATGTGGGGCATTGATATGATTGGAGAAATTAAGCCCACCGCTTCTAATGGACATCGATTCCTCGTTGCCATTGACTACTTTACCAAATGGGTTGAGGCATCGTCTTATGCTCGTGTCACTAGACAAGTGGTCACACGCTTCATCAAGCATAATATCATTTGTCGCTATGGGGTTCCCGAGAAGATCATTACTGATAACGGCTCAAATCTCAACAATAAAATGATGAAAGAGTTGTGCGACAGTTTCAGAATAAAACATCATAACTCTTCTCCATATCGTCCAAAAATGAATGGTGCTGTGGAGGCGGCAAACAAGAATATCAAGAAGATTGTACAGAAGACGGTTATCACTTACAAGGATTGGCACGAGATGTTGCCATTTGCCTTGCACGGCTATCGCACTTCAATACGCACGTCAACAGGGGCAACTCCCTTCTCCTTGGTATACGGTATGGAGGCAGTCCTACCCGTGGAAGTTGAGATCCCTTCCTTAAGGATTTTAACAGATGTGCAACTCGATGAAGTGAATGGGTTCGAAGACTTGATCAATTGAATCTCATTGACGAGAAGAGATTGTGTTTGTCATGGACGATTATACCAAAAGCGTATGAAAAGGGCTTTCGACAAGAAAGTGTGTCCTCGAATTTCCAAGTTGGTGACCTTGTCAAGAGAATTTTGCCTCCCAATAGTAACCGCCGGCAAGTGGGCTCCAAATTATGAAGGACCGTATGTTGTGAAGAAAGTTTTCTCTGAGGAGCTATGTTGCTCGCAACTATGGATGGAGAGGATTTCTCACCCGATCAATGCAGATGTAGTCAAAAAATACTTCGCATAAAAGAGACCTGTTAGGTTGACGGGCCTAAGCAAAATAAGGGCATCCCGACGAACCAAGAGGTTCGGGCAAAAGTTAGGGATAAATATAAAAGATTGTACACCCGGCAAGTCGAAAACCTGAAAGGGCGGCTTGGGCAAAAAAGGGTATCCCGGTGGATCGAAAACCCGAAAGGGCGGTTCAGGCAAAAATTAGGGATTCACAGCGAATGACTACAATCTGCACCACACCTGTTTTGGTCGGTTTGTTACAAAAACTTGATAATCCAGAGGGATTGAGGGTTAGGCTAATCGGAGCATTTCGGATAGCTCAATGTGAAGGGATGTTGAAGTTGTGAAGAGCATGGCGGATTCAGGATTCGACAAAATCCATGATTTTTATTGTCACCTTCTCTTTTAACTTTAATGTATAAGCAATTGCCTCTTTTCAGGATTTGCTTCTTGATGTAAATGCTCATTTACGGGCTAATCAATCAATAAAATTACTTTCATCCAAACTGTGTTTTTCTATTATTTATCTCTGTCTTATTTTCATGTATTTTTAACTGTTTTGTTTGCAAAAACGACGTCCGATATTTTCGATAAACTTCGCATATAAAACATCAGTGCCCAACGGCACGTGGCATAATTTCTGAAGTTACTCGGAATTACGGGTACACGGCATTAACGAATGAAACAGTTGATCACTGTAGCAGAATGATTGTTATGTCTCCTGTTTTACAGTTTTTGTTATGATTTTAAATAAAGAGCGTTATACGCTTGAGCTTAAATCTCCAACAAAACTTCTTTCTCTCCCACAAGGGATATCCATGGCATGTGTGCACCCTTGGATGTTATCGATCCTTCCCCGACGCGGAAGATTGCAAAGAACGGTCTACACCAGCAAGATCACTTTCCAAAGCTCACTTGTGCCAGAAGATGTTGTCGACCCCTCTTATGCTAGAGCTCGTAATCAGAAACTCTACGCAATACGATTGTCATCCCAGATGAATGTTAATCTCCAGGAGTTACTTCCCCAGTGATGCTAATTATTGAAAGATGATACTTCTATTCCACAATCCCCCCTGTTAGGGTCCAGACTATCATCTCTTTGATCAAGATCAGATGATTTATATTCAATTCATGGAGGGTTGATGTTTCCTCGGCAGCTCACAATTGCCTCTAGTCCTAGACAAAATATCAAAACATGCATCATTGCATTGCATAGCATCCTCAAAAAAGCGTAGCATTTCCATTGATATGGAGCATTACGCCAAAAAATAATAATCTCAAACATGCATCTAAGCATAAGCCAGATTAAAATGATTCTCGAGTACCTTTTGCGTCTCCGAAGAAAAGTCTATCCATAAAAATCCCCAAGTGGTATTCCCAGTCAGGGGTTCCCTCAAGAAATTCTTCTTGTTGTTGTTATCTGCATTTTTGACCCCGTGTCGGTCTCCTATATCATTCAAATTCAATATATTTATCAAGCGTCTTGCTTTTTGTAAATTCTCATTGTTGGTTATCTTACCCATGTTTGCCTCTGTCGTTAGAGTGCGAGTAAGAGTTGGTGTCTAACCTTTCTTGCTTCTCAATTGTTTGAGTATCCAAACTTGGTGTGTGGTAATTCATATAATTGCCACTCTTGAAGAATTACACCCCGCCTTTGGCCTGAGGGATATTGTATTTCTCGCATATTTGCAACCTTTTAAAGTCCAACATAGTTTGGCAATCCTTGCTAGAGTCCCATTGTTTGGCTTCTTTCCCCGTGAATTCGTCTTCGATCGACGATTTTACCATTCCATATATCTTTCCCCCAGTGAGTCTGCTCCAGTCGGTCTCATTCTTGTGTATGTCTAATATCCTTACGACATATGCTCCTATATGTGTTCAATATCCTTACTGAACATGTATATTCGATCTTTATGTGTCCAATATCCTTACCGGGCATGTATATTTCGAAACCTTTGTTAGAGTCGTCTTCGGTCGGTATCTTTCCGGTGTATGTCTAATATCCTTACCTGACATATGCTCCCTATATGTGTTCAATATCCTTACCGAACATGTATATTCGATCCTTATGTGTCCAATATCCTTACCGGGCATGTATACTTCGAAACCTTTGTTAGAGTCGTCTTCGGTCGGTCTCTTTCCGGTGTATGTCTAATATCCTTACCTGACATATGCTCCCTATATGTGTTCAATATCCTTACCGAACATGTATATTCGATCTTTATGTGTCCAATATCCTTACGGGCATGTATATTTCGAAACCTTTGTTAGAGTCGTCTTCGGTCGATCTCTTTCCGGTGTATGTCTAATATCCTTACCTGACATATGCTCCCTATATGTGTTCAATATCCTTACCGAACATGTATATTCGATCTATATGTGTCCAACATCCTTACCGGGCATGTATATTTTGAAACCTTTGTTAGAGTCGTCTTCGGTCGGTCTCTTTCCGGTGTATGTCTAATATCCTTACCTGACATATGCTACCTATATGTGTTCAATATCCTTACCGAACATGTATATTCGATCTATATGTGTCCAACATCCTTACCGGGCATGTATATTTTCGAAACCTTTGTTAGAGTCGTCTTCGGTCGATCTCTTTCCGGTGTATGTCTAATATCCTTACCTGACATATGCTACCTATATGTGTTCAATATCCTTACCGAACATGTATATTCGATCTATATGTGTCCAACATCCTTACCGGGCATGTATATTTTCGAAACCTTTGTTAGAGTCGTCTTCGGTCGGTCTCTTTCCGGTGTATGTCTAATATCCTTACCTGACATATGCTACCTATATGTGTTCAATATCCTTACCGAACATGTATATTCGATCTTTATGTGTCCAATATCCTTACCGGGCATGTATATTTCGAAATCTTTGTTAGAGTCGTCTTCGGTCGGTCTCTTTCCGGTGTATGTCTAATATCCTTACCTGACATATGCTCCCTTTATGTGTTCAATATCCTTACCGAGCATGTATATTCGATCTTTATGTGTCCAATATCCTTACCGGGCGTGTATATTTCGAAACTTTTGATAGAGTCGTCTTCGGTCGATCTCTTTCTTGCATATGTCTAATATCCTTACCTGACATATGCTCCTATATGTGTTCAATATCCTTACCGAACATGTATATTCGATCTTTATGTGTCCAACATTCTTACCGGGAATGTATATTTCGAAATCTTTGTTAGAGTCGTCTTCGGTCGGTCTCTTTCCAGTGTATGTCTAATATCCTTACGACATACGTAATCTTTGTTCCAAATCCCATTGAAAAAAAATCACAAAAATATAGAAAGTCAAAATTATCAAAAAGATAAAAAAATGCAAAAATATTTCCACTTGTTTCTTGGAGCGCAAATTTTTGTTCTTGTAGTATTTAATCTTCTTACCTTGAAAGTTCAAAGGCTAGCGCCAATTTCACTTTCGTGTTTAAGACGATTAAATAGGGCAACTGTTGCACCCCAAAATTTGCCCTCCTATCTCGGTTTTATCGGTTTAGGCTTCGATTTATCATAACACTCACATTCATATATTTGGTCTATGGTTACGGATTGGAGTTGATTCCCAAAGATTTCTGTTGAGCGAGAAAAAGTGGTGTTTTCGACCAATCTGGATATTTGAAAATGACGAGGTTTAATGTTGAATCTTATCCGTTCGTATCTATGGATTTTCGGGCTTGATGTTCGATTGTTGAATTGAACGGTCAGTTCTTGATGAAGCTGCGGAAGTCTGTTTATTTTGAATGTCATTACCTCCTGATTCAGGAGATCAATTCATCATGAGTTTGGGTTTTGCTGTTGTTTCGAGTTCATTATTCAAGATGTAAAAGGGTGGATTATGATTATCCGTTTATTGGTCAACAATGCAAGTTCTAGTGCGTTTGGTTTGCCCGTCAGCTTTGTTCGCTCTTGGCAATAGTGGGTGTATGTGAAGATATTCATCCAGAGGACTTGTTTACAAGATTTACGAACGTCAAACTGCCGCATGTTGAGATCTTTTCCTGTCGCGTTCATCGCTCACAAGATTCGGGGCATTCCATGGAAAAAAACTAGAAGCTTCCTTTTGGAATTCGTTTGGTTCCGAATCTTACTCCACTACTGAATATGGTTCGATTTGGAAATGCGTTGATAATTCCATTAATTTCAAGTGGAATCTATCGATTAATTCTAAAAATGAAATTGTCAAGTTGACTAAGGTTTTTGATCAAGAGTTCTATTTGAAACTTAGAGTTTCAATTTTTGTCTCAAGAAGCAAAAGGCTCCGATTTTCTACATGAATGGATAAAAATGGAAACTTTGTGGCCGGGGAAATTCAAAAGGATTCGAGTGTTTCTGAAGTTTAAGACACCAAATCATCTTTGTATTTAGAGTTTAATTCTCAAGTTTTGCAATTAGAAGTTTAGTTCTCAAGTTTTTGCATGCTAAAGGGTTCAAGTTCTAAAAATGCAACAACCGTGTTACTACTCGTTTAATGCAAGAATACGGATTGGAATTGTGGATTGATTGGGATTTTAGGTGTATGTGTTAATCAACACTTCAACTTAGTTGGTTCTAACCAAACTAATTTTGGTTCATGACCATTTTTTTGAAATGTTTGGTTCATCACGAATTCTTAACTTTCATACACAATTTCCAACTTTTGTACACAATTGCTACAACGATTGAATTTGAAGACCTGAAACCGAGAATTCAAGTTGGTACATAATTCTCAATCTTGTATTCATAAAAATTCGAGAGTTTCCAAATTATTCTTTTATTATACAAGAATGCAAAGTCTAGATACATATGTTACAATTCATCATATCTTACAATACAAGTTACAAAGTCCCTACAATGCTAGTATTTTCTAAACTATATGTGGATTTTTCAAGCTGTAAGTCTTCATGATTGTGTTCTTGACTTCGTCTTCAAGCCTTCCATTCCTCCAAGCTTCCCTTTATCGTTCTTCCGAACTCGTAGCATTTCTCATGTTCATGAAACAACAAAAAACTCGGTTAGCAATCAATGGACAGCAGTAATAATACAAGACAATACACATAATTCTATCTCATCATTAGGATTTTCTTTTCGGAATCAGGTTTCGATCAAAACCGGGGCCTCATGTACAAATCATCGGCCGTAAAGCTCACTATTGCAAATCCTCAAGGGTACCCTTGGTTCACAATAGGAGGTGTGGAAAGAAGATGAGGAAAAGCAGTTATAAAAAGCAGTTTTGGCATGACAGTACTGTAGCCTTATACAGGGCAGCAAGGGTATACGTCCTTTCGGGCAAGTTTTACCAAAAACAGCATTACACAACCAAGACATCAGAATACATAGCAGCAGGACAGCATCAAACAGCCAGAAAAAATCAAAATTATCAGCCCAACAACAAAAGGATGCAAGCCCATCAAGCATTGGGAAGGCCTTGTTTTTCAAAATCAGATCAACCAAAACCCTAAGTGCTGACAGTATATAAACATTCAAGTTTATAACACAAAGGCAACTGTTCACAAGCAAGAAACCCTAGCCGAAATTCCTCAATCAAAAACCCTAACAGCATACTAAATCACTAACAAGCCAAAACCAGAACAATATTCGTCACCAACCCAAAAACCCAGAAAAAAGCTCATCATTTTCCAGAAAAGAAAACCCTTCAGAAAAATATAACGAGGCAACAGAAGCAGAAAGCAAGGTAAATGGATCGATCTCACCGGGGTTGCGGCCACAGGCCGCCATCCACCGCCGTTCCAGCTCCTGAGTCATCACCATAGCATCTTTCCTTTTCGTTTTGTAGCATGTTCGTCATGGTTTCTCCCTCTGACAGCACCGTTTCCACCAATTAGGATTTAGGGTTCAGTTTTTCCCCCTTTCCCATTCCCGAATCTGTAAAGACAACAACCAAAACCAATCGATTAATCAGTAAAATAGAGAGTGACTGGTATAGAGATGAGAGAATCGGCGAGAATCGAGAGAAAGATGGTGAGATGGTCGCGGAAACCAGATCGCGAGAGGGAGATCACAGATCGCGCGAGAGCGACAGTCACAAACGAGAGAGATCGCGAGCGCAACGAGAGGGATTCGGTGATAACCAGAGCGAACCAGATCGTGAGAGGACAGTGAGATGAGCGGCGACCATGGCTGAGGAATGAGTGCAGCGGCGTTTAGAGCATGCAAACAGCGAGAGAGATCGAGAGAATGGGGAAGAGGTTGAGTTTTTGTTTTGGTTGTTAGGTTAACTTTCAGATTTAGTTAAAACACAACTTAACCCTTCCTTTTCTTTTGATTTAAGTTTTAGTTTATAAAAATATAATATATAATAACAATAAAATAATTTGTGTTTTTTTTTTCATTAGTATTATTATTTGCATAATTAGAAATAGTATTATTTTGACTTACATAATTTACAATATAAAAAAATTTGAGTTTAAGAGGATTTTAGAATATTTGGTCTTGGTGGTTAGTCCAGATCTGCCAAAGGTCCAGATCCAACGCACCAGAATGGCAGACCATAGTATGATCCATGGAGGCACTCACACAGGATCCAGCAGCTTTGTTTTGGGCTTGGGCTCAGATTTGCTGCTTGCACCCCCAGATTTAAAGCTTCAATCAGGCCCATTCCTAAACTTTCTCTCTAAATTCAATATTATGCAAGTTTTTTTTATATTATATATATAATGATGTATTAAATAATATTTGGCATATGGTAGTTTTTTTATTTGTTGAACAATCAATTAAATTGTTAGTTGATTTTTCATCAAGTAAAAGAATATCTATACTAATAATTATTTAAATTCCGATTTGTATTGTGTGTTAATTTATTTTCTTTTATTATCCGCTATTACATTGTCCGCTTGTTTTGTTTATTACGCGATTGTACACTCCGCTCTCACATTAATATAAAAACAACAACGCCTCCGCTCTCTCTCTTATTTTTGGTTACCCACACCAAATTCTCTAAGGGTCTCATGGTTGGGGATGGGCATGGCCATCCTCACGAGGTTAATTAGGGTCCTCGTTGCCTTGATTAATCATAACCCAAAAAATAATTGGTCCATATACCAATCACCATGCACCAGGGTCTCATGGTTGGGGATAGGAGCACCTATCCTCACGAGGTTAATCAAGTCCATATACTTGGTTAATCATAACCCGAAATATCATTTCTCTACGTCCAACGCCGCAATTTTCAGCACAGTTTCAAATCAAAAAATAGTGTTATGGTACTTAATTAAATTGTTAGAGGTTCGTCCAACGATTTAATTAAAATGTAAAGTATTTGGGCCATTAGAGGGTAACCCAATGACTTGAATACTTTATTCCGTACACTTGAACATTTAAAACACTTTCATATTAAATTAATTAATTGAATTTGTTTTCTTTAAATCAATTTTTCTACAAAAACAAAAAAAACATAGTGTTATAGTACTTAATTAAATTGTTAGAGGTTCGCCCAACGATTTAATTAAAATGTAAAGTATTTGGGCCATTAGAGGGTAACCCAATGACTTAAATACTTTATTCCATAACACTTAATAAAAAGTGAACTTTGTTTCACCTCACTCCTTTCATAATAAAGATTTTGGATGAGAGAAGATCGGTTGACCTCAATCACCAATCTCGAGTATCGAATCGTTAGAGGGTATCCCGACGTTTTGGTACTTGTCATCTACCATTAAAATCAATTCAACCCATTCAAATCTTTTTTCGCTCATATGCGATTATCAAAATTAAAAACATTTTCAATTAAAATCAATACAACCAATCCAAGACATTTTCAACCAGAACTACGGAGTTTTGACTTTCCCATTGCACGAGGGAATACGTAGGCACGCGGTTTCGAAACCGTGTCAAACTCAAAATGATAATAAACAAACTCTGTTCAATTCTTTTCTTATTTCTTGATCATTAATTAGAAGATAGCATTTTTTACTTTAAACACACAAACATGTACGAACTAAATGGGTCCCATCGAGTACGATGGACGTAAGAGGTGCTAATACCTTCCTCTTGCGTAACCGACTCCCGAATCCATCCTTTTTGGTCTTGTAGACCGCCTTATCCAATTTTTGTGGGTTTTATCTATATTTCCCCGTTCTTTCTAGAACAAATAAAATTAGGTGGCGATTTCATTGTTTTGAAAATTCATTTTAAATGATTTTTGAAAATCGAGTTGCTTCACCAGGTCATATATTTGATAAAAGAGAACGTCTCCTTCTTACTTCTACCAATCATAGATGGTAAGCCAGAATATGAACCTGTACCCATCATATGACGCACACCCATCAACTTAGCAAGATCCTTCTAAGTCGGTCTACTACTATTACGGTTAAAGAACACTTCAAATTTCATCAAATTAATCTCTTGGTCCATCGCAACTGCATAAATATTAAGCATCTCCATAAGAGTTAGCACCTTAAAATAAAAAATAATCGTCAACAAAAACCAAGTGAGACACACTAGATGCCCTTGTAGATTTGAGCTTTGTGCAAGTATCCACTAGAAACTACACCTTTAATGAGGGCAACTACTCCCTTAGATACAAGAATAAATAGATATGGAGACATTGGATCTCCTTGCCTGAGTCCTTTCCCTGGTAGGATTGATCCAACTCTATCAGTATTAGCAAGAATAGAATAAGTATTAGCAAGAATAGAATAATGGACCGAAGTCACACACATCATAATCTAGTGAGTCCATGTATCCTCAAAACTCATACGAAAGAGAATGCATCTAAGAAAACCCCAATCCACTCTATCATATGCTTTACTTATTTCGATTTTAAGGGCAATATGACTTATGTTACCACACATCCTCCTTTTTAAAGCATGAATAATTTTCCTAGAAATCACAGTGTTATCCAGAATAAAGCGCCCATCCACAAAGGTTGATTGTTCCTCTGATACACATTTATCCAAAATGAGCTTCATTATATTAGCTAAAAGTTTAGACACTAGCTTATAGACAACATTAAAAAAGTGATATGGGTTGAAAATCCTTCGTATCCTTCGTTTTCGCACACTTATGGATAAGGCAGATATTAATTTCATTAAACCTCGACGAGAAAAAACCTCTCTCCAACCAATTAGAGGTCGCTTAAAAAATGTCAACCTCACATTAAATGAAGATAATTCAATATCACACATTCACATACACATGATTAAGAATATAATAATTGATTTAATTGTTAGTTAAAATTTGAATCAAGACAATAAGTGACTGGAAGAAAATAAATAAATGATAGATAGGTGTTACATAATAGAAGAAAATTAGTTGAAAAATTTAGTAGTTTTATTTATTCAATCAATAAAAAATTCAAATTATAAACTTTTGATATTGTATTTACTTTAATTCTATAACCTTGCATTATCCTAATTATTACCTTTTTATATTTTCATAAGTTTTAAATTATTCGTAATTGTTTTGTCAAAATAAAACATTAATTGATATTCATTTCATTATTTTTACTATAAAATCTTTAAAAAATATTTTTCGTATTATTATTAAATTTGAAGTAATGATGGTTCAATTCAACGACTTTATAACGATTTAATGATCAATTGTTGTTAAATTAATTATAATCAATTTAAAAAATTTAATATCTAAGTTTATTAAATTTATTAAGTAAGAGTTTTATTATATTTTTTGTTAAAATATCAAGTTCATGGTTAAAATATATGATAAAATATATTATAAGACCATTTTCTTAAAAATGAAATATTATATAATACTCTTAAATTTATAGAACAATATGCTCCATAACTATTTTTTTCATTTTTAAAGAATATTAAAGGTCATTAATCAAATTAAATTTATAATATTTATATTTATAAAATTAGTACAAGACTCGTGCGTCCGTATAAATAAAAATATTTATATCTTAAAGTATTTATTTGAAATAGAATTAAAGTTGATGGAAAAAAATTTAATTATTTATTTAAAATAGAATTAAAGTTGATGAAAATTTTGGGTATGGAATAATGAAAACATATACATAAATTGTTTATAACTCAATAACTTTCTCAATATTAATTTTTATTTGGATCTATCTCCCGTGTCATTTCATGAAAAAAGTTTCAATCATTATTTAAGATGAAATATTTCTTAAGGAAGCAAGTGAAATATTTGACATGTGCTTATTCACTATAGGTGATCGGACCTGTTCATTGGAGATGATCAAGTTGCTTGATCCTCAAAGAGAATACGTCAATGCTTATAGTAATGTGGTTTTTCGCAAAACCGCAAGAAGTATTTTGATATGGTGTTGGAGAAAGGAAGTTCAATCCTAATTTTTGATTATAGAAAACACGTGAGTGCACTTTCTAGTTTCTAACTTATTTTGACTGAATTGTTTAATTTATGATTAGAACATATTCATTTTTAGTCTCTATCAAAAAAATAATATATTTTAATCTCCACAAAATTATTATGCACATAAGTTTAATACGAATATGTGTATTTTAAATGATTAATATGTTTATATTTTTAGAACGTTATAAAAAATTTCTCGAAAAAAAAGAAATTAAAAATTTAATTACTAAATTGAGATTTTTATTACTTTTATCATTATTTTTTAAAATTTTTAAAATTCATATTTAATTCTTCTCATTTAAAAAAATTCTAAAATTTGATAAAGAAATATATTATAGTATTCTAAACATACATAAAAAAAGTATTCAAAAATTTAAAAGTTTAAGAATAATCGAACAGTTTTTAAAATTTTAAAAAACAATAAAGATTAAAATTAAAAAATTCGTAAAGACTAAAATTTATTAGGTTTAATTAAACTTTTGGTCCCCCTATTTTCTCTGTTTTTAACTTTTAGTCCCCTCATTTTAAAATCCTGAGTTTTAGTTCCTTTTTTAGTTTTGTTCTTTACTTTTGGTCCCCTTACCAATTTGATTCTCATTTTTTATGACATGGCAGGTTGACTGATGACATGGCAGATCCAAGTTGTCAATTTAATTTCCACGTTATTTCCATGACAGCTTGTTTGATTAAACAATTGAATCTAATTTCCCATCGAACAATTTCCATGGCAGCTTCAAAAAAACAAGTGACATTGTTTTCTTCATCTCAAATCAACAATCTCGCTTCCGAAAATAAGTGACGACGTCTTCTTCATCTCAAATCAACATTCTCGCTTCTGAAAACAACTGACGTCGTCGTCTTCGTGTCCTTTGTCGTCCCTTTCTCGTCTTCGTCACGCTTGGTGCCCTTTTTCGTCTTCTTCAACACAATCGTACAACACAGTCTGACATGTCTAAACCTACTTTTGTTTGCAGGTATTTGCTAGGTTTTAATTTCGGTTTGGTTGAAAAACCCCAATTCATGTTTTTTTATAAGAGTTGTGGTCCCATTTTTATCATTGTTGTCTTCGGTTGTGGTCCCATTTTTATCTCTTTAGCATTGTTTGTTTTGTTTTGCAGAATAATATCTCATTGGCATTGATTATGTTTGTTTTGTTTGTATAGGCCAGCTAAGGATCAATTGGTTAGACTTAGAGTACACCATAGGGGTCATTTGGTTTATCATCTAGAGAAGTTGTATGTTGGGGGGATTACTTCAGAAATGAATTGGGATTGGGATGTGGACCTAATGTCCTACATGGATATTGAAGGTTTGATTAAAGGTGAGGGGTATTGCAATATACGGTGTTTATGGTATCGGGACCCTAAGTTCTCATTTTCTCTTGGACTTCGGCCTTTGAATAATGATCAAGATGTGTTAAAGTTCGTGCAAGATGTTAGAGGGTTTAAAGTGGTTGACGTTTATGTTGAACACAAAGTTGAAGAAGTCAATATTGAAGATGTTACTTTTGAGGATGTTGATTTTGAAGAAGTCAATGATGAAGATGCTAATTGTGAAGATGTAAATGTTGAGGATGTTGATGTTGAAGAAGTAAATGTTGAAGAAGTCAATGATGAAGATAAGAATTGTGAAGATGTAAATGTTGAGGATGTTGATGTTGAAGAAGTCAATGTTGAAGAAGTCAATCATGAAGAGAATAATTGTGAAGATCTAATTGTTGAGGATGTTGATGTTGAAGAAGTCAATGATGAAGAAGTCAATGATGAAGAGAAGAATTGTGAAGATGTAATTGTTGAGGATGTTGATGTTGCAGAAGTCAATGATGAAGATGCTAATTGCAAAGATGTTACTTTTGAGGATGTTGATGTTGAAAATTGTGATGATGCAGATGATTACGAGGAAAGTGATGATAATGATGAGTGGAACTTAGGTCCTGATGTTGGTGTTGACTGGACGACTGTTCTTCCAAACGCTTCAGCAGAGAAAATTTCAAGAAAGAATGATATTTCTGATGTTGAAAGTTGTGATTCAAATGAACTTTATACACCACCTGCTAGTGATGACGAAGGTGATATGGTAAGGTTTCCAAAATTTAAAGAAACTGCCAAATTTGAAATAGGGATGATGTTCAAGGATAAGATGCAGATCAGAGATGCCATAAAAGAATATGCACTGGAGAATAAGAAGAATCTCGTATTCAAGAAAAATGACAAGAAGAGAATGGTTGCTAAGTGTATGGATGGATGTCTATTTCATTTAAGGTTTAGCATAAGAAAAGAAAATTAGTCTTGGCAACTTGTTAGTTTCACTGATCAACATAATTGTCATAGGACAATCAGGAATAGACAAGCAAAAACGGATTGGTTGGCTCGCAAATTTGTGTATATATTAAGACACACACCTGAATTGAAAACTAAGGGGTTGATTCCAATAGGTATTGAGAAGTGGGGGGTTAAGTTATTAATGAATCAAGCTTATAGAGCCAAGAAAAGAGAAATAAAGATGATTCACGGTACTGGTCGGGAACAATTCAAACATCTTAGGAGCTATGCTGAGGAATTGCTAAAGTCAAATCCTAACTCCACCGTTAAAATTCAGTGTGACAACTCTGTTGGAGGGCCTGTGTTTGAACGAATATACGTATGCTTGGAAGCATGTAAAGCAGCATTTGCAACAACTTGTAGACCTCTAATTGGTTTGGATACTTGTTTTCTAAAAGGGGAGTTTGGAGGTCAGTTGATAGGTGTTGTTGGTAAATGTGGAACTAATAAGATGATACCAATAGCTTATGCGGTTGTGGAAGCTGAAACAAAGAATTCGTGGCAATGGTTTCTCAACTTATTACTTGATGACTTACATCCCATTCAACCTAAGGGTTATGGATTTATATCCGTTCAACAGAAGGTATTTACTTATTATGGTTTCATAACAGAAATGTCATTCACTTATTATGGAATTGTTCATATACTTATTATGGTTTCTCAACATAATTGTCATTCAACAAAATTGTTCATTTACTTATTATGGTTTCTCAACAGAATTGTCATTCACATAATTGTTCATTTACTTATTATGGTTTCTCAATAGAATTGTCATTCACAGAAATGTTCATTTACTTATTATGGTTTCTCAACAGAATTGTCATTCACATAATTGTTCATTTCATTTACTTATTATGGTTTCTCAACAGAATTGTCATTCACAGAAATGTTCATTTACTTATTATGGTTTCTCAACAGAATTGTCATTCACAGAATTGTTCGTTTCATTTACTTATTATGGTTTCTCAACAGAATTGTCATTTAAATTCATTTTGTTACTACAAGGTCTGGTTCCAGCTATTCTAGAGACTAGCCAAAATGTTGAACACAGATTATGTGTTAAACATTTATATGGGAACTGGAGAAAGAAATATCTTGGGGAACAATTGAAGGAAGCTTTATGGAGGGCGGCTAGGGCTACAACAGTCCCTGGGTGGGAGAGAGCAATGAGTCAAATGAAGGATCTTTCACCTGCTGCATGGAAAGACATGATGGTTATACCTGCTGCATGTTGGAGTATATCCCATTTCAAAATAGACACACAGTGCGACTTTCAAGTTAACAACATGTGCGAGGCTTTTAATCGAGAAATCTTAGAGTATAGGGACAAGCCAATAATTACATTATTGGAAGGAATAAAACATTACATAACTGTCAGAATTTCCACTCAAAAGGATGTTATCAATAGGTACAAAGGTGTTGTAAGTCCAAAAGTCCAAAAAATCTTAGAAAAGGCAAAGAGGGTTGCAAAAGAATGGATTGCAACATGGCATCCAGATGATGATTTTGCTATATTTGGGGTTTCGAATGGAGTATCTACATATGCTGTCAACTTAAAGCAAAAGACATGTGCTTGTAGGAAGTGGGATCTAACGGGAATACCGTGTTGTCATGTTATCGCTTGCATATGGTTTAACAAAAAAGACCCGGAATAGTATGTTTCGCCATACTATAGGTAAATCTATTATGCAGGAAATCTACTGTGTTGTGTTGGCAAATCATTGTATATGAATTACATTAAACCAATACAACTTGTATTTGTGTGCAGGAAATCTACTGTGTTGGCAACTTATAGCCATATAATCATGCCTACCAATGGTCCAGATCTATGGCCAACTAATGTTAATCAGCCAATCAACCCTCCAGTCATGAGGAGATCAATTGGTCGTCCGAAGAAAAATCGTAACAAATCAAGTGATGAGCCGAGATACCAAAATACATTGCCCAAGAATCTTCAAACTATTACATGCAAAAAATGTGGGAGCATAGGACACAACGTGCGCACATGTAAAGGGAAGCGAGCTGCTGAGAGAATAATTCCAAAAGGTGGCAGTAAGAAAAGTAAGAAGACTACAAAAGGGGCTATAAAAGTGGTTATAGATGGAGGGTCGCAAGCGCCACAACAAACTCAAGACTAGATGCTTAGTTTCTTAAGTTTATGCTATATTTTGTACTGGTTTATGCACGATGTTTTGATACTGGGTTATGCTATATTTTGTACTGGTTTATGCGTGATGTTTTGATACTGGTTTAAGCTATATTTTGTACTGGTTTACTTGTTTATGTAATGCATTATGTACTGGTTTACTTGTTTATGTAATGCATTATGTACTGGTTTACTTGTTTATGTAATGTAATGCACTGTGTACTTGATACTGTAATGCATTGGTTTATGTAATGTAATGCACTGGTTTACTGGTTTACTTGATACTGATTTACTTGATATTGGTTTACTTGATACTGGTTATGTAATGCATTATGTACTGGTTTACTTGTTTATGTAATGTAATGTAATGCACTATGTACTTGATACTGTAATGCAATGGTTTATGTAATGTAATGCACTGGTTATGTACAAAATAATAGTTTACTTGATAGCATAATAATGGTTTATGTAATGTAATGCACTGGTTATGTACAAAATAATGGTTATGCACTAATTATGTACAAAATAATGGTTTATGTAATGTAATGCACTGGTAATGTAATAATGGTTATGCAAATTGATACTGGTTTACGTGATGCTGAAATCCATTACATTACTTGATACTTGTTTATGTAATGTAATGCACTGGTAATGTAATACTGGTTATGCAAATTGATACTGGTTATGCAAATGTAATACTGGTTTACAGAAATCCATTACATTAATCTCAAACAAAATCCATTACAATAAAATCCATTACATTCATGGGACAATACAGACAAATCCATTACAAGTACAACAAAATTACTTCATGCTAAAACTACAACACAATTACTTCAACACATGTGCTAAAACTAGTACAGATATCACTAACAGTAAAAACACAATTGTTAAACTCAAAACAAAACTCAGATATTTGTTCTTCTTCTTCACCATTTCTTCAAAAAATTTATTTTCGCTCATCGCCTCCATAAGCTCATCATTCTGGTTTTTCAACGATCTAATAACCTCTTTTGCGCGAAAACTCATCTCTTCGTCAAACCATTCAAAGTGGTTACATCCTTTATTTCTCATGACCTTAAAACCTCCACACCCATAAAACCTTCTTCTAGGATTCTCATAGGTCCATGATGTCATCAATGGAGATTCTATGTCACACCAACATGTATTTCCTCTTTTTCTTAAATTCGTATGGTTTGATGAGGCAAAAGAAAACCTTGAGGAGTCCATGGTTTGAAGGAGAAGAAGACGGATTAAATTCGTATGGTTCGAGAGCGCGTGCACGCTAGTTGCGTGTAGAAATACGTGCTCTCATGCTTGATTCTCTTTCTGTATCTGATTATTTGCTGAAGATTCGTACGATCATGGATGCTTTGGCATCCATTGGAGATCCTATTCCTCTCTCTCATCATATTGACGTTGTTCTTGAAGGACTTCCAAGTGAATTCGCTTCTGTTGTGTCCATTATTGAGAGTAAGTTTGGAAACATGGATCTGGACGAGGTTGAGATTCTTCTTCTTGCTCATGAGTTGAGGCTGAACAAGTTCAAAAAGTTTGTGGTTCCTGATCTTGGTTCACTAAACCTCACACATGCCTCACCTCAGTCTCCTTCCCCTGATACTCCTCAGTCTGGTAGTAATGAGTCCAGCAACTCACAAACCACTCAACCTAGTGTTGAACACAAGTATTCAAGCTTCAGAGGTGGCAGGGAAATTAGAGGAGGCTGTGGCAAAGGTAGAGGTGGTAGAAACTCCTCTGTGCAATGTCAAGTCTTCTCTAAAGTTGGTCATTCAGCTTTTAACTGCTGGCACAAGTTCAACCAATAGTTCCAACCTCCTTCCTACAATGGTAACGCCTATCCTGCAGTTCCTTGGCAATTTCCTCAAGTTCCTTATGCTCAATTCCTTGCTAATGTGTGGACAAGGCCTCAAGGTGCTCAGCCGACTGCGTGGCTTATCCATCCCTAGCACATTCATTGTTAATCTGCTCCGGCACCTACATAACCGGTCTTGCTCCTGCTGTTCCTTGACCATGTCTTGGTATCCCGACTGAACCTCCTATCATGTTCTTGGTGATGCTAGCAACCTACAGTAACTCCCTTGAAGGTCATGAGCAGATTTACATTGGAAATGGTCAAGGTTTAGCTATTCATTCTGCTGGTTCCAGTTAGTTTTCAGCACAAAATCACACTCACACACCTCTGTTTCTCAATAACCTCTTACATGTGCCTTTTATCACCAAAAATCTCATTAGTGTCAGCCAGTTTTATCGTGATAATAGAGTGTACTTCCTTTTCACTGTTGATTCTTGCTTTGTGAAATGTCAAGGGTCTAATGCAGTGTTGCTGGCTGGAAAAGTTGGATCTGATGGCCTCTATGAGTTTTCCTCTATTCAGATTTCCAAGTCTTCTTTAGCAGTTTCTTCATTCAATAAATTTGTAGCTTATGTTAATTTGTTTCCATATCTCCTGCCATGTCCAATGTTTGGCATTTGAGATTAGGCCATCCCAATGTTAATACATTGAGGATGGTGCTACACAGTTGTAACCTTCAATTCAGTAATAAAACTCATGAATTTTTCTATTCAGCATGTTGTATGGGCAAAGCACACAGACTGCACTCACCTTCTTCACTCACCACTTATCATCACATTTAGAATTATATATTGTGATATGTGGGGACCTTCTCCTTAACCCTCTGCACAAGGGTTCTCTTATTACATCTCATTTGTAGATGCTTTTTCCAAGTTCACCTGGATTTATCTTCTTAAATCCAAGGCTGAAGCTCTCAGTGTCTTCAAGCAATTCAAATCTCTAATTGAGCTGCAACTTGGATGCTATATTAAGGCTGTTAAGCCAGATTGGGGTGGTGAATTTCGCCCTTTCAGCAATTTTCTAGCTGACATGGGCATAGTTCACAGACTTATCTGTCCACACACTCATCATCAGAATGGAGTGGTGGAAAGAAAACACATACATATTGTTGACCTGGGTCTCACTCTGTTGAGTCAGGCTTTTCTCCCCCTTTCCTTCTAGGACTATGCCTTCACAACTGTTGTTTTCCTCATAAACAAGCTCCCCTTATCAGCCATAAAGTTCTAGATTCCCTATTATAAATTTTTGAAAGTTTTTGGTTGTGCTTGTTTCCTTCTTCTCAGACCTTATCATCCTCACAAACTTGACTTCGGGTCATAAGAGTGCCTATTTTTAGGCTACTCCATCTCACACAAGGGTTATAAGTGCCTTTCACCAAATGGCAGTTTGTACATTTCTAAGGATGTCCTTTTTAATGAGTCAAGGTTCCCATATATTGAGTTGTTTTCCTCCTCAACTCCTTCCACGTCTGCCTCTACTAAGCAACACTCAGCTTCCTCTCTATCCACTCTGGTTGATAATCTTCCAACCCCCAAACCTATTCCTCTCACGGCTTTGCCTTTGTCCCCTGCTATAGTAGCCCCTATGTCCCCAGCTGCTTTAGCAAGTCCTAGTTTCTCCACCACTGGCAGTGACTATGCTGTTTTTGTAACACCCCTTCTAAAGTACCCCAAATATATTAATTATATCAATGGTTAAAGTCATAATTCATCAGAGTTAACACGGAACAAGGGATGCCACAATTATTAAATAAAATAAAACCTCCAAATAAACAGTAGCCATGCTACACTGAGGATCATTATTCCAACTAATTCAATCAATTTAAGACCATGTCTTACACAGCGGAAAATACCAAAAACAAAACTGGTTAAACCATAATTATTCTCAATGAGATCCAAAGAAACAATTGGATAAAACTAAATCCTCAACTAAACGTTCCCCAGTGTTACAACCTAATCAGAGCATGACACTGACACGCGGACTTAAAAGACAAGCTCTAGAGCCATCCTCACCAACTCCTCAGCTGCTAACTTTAATCTGAAATTGTTAAAGTAAGGGTGAGACTTCTCATAATCAAAACACATTATAAGCTTTTCAATCAATAATATATCACAAGCATATTATCTCACCCACTTAGCATAAATTCAGATTCAACACACAATCACAATCATACAAGTCATTATGTATAATCAATAGACAACAGAAGAATTGCAACACTGGAAGACATCCTAACATGTTACAATCCCATGCAAACACAAATGCAGACACAATGCATGTGGTACCAACACGTGACCAAGTCACCCAACACTGATCCATCATCAACCAGATACAGTAACCATCGATTCGTCCATAAACACACGGACACGAATCCATCCTAACCACCCATCCTCACTCGGGTATCGGTTATCGGCAATCCAAGTCAAATTCCGCACAATGGGAATTAACTTCACCAAAACAATGCATATGCACGCACATCACTAGCATGCAACATCAAATCAGTCTATGTAATACATCAATTTATCATAACTGAATCAAAACCAACAACATGATATTTCAACCATCATGCATACAATTAACAGCAGCATAAACATGCTTTACATCCACACAATACCAATACATCCATCACCACAGTTTCTCTGCTACATACACATCAATATGCGTCAGTCAATATTCACCTATTTCGGAATTCGGCTCATTTTCAAAATAATTTCAAGTTTTGGAAAATCTTTTCATTTTATAAAATAGAGCATTAAATTTAAGAAATGACGTCCAAAACGGCGCTCAAAACGGACTTACGGTTTGAAAGTTATGAATTTTCAAAGTTTGACATTTTTCAAAAAAATAAAGCAGAACCCGGTTCCTACATATACCGGAACCAGTTCCTGAAAAGTTTCAAAACCTCGCTTCTGGAAAATTGTATGGGAACCCGGTTCCTACCCATACAGGAACCGGTTCCTGAGTACATTTTTGCCTATTTTCACAAATTTTCACAGTGGAACCCGGTTCCTCCCCACTGGGAACCGGTTCCCACGTGTTACAGAGCCATTTCCTGCACTTTTGACATCATTCATTCATTCTCAATCAAACCCAAACTTACCCATACGAATTTCAACATGGGAAACACTAAAACACATCCAATTTGCACCATTATCACATCAAACAACATATTTCCATCATTCCTATTTGATATCTGACACCCTAATTGTTTTCAACCTATAATCCGACACAATAGGGACAATTCTATGGAACCCTAACATTCTAAACCGGGATTCCTAACACACTATGATCCATACCATTGAATATCTAAACCGATAATATGAATTAACTAATCAAAATCACCCCTTACCTTGTGGGTTCTTCGAATTCTGACACCTTAGGTTTTCTTCCTTCCTTTTCCTCTTCTCAACTTCACGTGTGTGTGTTTTCTCCAAAATAACTCTTTTTCTTCTTTTCCTTCTTTTATTCCTTTTATTCCTCTAACATAAATAAAATAAATAAAATAATGTGAGTAGAGTCTTTTACTCCTCACACCCTCACTTTACTCATCACACCTCTCATAGTTCCATTCCCTTATTCCATAATTAAACCCAATAAATCAAATATATTAATAAATTACATTCTCAATTAAATTAATAATTAAAAATCGTAATTATGTAATTATCGAATTATTTGGGGCGTCACAGTTTCCTCCAGTGAGGCTTCTCCTTCATCTGTGGAAACTGACAAATAGTCTTCTTCCTCTGCTGTAAATATTCCTGCCAATGCTATACCTGTTGGTTCCAAACCAGTCAATCATCACACCATGATCACTAGGGCCAAAACTGGGTTTGTGCAGCCAAAGTTGCATCCTCTCTTGTTGCTTACTCATACTGAACCAAAATCTATCAAGCAAGCCCTTGTAGATTCCAAGTGGAAGGAAGATATGCAGGCTGAATTTGATGCCTTGCACAATAATAACACTTGGTCACTTGTGCCACTTCCTACAAATATGAGTTCCATTGGCTGCAAGTAGGTGTTTCGTGTCAAAGAGAATCCTAATGGCTCAGTCAACAGGTACAAGGTGCGTTTAGTGGCAAAAGGTTTTCATCAGAAACAGGGATTTGATTTCAATGAAACCTTTTCCCCAATAGTAAAGCCTATTACCATCAGACTGATTCTCACCATTGCTCTTACTCACAAGTGGTCCATCCAACAACTGGATGCCAATAATGCATTCCTTAATGGGTTGCTTCATGAAGAGGTGTACATGGAACAACCACCTGGCTTTGTCACCTCAGACTCCTCTCTTGTGTGCAAGCTGCATAAAGCCCTCTATGGCTTGAAACAGGCACCCATGCAATGGTTTGAAAGACTTCAAGAGGCTCTTCTCAAACTGCAGTTTAAACCTAGCAAGTGTGATCCTTCCTTGTTCATCTTCACCTCTCATGGCCACATTGTTTACCTCCTAGTATATGTTAATGATATTATCATCACCAACAACAATATTAAACTGCTTCAGTCCATAATCACCAAGCTCAATGTTGGTTTCTCTCTTAAACATATAGGGGATTTGGACTTTTTCTTGGGATTGAAGTTAAGTCTGCTGCTGCAGGATCCCAGCTTCTTACTCAGACAAAATACATTAAAGATCTTCTGTAGAGGACTCATATGGCTGAGTCAAGTCCAGTTACTACACCTATGCAGTCCTCATGCAACCGACCAAACTTGGCTCCCACTCTTCTTGGTCCATATATGTATAGATTAGTAGTTGGAGCTTTGCAATATGCCACTATAACTAGGCACGATATTGCGTATGTGAACAAAGTGTGTCGGTTTATGTCTCATCCCTTGGAGACTTATTGGGTTCTTTGTTAAAGAATTCTCGGTACCTTAAAGGCACACTCCAGCATGGCCTTCATCTTTCTCCTCATACTCCTTCCAAACCTCATGCACTGCAAGTCTTCTGTGATGCAGATTGGGATGTTGATCCAGATGACAGGAGAAGTACCTCTGGTGCAACTATTTTCTTTGGAGGGAACCTAGTGTCTGGTGGTCCAAGCGCTTGTGGTTGCTAGATCCGCCAAGCAGTATAGAAGTCTTGCTCAGGCCACTGCAGATCTGCTATGGCTCCAGACCTTGCTCACAGAACTTTGTGTGCCTACTCAATAGCCAGTGGTGCTGTGTGACAACAAATCTGTTGTTATGCTAGCTCACAATCCTATCCTACACTCCAGGACAAAACACATGGAAATATATCTGTTTTTTGTGAGGGAGAAGGTTATTGCCAAACAAATAACAGTTGCTCACATTCATGGTGTGGATCAAATAGCTGACGTGCTTACCAAACCACTCTCCTCCACCAAGTTTTTAGATCTCAGTCACAAACTCAGGGTCACTAATTGTAGCTCCCCATGAGTTTGTTGGGGGGAGGGGGGGTATTAGAGAGTAGTGTTGATATTATGTAATTGTCCCTTTTACTCTTGTATTGACTGACATGTGTCAAGTCTATAGTATGGGTAACCTGCTGTAGCAGGTCACACACAGTTGCTACTATAAATGCAATTATGTGTTACCTTTTTGTAAGAAACTTTTACAACAGAATTCTATTACAGAAAAAGAATGAAAAAGTTCAGTTAGCAATTCTAATACCAATAAATAAGAAGAAAAACTAACCCTTAAGAAGTGTCAATTAAATAAAATATTTTATTTTTAAAATTTATTATTATCATTAAATTTGAGTTATTAAATGTTGAATTAAACAGTTTTCTGTTTTTTTAAGGATGGTTCAATGCAAGATTTTCAATTTGATATCCAAAAGAAAAGTTAAAATGACTTTTAATTTATAAAATTAATATATTAATTTATAAAATGATTTTTAACTTATAAAATTAATATATTAATTTATTAATATATAAAATGACTTTTAATATATTAATTTAAATTTTCAATTTTATTAAAATGACTTTTAATTTATAAAATTAATATATTAATTTCTTAGATAAAAAAAGGAAAAGTTAAAATTACTAATATTATGAACAACATATATCCAAAAGAAAGCATAAGTTGAATTTATACTGCAAAAGAAAAAAGAATTTATTTCTATCTAAAAGAAAACATAAGTAGTACCATTCTAGAATTGTGAAGAAAGAGAAAAGAAATTAAACTAAAAGAAATGAAAAATCAATAAATAAAATAAAAATATTTAACATAAGCATCTGAATTACACTTTATAGAATTTAAATTCTTAAGATGATTGCAAGAGACATATATTTTAATATTTGTTTTAAGATTGTTGTTTTAAGATTGTTGTTTGTAGAAGGTTGTTCGATTAGACTCTCTTTCAAATTACAAAGTTTACAAAATAATAATTAAAAATTATATTATACAATATATATATGAGTTTGAAATGAATTTTATTATGATCAAAATAATACTTATAAAATAAATTTAAATATGAAATAAATAATAAAATAAAATTTATTCGGAATAATATGGACATGAAATAAATTGTAACATAAATATGATAAAATTAAAAATTAATAAATTTTTTTAATATAATTATTAATTATTATTGAAACAAATTATTTAATAAAATAAATTGAGGGAGAATAAAATCATTTGTTACTTATATAAATTTTAAATTACTTCATTTTTCAAAAATATTTGAAAATAGTTATTAAAAACTTTATTCATAGTGACCAAAAAAAGTATTATTTATAGATTTTGAGAATAAAATAATGTATAGAAATGTAAATATAAATAAATTTTATAATAAGAAATTAATTAATTAATAGATCAACTTTACCGCATTAGTTTTTGGGCAACTTTATATATATATAAATAATAAAGCAAAAATGAGTTTTTGGGCAACTTTACCGAATGCCAATTTCGCTTACTATTTTAAAATATTCTATTAGTAATCTTATTATAATTATCTTTACAATATTGTAATCTTACTATCAGGATGACGTCATGTTATTTGAAACTTTTATAATATTGGTCAAATTTTGCAAATGACATTAAGAAATGAAAAGTCATTTGTATCATTTGTATTTTTCATGTGAATCATTCAATTCTCTATTGATTCAATGCATTTAGATAGAACTCAAGAGGCAAGAGGCACACTCCTTAAATCACCCTACTATATTCCAACTTCTCCCCATAAGATAGAGAGTGAGTTCAAATAAGAGAAATAGAACTTCTTCTTCAATCTCTCTCGGGATTCATTTTCTTCAATTCTCACCCTCTCTTTGCTCCACCTTAAAAAGTCTCATGAAAACCACTTCCGATTTCAAATCCCAAACTTCTCCAAACCTATATTTTGCAAATCGCCATGAAAAGGCTTCAATGAATGTTTGTCAGTATCGGTGGAGCCCTAGATCATCCACCCCAAAATTCCTCAACCCTATATTCCTCATATCTCACTCCTAGCTCTTCTCAAGATGCTTAAACACGGTAAAGTTCCCTTTTTAACCTAATCTAAACGTGGAATATCCAATTTTAAAAATTAGGGTTTCATTAATTTTTATTGATATATCTTGAATGTAATAGGTAGGGTTGGTGTTCCCATGGATGTTATGGGTTTGATTCTTATAGTATTTGTCGATGAGTATATTGTTCATGATTTTGTTGTGTATTCAATGTTGCAGAGTGGAACTGGCGTTAATGTTGAAGTTATTGATCATGTTTTTCAGACTAATATGCTTGATATGCTTAAAAAAATTGGATAATGTTTTGAAGTTTTTTAATTGTGCGTTGTTTATGTTTAGTTAGATTTGTGAACATATTTTTTTAGGTATTTTTTTAATTGTTTCGATTTTGACTAACCTATTTTGTTTTTCATCGCAGAGATAAAAACTTTGTTCAATTCCTTACACAGTTTTTTGTTGTTGTGATTTTACAGGCAATAACATGTTGCTCTAATATTTCGGTTTATCATACAAATTATGCTCCGTGACATCTTAAGCAAAAGTATGTATTTTTTCTTCTTTTGGTGTTATTTGGTGTTTAGGATTTTAAATTTCGGTTTGTGATTGGGATTGTGGCTTTTTATCAGGCTTTTTATTTGGTGTTTTGCAATTGAAATTGTGGTTGAAAATTGTGATTTTTAAGGGTTTATTGACCGTAATTTGGTTCACATTGGGTTTCTTTACTATTGATTTGACTGTAATTTTGAAACCCATTTTTGGTTTGTTTGTAGTGAATGAAAAGGGTTAAATTAGACTCTAGAAGAGTAATTCAGTTGGACATCAATTCAGTCAAGGTTATTGTGGTTGATTTATTTGTTGTTTTGTAACTACTTTTGTCTCAATCGTTATTGGTTAGTTGTTGTGAATTTCATTTAAATGAATTAGGAATGCTTGTATCTTGCCATTCCAAACTTCCTCTAACTATTGTATTCAACATCATATCACTTAACTCCCAAATCAACACATTTTTGAATAAGTTTCTCATTTAGCTCATTTTGAGTTTTGATTAATGTATTAGCTCAAACAGGTTACATTTAATGCATTAGATAACATTAAAATTTGAAAATAGATTATGTGTAGGATGCGTTTATATGATTTGAATGAATTTGGATAGTCCTTGGATGGCTAGGGCAGTGGCAGAAATGTTTTTGCCATGGAAGCTGAAAAGTTAAGCTTTTTTCGGAGATGTATCTTCGAAGTGTGTTATTTAGGTGTTTCGAGATACACCTGTGAAAGTTTTTCTTCGGTTAACACTAACCTTTTTTCTTATTTTTTCCAAGGAAAATGGTTGGAAACCCTAACCGCGTCGACGGGAGGAGACATGTAACACCCGTTAATTTAATTAAATTATTTTCGAATTATTTGTTATAATGTTGTGATATGTTGCTATGTTGTTATTAGTTGATTATTTAGTTGATTAATAGTAGTAATATATTAGAATAATTATAAGATTATTTATATGGGCTTATTTAAGTGGTTGATTGTAGTAAAGGCAGGGTTTCAAAGTTAGGCCCAGTAGAGTTATTAAGAATTATAAGGTTAAGTTAATTATAAGAATTAGGTTAATTAGAAAATAGGAAAAATCTTGGAACTGATCGTAGAAGTTGCAGAGAGGAGGAATAAGGAAAAGAGGCACAAAGCTAGGTTTTGAATCAGAGAGTTAGAGCGGCCTTTAATCCAAGGTAAGGGTGGGGTTCTGACTCTATAATGGGGTTTATGATGAATTTTATGTGGGTATTATATTGTGTAAAAGTATCGTTGTGTTTATAATTGCTGTTGGGTGTAATTTGTTGTTATTCTAAATTGATATTGGCTCTGTTGTATTTATTGCTAATGTTGCAGTAATTCAGTCGATGAATTTGATGTTGGGAATTATCCCATGATTGATATAATTGTCCCGTTGTTGTGTAATTCATGTTGTTGTGCCCTAGAATCATTGATCGATGAAATTATTTTGAGATTTTGCGTTGAAACGGAAGATGAAATAGAGGAGTCTGCGTGAAAATATAAGTTGTGCCGAGGGGCACAGGTGTGTGCCGGGGGCACATGTGTGTGTCAAGGGGCACATGTGTGTGCTGGGGGGCACAGGTGTGTGCCGAGGGGCACACCCTCATGTCCATATTTTTGGTTGTCCCTTAACTTTGTGTCTAATAATGAGTTAATATTTTATTTGGTATTTGTTATAATTGTTAGCACATGATTATAAGATACAAGATTAGTACATAATTAGCAGAGGCTTATTAATTACAAAGTAGTTTAAAAAAATTCAGAGTAGTATAAGTATATATAGCATAGAATAATTAATTGCAGAGCTAGTAGTAAATAACAAGAATACTATTAACCAATAAATAGTAACAGTAGAGATAAATTAGTGGCAGAAAGATAGTAGCTTCAACAATTTGGAAGAGTATAATTAACAAGGTTTATCTGTAGACATGATTTATTAGGACTTAGTTAATAATAGTCTTGGTATATGCAAGTTGCTGTGATGTTGTTGTGGTTAATTATGAAGTTGCAGGTGGTGGATTTCGTTGTGTTGCCTCTATTGATTGGCAAGACCAAGTTGTAGGCTTGTGGCCAATGTTGTGTTGTTGTTGTGTTGTTGTTGAATGGTTGATGTTGTAGTTGTTATTTTGTTTCATAATATTGTCGCATACATAGCATAACAAGTTGGGAGCTCGTGCTTTGTAAGTTGGTCTGGATTGACAAAAAATTGAAAGTTGAAGACTTATGCCTTGTTGATGCCTCTATTAGTTGGAAAATTATTAAGTTTGGAGTTCTGCTTCAACGGTACCATATGCATGTGCATCTTAACAAGTCGCATTTCATGTTGCGTATTTTGAGTTGTCGTCATGGTGAGTTGATCGTTATATTATGTTGATGTTTATGTTGTGATTGATGTTGTTTAAAGCTGTGAAGTGGTGATGTTGCATGAAATGATTATAATATAGTATTTATCATACATCTGATTATATTGTTCGATATCTCACCCCTTCTGCTTGAATGTTACCCCATGTTGGTAACACGCGGGTTATAACGCTCCAGACTGGCTTCAGGATCATCGAATGACCCCACAGACTAACACGGGTCTTTTCAGCATGCTTTGACCTCACTCGCATACTTTCCGAGAAACTTCCCAAAAGGTCACCCATCCCATCACTACTCCAAGTCAAGCACGCTTAACTGTGGAGTTCTTATGAAACAGGCTCCCGAAAAGAAGATGCATCTTGTTGGTATAGGTAGTCCCAATTAATCCTTATAAGTCTTCCTTCAACCATGCAGTCTCATACATGCATAATCTCAGGATTGCTCTCATTCCGATGTGGCGACCACCCTTGCCTTCTTCAGCCTCAGGTGTTACATGCGGTGTAACCACCCTCACCTTCTTTGGCCTCGGATGTTACATGAAGGTTACACCACATGTAACACCTGAGGCCGAAGAAGGCAAGGGTGGTCACCCCATCAGAATGAGAGAAATCCTGAGATTATGCAGGTATGGGACTCCATGATTGAAGGAGGCTTATAAGGATTAATTGGTACTACCTATACCAACAAGATGCATCTTCTTTTCGGTAGCCTAACTGTAACACGGTGGAAGAACTGACTTGTTTTTGTTTTGCGTTTGATCGCAAATGTTGCAGATAACAAGAGTCGCCACCAACTTTTCTTTTACCCAATTAAGGGAAGGTGAAAAGAACAGGAAAATACCTTCGCTAGATTCTGAGTAAGGGAGGTGATTATGAAAAGGGAAGGTGTTAGCACCCTTTCCATCCGTAGTTATCTACGGGCTCTTAATTGCTTTAGCTCACTTTGAAATTTGCTTTCTGTGTATGTGTGTGTTTGAAAAGACATTTCACTTTGACTTCGTAATGATTCACGCTGGAATGTATACGAAGTGTTCGGAAATGTTTCGTTTTGGAAAAGTGTTTTAACTTTGTAAAAGTGTGAGGTGTAAAAAGATGTTTTGATAGAGCAAGCAATTAAGAGTCTATTACCTACTCAGAACGGTCGTTTCCGTGTTATTTTATTTTCTTTTAGAATAGTGCTATCCATATCATTAGTTGGTAGGTAACCCTATTCGTTGGATGTAAAAGGACGTTCGAAGGGATATCGGATGGTTATAGAAGGCAACTTGTAGGAGTATCCTAGCACATTCGTAGGAACGATCATCACTTTTCGTAGGCAACAATCGAGGGACTAGATCATGTATTCATTTAGGCAACATTGAGGGTCATCGAGGGACTATGATCTTTGATTCGAAAGGACTATGATGATATATCGTAGGCAACCGTGCTAAGATACCCCTACGTTCGAGGGACTTGACCATTTATTAGAAAGGCAACGAGAGAGAATACCCTAGGGGGTGCATGTGTGAAGAGAGTGTGTTGAATTCAGATAATTTTATCTTGTGATTAGAGTTAGCTATATTGATTTTATCTTGCCATACACGCCTAGTTACTAGCAGTTTATAGGTGTGGAAAGTAAATTGCATAAATGTAAAGTGCGGAAAGTAAATCATACGCTATTACATGGCTTCGGGACAGATACATAATATAGGAGTGCGGAAAGTAAACCTAATTAAACTATTACATCCCATGAGCAGTTACATAATATTGGAAAAGAAAATGCGAGAAAATAGTCCTAACTATTACAACCTGGAAGCAGTTACAATAATCGGGAAAAGAAAGAATCGAATCGCGAATAAGAGAAAATAATGTTAGTGAAAAAGATTTTTGAGTTAGGAAAAAAGTTTTAGGGTTAGCAAACCTAATTAGATGAGAAAATATTTTTTTGGGAATTTTCTAGATTGATTTTAGTATAGAAAAACAATTAAAGGTTAACTTTTCGATTAATTAATGATTAATTAAAATATGCATGCAAAATATTATTTTTTTTATGTTAAAAATTAAATAAATATTTTTCTGACCTAAATGCAAAAAGAAAATATTTTTTGTGATTTTTTTATGTGTTAGAAAAATATTTGAAAGGAAATTAAATTAGAAAAAGAAAATATGAAGAAAATAAGAAAATATGTTAGTTTTGAAAAGGTGTAAAAAAGAATGCTGGAGCCAGGGATCGAACCAAGGTCCTCTGGATGAACACGCGCGCTACCTTGCCATCTGAGCCAACCTGTTTTGGTGTTAGGCATATGAAATTATAACAATATAAGCGAAACAATTTTCTGGAAATTAAATAAATCAAAAACGCGTGCAGGGGGTCTTCTTCCCCATTTGAATTTTCAGACTTTTAGCTATGGTTTTTGTTCGTAGCAACAACTTTTACCTACAGATCGTTTCTGTAGCTACATCCCTGCAAAATTAAACCATTCATAATACACAAAATAAATTAACTTTGGGGGCATCAATCGATTGGAAATCATCATCTGAGTATAATGGTGGCCACAGTTTCATCCAATTTTTCCTAAATAAGAAAACCCCAATTGGAGCTCGTGAACCCTAGCCATGGTAACTTACGATTCTTGCACTTAAAACTTAATCAAACGATACAGGAAGCTTGCAAATAACATCATGAACATGAATATATAATCAAAATACGTTTAAAATGCATGTAACTGTGAATTCGATTTTGAAAATTTTGAGGCAAACCGTGATGTGCAATTTCGTGTTTCTGGAGGTCTGGATGCTTGGTAATGATCTGGTTAGCTTCAGAAAACACCAAGGAATTGATTGGCAACCTTTGTTTGGCTTGAATCGATGCAAATCCTTGGCTGCCACTTCCTAGTATAACACAGTTTTTTGAAGCTTTTTTAGGGTTCTTGGAGGCTAAAATTTCGTTTTTGTGGCATTTGGAATCATTGTGTATATATACTAGAGTGAATTAGGTCAAGAATTATGAAGAAATATCATGCCAATCAATGAAAAATAATTTGATTTGGAATCAAACCAAATATTGCCTTTTTGAGACAATTTCAATCAAATCACTTGCCAATCTTAATTATTTCAAAATAATCAGATTAATTGGCTTGCTTGGACCTCAAGGATGAGAGAAAATCAATCTTGCACTTAATTTTTGATTTTATATCTTTTATTTTAATTAAATTGGTTTTAAATGAATAAAAATCCAAAATAAATAAAAAAGAAAAGATTAAAACGTGGCCTTGGGCTTGGAGGTTCTAGTTCAGATAAGGAACAAGTTTGAATCAAGAAAAGTTAGGCCCATTTAGAAATTTTTTGATTTTCTCAAGTATTTCTCTTTGTACACCTCCTTAAAAATGCTCAACTTGCACAATGTGTATCTTGCTCAATTTTTAACATTTTTGGGTGTTCTTGGACTTTGTAGAAATCTCAAGATGTCTTATAAACAGCCCTTTTGGTTTCATCTTCATTCAAGTTTCCATGCTCATGAACACTTCTTTGCAAAAAGATGACTTTTTGTTGACTTTTAAAAAGACTTGTATTGTTTTGATTTATAACTTCCAAATGAAGCATTTTCTGCCCAAACTTGTGAGACATGAAGTTGTAGAGAATTGAATTCTATTCCAAATGAGCTTTGGTGGGAAATTTTTTGATAAAGTATGTGAAAGTTATGCCTGGTCAAAGTTCTGCTGACTTTTGTCTGAAAAACCCTAATTTAGAAACTTTGACTTTTGATCAAATCTTGACTTTTCTTGAGGAATCATGATCAACCCTTGATCAAATGATTAATGTTACTTCAAAATATTGGTGTTGATCAAAAATTATGAAGTTTGACTGTATGTTGACCACAATTGACTTTTTGTCCAATATAGTTGATTCTCAACCATTTGAGCAATTGGTTGAGCAAACTTGACTTGTAAGGCTTGAAACTTGACATGGTGATTCTTTGAAGCATATGATGAGGTATTATGATCACTTGAAGCATTAGAAGTCCATCTTGACTTGAGAATGGCAAAACCCTAGCTTGGGTTGATTGCTTAGGAGAGGGTTTGTCTGGTCAACCCTTATGAAATCCTTGAGTATGGATATGTGAAATGTCTTGAGAAGTGGAAGGACAAATTTTGGGGTATAACACTAACTATAAGAACTCCACAGTTAAGCGTGCTTGACTTAGAGTAGTAATGGGATGGGTGACCTTCTGCGAAGTTTCCCGGAAAGCATGCGAGTGAGACCAAAACATGCTGAAAAGACTCGTGTTGGTCTATGGGGTCAGTCGATGAATCCTGAAGGCTGTCAGGGGCGTTACAAATGGTATCATAGCCAAACCTCTCCCAATACGATGTGGTTCGAGGATGAACCATGCGGAAGCTGGTGGGCATGTACCATCCAAGGTCAAAGAAGTAGGGGGTGGTTACACCGCATGTAACACCTGAGGCCAAAGAAGGCAATGGTGGTTGCCACATCGGAATGAGAGGGATCCTGAGATTATGCAGGTATGGGACTACATGGTTGAAGGAGGCTCATAAGGATTAATTGGTACTACCTATACCAACAAGATGCATCTTCTTTTCGGTAGCCTAACCATAAGAACTGCACAGTTAAGCGTGCTTGACTTGGAGTAGTAATAGGATGGTTGACCTTCTGGGAAGTTTTTCGAAAAGCGTGCGAGTGAGAACAAAGCAGTCTGAAAAGACTCATGTTGGTCTGTGGGGTCAGTCGATGAATCTTGAAGGCCGTCATGGGCGTTACAGTGACCCTGGGGTTGATGGGCCAAAACATGACCACAACACCACTTGCATGTGTTGCAAGTATCACGCCTCCAAAAGCACGTGTGTGTGAACCTATAAAAATCAGAAAAATATGGAAAAATTTGGCAAAAGGCAGGTTCGAACCAACGACCTGATGGACAAGAGCACTAAGGGTGCGCGTTCTACCATTGGGGTGGTGATACAACCATTTATTAACTTACTTTCATAAATATATATTGGAAAATAAATCAATGAAATTATATTTTAAAACAAAAACACGCGTGTGGGGCCAAGGTGTTCAAATCGACCAATCAGAGACAGCCACACATAGACCACCAGAGTCAAATGTTCAAACCACCACCCACGGTGTTCAACTTCATCTTCTCCGATGACTCAAAAATCAAACCTGCAAAAATAACAACAATAAATGCAAAAGGAAGGCCCTATCCCCCTAATTCGAGGGTTGCGAATCTAATGATGGTGTCCGTTTGCCCTGAAACAGCCTGTAGCTAGGGATGCGACGAAGCAGAAGCTTCGTGCCCTAACAATGGTATTTCCTTGTTCCTACGTCAAAACTCATAAATGATGGCTAAAACCAATCACAAACATCAGTATGAACATGTATATATGCATCGAAATTATTTAAATTACATGTATAGAGAGTTTGGAATTCAAGAAGTTACCAAACCGATGCAAATTGATGGAGGCAATTCTGGGCACGATTAGGCTTTGCAAATGATTGGAATTGTCTCATGGGGACCTCAGATGCTGATGGAATGCTTGGTTTGGCCTAAAAACACCTGGAAAATAGGATTCAAGTTCGCCCTAAACTTGAAGAATTTTTGAGAATTTCTCTTAGGGTTTTTGAGTAGCAATCTGTGTCCTCTGAGGATGGTATTAATCTTGTACTTATAAGGAGTCAATTAGGTTATAAATATGAGGAAAATATATTGCCTTTAATGAGAAAATATTTGATTGAAAATCAAATGCAAAATTTCAAAATTGGCCAATCTCTTGCCAATCATCCCTTGTACGATCTTGACCAGCTATCATGGACTTGCTTGGACCTCAAGGAGCTTAAACATCAAGCACACACGCCTAACAATCCTTCCTTTCATTTTATTTTAATTAAAATTGAGTTTAAATGAATAAATTCAAAAATAAATGAAATATGTAGTAGGAGTGCGTGTAGTTGGGATTGGAGGTCATGTACCATGTTAGAAACAAGTTCAAATCATGAAAACATAGGCCCATTTAGAATAAATTTAAATTTGCTCAATGTTTCTCTTCATGCACTTCTTCAAAATTGCCAAAATTGCACAAACTACATCTTGCTCAATTCTCAATATTTGAGGATGATCTTGGACTTTTTAGAAATCTTAAGATGTCCTATAAAAGCTCTCTTTGCTTTCATCTTCATTGAAGCTTCCATGTTCATGTACACTTCTTTGAGAAAAGATAACTTTTTGTTGACTTTTTAAAAGACCTATAATATCTTGGCCCAAAACTCTTAAATGAAGCATTTTTTGAGAAAATATTGTATGAGACAAAGTTGTAGAGAATTGAATTATCTTCAAAATGATATTTAGATGAGAAATTTCTGATGAAGTATGTGAAATTTATGCTTCGTCAAAGTTCTGTTGATTTTCCCTTAAGAAACCCTAATTTAGCAACCTTTGACTTTTGATCAATTCTTGAGTTTTCTTGATGAATCATGATCAAACCTTGATCAAATGATGAATGTAACTTAAAATCTTGATGTTGACAAAAAATAATGAAGTTTGACTGTATGTTGACCATAATTGACTTTTTGTCTCATACAACTGATTTTCAACCATCTAAGCAATTGATTGAGCAAACTTGGGCTATGAGGCTTGAAACTTGACATGGTGATACTTTGAAGTATATGAGGAGGTATGATATCCACTTGAGGCATTGGAAATTTCTTTTCTCTTGAGAGAAACAAAACCCTAGTTGTGAGTTGATTGCTTAGGAAAAGACTTGAGTGATTATTCCTTGAGTAATTCTTGAGCATGAAGGTGTATCTTGATCTTAAGATGGGAGGGAAAATTTTGGGGCATAACAATTGCGCATGTTTAATCTTCTTGTACCTGAGGGGTTTGATTGGTGTGCACGTCATTCGTGACCTGAAGGTGGAAGATGATTGAACAATCGAGTGCCCTGAAATTTGCACTCGCTGGTGCACGGAGTGAAGCCTTCGGCTGATGATATACTTGAATGGGCTTAAAGATGCCACTTAGAAAGAATCAACTGATGTGCATGTGGAGATGGACTTAAATATGTCATCCGAAGGAATCAGAATGACTCGTACGCTAGACCTCATTCTAAAAGATGCTCTTCATGATAACTTTCTCAGAGGGGAAAGGCGTTCCAAGATCATCTTTGAAGGAAAATATTTGTACATATTTATTTTTAACCAGATATGCAGCAACTTGCAGGTGGAGAATTCTGACCTGCAAAGGTATGGTTAGATTTATGTATACCATGATGCATGTAATGCATGATGATGCTCTCGAAATAAACGAGAATGTTATATGTATGTATATGCCATGCCATTTTATAAATGATGTATGAATACAGATGCTGTTGTATTTCAAAACATATCCATCTTGAAGAGGGTGATTCGTCGTTTCCTATAGGAGATTCCCTGCTTTAGTCTGAGAATGTTCTACTGGGGATCCTCAACTTCTGCTTGGGGGATAGAAGAGCGACCATTGGAAACTCTGACTAGGGATATAAGAGATGTAGATTTCCCCAATGCACTATCTGACCAAGGTTCAGGATGGATACTAGCTTTACTGGGGAATGATAAGCCTTGGGTAACACTCAACTGGGGATGAAAATTCTTGAATGAATTTTTGCTGGGGAATTAAATCCTGTGAATAGTATTAAGGAAACAACCCTCTACTGGGGAAAAATGTGATTCTGAGTAGTTTATTATTGCTCGGAGACTGACATAATAAGTTGGTAGTTGTCTTGCTACTGCTCACTGCTTGGGGACTGAGGTGATAAGTTGATAATTGATCGTCCACTGTGTGAGGATTGACAGTGTAGACGCTCACTGCTCGGGGACTAACGTGATAGGTTGAACGTTGATCTGTTGCTGCTCGGGGACCAATGCAATGCAAAGAAATATAGACGATCACTTCACGGGGACTAGCATGATAGGTTGAAAGTTGATCTATTACTGCTCGGGGATCAATGTAACAAAGTTGACATTCACTGCGCGAGGACGGCTATGACAATGTAGATGATCACTGCTTGGAGACTGATGTGATAAATTGATTTGTTGCTGCTCGGGGACCAATGCAACAAGAAGAAATGTAGACGATCACTGCGCGGGGACTGGCGTGATAAATTAAAATTTGGCTTGCTACCGCTCGAGGACCAATGTAGCAAGAAGAAATGTAGATAATTGATTGACCACTGTTGTGAGAGTAAGACCCTGCTGAGGATATGATGGTGTAGTGATTTTGTTAGAGAGATCCGCCTTTATCGAGGGGCGATAACTCTGCGGAGAATGTAAGAGTCATTCTGTGGGAGTATTTTTTGTGATACCGGCTTTGTGGGGATGTGTTTGTGACTTAGGTTGTTATCCCAACTCCTAGAGCATGTAGTAACTACTACTTATGTTTATTTCACATATATTTGTAAGTGGTAATTATTGTCAGATACATATGATCATTCAAAGCAATCATTGGACTTGTGCAAACAAAACAGAGAAAATAAAATAACAATTTTGAAATTGGAAGGGAAATTATATTGATTGTAAGAAAGTGGCCTATAGACAGATATTTTGTGTACAAAGAGACAAATATCCTAGTAAGAGGAAATCGTCAAATCATTGGAAAGCTATAAAGTGATAAAAAGTTATGCGGAAAAAATCCCATCGAGTTTCAATTCTTCTATTGCTCGTATATTTTCGAGTATCTCGTCTCCTTGTTGCCAGAAGAAGGTGATTGGATGGATTTGTACCATTCAATCTTGAAGTTGATAGCAATGTATTTTGTGAATAGATGATCCACCAGGACATAGTTATACGTTTAAATCCCTAAGTTTTGCCTGTACCGCCCTTTCGGGTTTTCAGTCCATCGGGATACCCTTTTTTGCCCAAGCCGCCTTTGTAGGTTTTTAACTTGCCGGATGTACAATTTTCATATATTTATCCCTAATTTTTTCCTGAACCTTTTTGGTATGTCGGGATGCCCTTATTTTTGCCTAGGACAGTCAACCTAGCAGGTCTCTTTGATGCGTAGTATTTTTTTACTATGTATGCGTTCACAGGGTGAAAAAGGTCCTCTCCATCCATAGTGGTCAATATCATTGTTCCACCGAAAAATATTGTTTTGATTACAAATGGTCCCTCGTATATGGGAGTTCATTTGCCCCTGGGATCACCTTGTGGTAGGATGATGCGCTTGATTACCAAATTACCAACTTGGTATATTCGGTGCATGAATTTCTTTTAAAAGCTTTGATCACACATTTCTAATATATTTGTCCATGGCAGATAGCCGCGACTCTCTTCTCATATATCAAATTGATCTAGTCAAGCCGAGTCTGAACCCACTCGTCTTTGTCTAGCTCCACATCCTTTATAACTCTAAGTGAAGGGATCTAAACCTCGATAAGTAAGACATCTTCCATACCATATACGAGAGAGAATGAGGTTGCCCTGATTGATGTTCGTACTGAGGTGCGATAACTATGAAGGGCAAACAGTAACATCTGATGCCAATCTTTGTATGTCACTGTCATCTTTTGTATAATCTTCTTAAGGTTCTTATTGGCGGCTTCCAGAGCACCACTCATCTTTGGCCGATATGGAGAAGAGTTATGGTGCTTTATCTTGAACTGTGCGCAAAGTTAAGTGATCATCTTGTTGTTGAGATTGGTGTCATTGTTTGTGATAATCCTTTCGGGGATGTCGTACCGACAGATAATGTTATGCTTGATGAATCGAGCCATAACATTCTTAGTAATAGATGCAAACGAGGCTGCCTCTACCCACTTCGTAAAGTAATCAATGGCGACGAGGATGAAACGATGCCCATTGGAAGCAGTCAGCTTAATCTCTCCAATCATATCAACGCCCCACATTGTAAAAGGCCAAGGAGCAGTCAGAATGTTCAATGGAACCAGAGGTACATGTACTTTGTCAACATATATCTGGCACCTGTGACAAGTTCGGGAATAACGATAGCAATCAGCTTCCATGGTGGACCAACAATAACCTGCTCTCGGAATCTTTTTAGCCATTGTATGCCCACTGGAATGGGTACCAAAAGCGCCTTCGTGCAGTTCTTCCATAATTCTTTCAGCTGCTTTCTTGTCTACACACTGAAGTAGGGCAAAATCATGGTTGCGCTTATATAGGATGTCGTTACTTAGAAAGAACTTGGCGGAGAACCTCCTCAAAACTTCTTGTCGTTGACAGATGCTCCTTCACGGTATTCTTGTGCCTCGAGGTATCTCTTCACTTCGTAAAACCAGGGTTTTTCTTCTACTTCTTCAGTATCAAGCTCACAAAAATATGTTGGTTCGTCTAGCCTTTCAATAGTAATCTGAGGAGCTTCATTGTCCCATCTGACTTTGAACATAGATGACATGGTAGCTAATGCGTCTGCCAACTGATTCTTTTTCCGCAACATGTGCTCAAAAGTAGTTTCTTCAAAGTAGGGAATCAAACTCAACACATATTCTCGATACGGAATGAGATTTGGATATTTTGTGTCCCATTTGTCCTTAATTTGACTAATCACTAAATCTGAGTCTCCATATACTTGTAGAAACTTGATCCTCAAATCGATAGCAGCTTTGATACCCATGATGCACGCCTCATATTCGACCATATTGTTGGTGCAGTCAAAGCATAATATGGCGGTGAAAGGTGTATGGCCGCCCTCAGGAGAGATACTTACTGCGCCAATACCGTTGCTTAGCGCATTAGAAGCTCCATCGAAAACCATAGTCCATCGGGATCTTGGCTCAGGTTCTTCATCTGGTCCAGGTTCTTCATAATTAGTAACTATTATGATATTCTCGTCCGGGAATTCAAAATACATAGATTGATAATCGTCTATGGCTTGATGAGCCAAATGATCAACTACCACACTTTCTTTGATTTCCTTCTAAATAGTGTATTGAATATCGTACTCAGTCAAGATCATTTGCCATCTATATATTCTTCCAGAGAGAGCAGATTTCTCAAATATGTATTTTATCGGATCCATTTTAGAGATCAATAGAGTAATATGGGTCAACATATATTGTCTTAGTCGGCGAGCAACCTAAGCTAAAGTAACAAGTTTTCTCGAGCAGTGAGTATCTTGTTTCACAATTTGTAAACGTTTTGCTAAGGTAGTATATTGCATGCTTTTTCGGCTAGACTCGTCATGTTGCCCCAACACTCACCCCCATTGAGTTCTCTAATACTATTAAGTACATGATTAGAGGTCTTCCTTCAACGGGTGGCATCAGAATATGAGGTTCTTGGAGGTATTATTTGATCTTGTTGAAGGTTATATGAAAATTGTCGTTCCAATCCACTAATTGATCTTTCTTCAATAATTTGAAGATTGACTCACAAGTAGCAGTCAAGTGTGAATAAATCGGGAAATGTAGTTCAATCGTCCTAGGAAACCTCTGACTTCTTTCTCGGTGCATGGAGGCGGCATATCTTGAATGGCTTTAACCTTGGCGTGATCGACTTCAATACCTTTAACACTGATGATGAACCCTAGGAGTTTACCAGATCTAACCCCAAAGGTACACTTGTTCGAGTTCAGTCTTAATTTGTACTTCTTCAATCTATCAAATAGCTTGCGCAGGTGATCAAGATGTTCTTCTTCAGTCTGAGATCGGGCTATCATGTCGTCGATATACTCTTCTATCTCGTGATGGATCATGTCATGGAATAAGGCTACCATAGCACGCTGATATATCGCACCAACATTATTCAACCCGAATGGCATAACTTTATAACAGAATGTGCCCCATTGTGTAACAAAAGTTATTTTCTCCATATCTCCGGGAGCCATCTTGATTTGATTATAGCCAGAGAAACCATCCATGAAAGAAAATACCTTATGCTAAGCGGTGTTGTCAACCAGAACATTGATATGTGGAAGCGGGAAGTCATCTTTCGGGCTAGCCCTATTCAGATCTCGGTAGTCTACACGCAGACGCACCTTGCCATACTTCTTAGGTACTGGCACCACGTTTGCAACCCATTGCAGATAGGACGTAACATCCAGGAAACCTACGTTGAATTGTTTCATGACTTCGGCTTTAATTTTCTCGGACATCTCAAGACGCATTCAGAGAACTTTCTTCTTTATAAGGAGACAACCTTCTTTCGTTGGTAACTGGTGTACCACAATATCAATATCCATCCCTGGCATGTCTTCGTAGGACCAAGCGAAAATCTCAATGTAATCTTGCAACATCTAGATTAACCTTTATTTGACATTGTTCTCAAGTCTGGATCATATGTACAACTCTTTCCTTTGCTGTAACAATCTAGTAAGCTCTCCTGACACTTCACATTCTTCCTCACTTTCGCCTTCGACTTGGTAGATCGGATTTTCAAAGTCATATTTGACAATAGCAAAATTGTTATCGATGGGATCCAGAGTGGATGTGGATCTGCAGTTTATTATGTAGGTGTGTGCAAGAACACATAGTTAATTTTGAAAAAAAATAAAGTAAAAGGAAAGACAGGGAGCGCAAAATTTGAATGCAAAGTCCAATTATTTTTTGAATGAAAATATGCGAATGACAAATAATAACCCTCACAAATGAACCATCGTGCCCCGGGTAAGGCACTAGGCTTAGAGTCTTATTGTTCTGAATTACATAAAACTTAATAGTGTAAAACAGAAAAAAGCAATTACTCCTGACTAAAGGAGATTGATATAACGTCCTTCTCCGTCCAATTGTTGAGTCCGCTGCCGATAGTTGGGAAGATCCAGTTGTTGATGTCATGATCACCATCATTGTCTTCTATAACATGAACTCCATTTTTGTTGATTCGGAAGGGAGGTCCACCGGCACGTTCGCGATGCACCATCTTCTGACCTTTGGAAGTGAAGCCTAAGCCAAACTTATCTGATTTGAAAGAGAAATCGGGCAACTGACCCCAAATAGTACATCCTCCTTCTTCAACTAAATCACTTGCATCCTTCAATGATGCCATCTTTGGTGGAATCTAGTAATCTTGGGAGTGACGGGAACATGGACAAGTATTACTCGAGGAACCACTTCGAAAGCTTGACAAGGAGTTTCAATGAATTCGCCTTCCATTTCAACATACCAGAAGAACTGTAGTTGGCTCACCATATACTCTTCTTCTCCACAGACGGTGACAATCTTCCCTTTCACTAGGTACTTCAATTTTTGGTGTAAGGTAGAGGTAACAACGTCTACCCCGTGTATCCAAGGGAGTCCAAGCAATCAAGAATAAACTGGGCGAATACCCATCACGAAGAAAGTAGAATCAAAAGTCTAGGAACCTACCATTGTCGCCAGACAACTGATGACATTCCGGTAGATTTTGAGAGTCGTTTGGTACCGACGGAGTATTAGAGTCAGGAAGCCACAAAACATTGGTCTTATGTGGAGGGTTACATCACTTGATTCTATAAGTCGTCACACCCTTACATGACACTAGACGCTTCTAGACGTCCACATATGTCTGCTCATGAGGAGATCTTGGAGAATGAGCAGATCATGGATGATCAAGCCATTAATGTATTGTCAATTTGTCAAAACATTATGCGAATGACATGGTATAGCATTGAGTCGGGGTTGTTTGAGAGAGGTGGCGATGAAGAGGTTGGCCTAGCAAATTCCATTCTTATTGAGGTATGGAATGCCTTGGGTTACCATAGGTAGATGAGGAGCCAGAGTGTCAGGAATAGGCATACTCGGTAGACTATTTTTTATTGTATTTTGTATATTTTTCATCGACTTGGAGAATACTTTTTGTATTATTATAATCTTTCTGATATTTTAACACATTACTCTGTTATATAATATTCGTTTTTATTAATCGTTGAAACAAATAACGACAATGTTAATTGATTCAAAATTATGTTGGAGTGAAAAAATTACAATCTGGTTGCACTTTTTTACAAAAGAAGCATGCAGACTAGAATTCCGAGATGTATTTCTGAATGTATTCCAAACCAAGTTCGCAAATACATCTCTGAACTATTTTTCTTAAGAAATATTGAAAAAATATTTACCTTTGAATTTATTCGGAAATACATCTGCAAATTAAATTTAGATTAAAAATGATATTTCATGCGTTTAGAGATATATTTTCAAATAAACTCAAAAATATTTTGAGACTTTCAAAAATGCATTCCAACATGCAATGAGAAACTGCCTAATGAAATTTCCCTAATTTCTCTTCTTATATCTAACTTTCTCTTGTCCCACCCTTATGTGTTTCTTCCTCTTTATCATACCAAGCAGACATCTGAGAAATACTGATCTGGAGTAATGTGATCTGCTTCCTTACTCTGTTTGTCCTATTTGCTTACATTATATATGGAACAAAAAACCTATAATGCGAGTCCCCACCTAGTCAATATTTCTTTTGGAACTTCACATTTGTTTTCAATAATAATAGTTCATGCTTTACAACTGTCCCAAGCTGTTAATGCAAACATTTGTCCTTGTAAATATGTCAAACATACAGTTTAACAAGTAACTCCAAAATTCCATTTTGTGTAGTAACATAGACATTATAGGATTTGGATATTGCTAATACAAAGTTGCTATTATATTTATAGAAAATTCTAAAAGGGAATGCAAGTAGCAACTTTCCAAAAGCATTTAAGCCCAAAATTTTCATCCACTAATGATGACAAATAATATTAACCCTTCGAAACATTTATTACAACAATCATTACTTTGAAACATCTGATATTATTTGTTATTTCTCTACTAAATCAATCAAACTCTATTCACCATAAAAATGTAAGAAAAAAAATCATCAGAAGATAATTTTGGCTTCTCAGAAGTCATCTTCTGCTTCTGTCAATAATCTGTGCAAGATACAATGAAATTTTAAAATGAGTAAATAAGAATCAAAACCTCATAAATAAACAATTATTGTAGCATATAACTCATACCATTGTGTTTCTTTCTCAAATTTCTAGCAAATAACAAGAATATAACTAGAAAAGCCACTCCAGCACTTCCTCCTAGTATTATAGCAGCTGTTTTTCCTGGATTTTTCCCTGTTATTGCATCAAATCAATAATCGATGTATATTTCACAATAATAATCTAACAAGCACAAACATCCCACCAAATATGACATTGATACTAATGATGTCAAATAAATTAAAAGGAGTAATTTATATGTTTCAGTGTAGTTGTCACTGGCCGACACGAATACGGACACACTATTTTTCAGAGGTATCGATGCTATATAATAATAATAATAATAATAATAATAATAATAATAATAATAATAATAATAATAATAATAATAATAAATGCAATCATACTTAGAAGACTAGCACATTTTCTTTAATCTATGTGTCACCGAAAAATACAGACACGAGACACGATACTCATACTAATACCGATACATTAACACGGATAATAATTTAAAAATAGAAGAAATTGAACGTACTACATGTATTTATTTCGTGACACGGGTCAGAGTGTCAAACACATAGCCGTGTTTGAGGATCTGCAAAACATACTACTGCACGGTGCTTAAAAATTGCTACGGTTAAAATGTGGCAAAATAAGATTATTGTTAAATTGTGGCTAACTTAGAGTCTCCAACAACTTAAAGACGATTCTTGTCAAACACCATACCCGTTTTTAATCTTAAAGTGTCGGTGCAATTAGGCCGAAGAATTAGTGGTGTTACTACCTGAAGAAAATGAGGAGTATGAAGATTGAGATGATCTAGATGGAACTCCATTAGGATAATAGCTAAAACTAACAAAACACTTATGCAAAAAGACTTGGCCTGAAATAGAGGAACCACATTCAACTTGAGCTCTCTGAACAGCATTTTTCACACACTGTCCACAATCAGAGTCACCAACATCACCTTCACACTGTCCCAAAACATAAAAAGCCATATAGTTAGTTGTATAAAACCCATGACCACTAGCCACACCATTTTCCATCACAGAAAAAGCAGTGTCTCTCCTCTCTCCAAACCCACTTCCAGCAACATTTGTTGCACCACAAGTCTTGTAGAGCATCTGCATCCCCGATATTTGAACATAACCAACAACTTCATAGAGTAGATAACAACCTAGTAGTTGAACTCTTGCAGCTATGGTTTTGCCACATAGTTTGTTGGACAAAATTGGAAGCTTGTTAACGCAGTTGTAGCAATCAGAGTTAGTGAGATCTCCTCTACATTGAAACAAGCCTGTTATACTGTTCTGGCCACTGCCAGAGGTTGTTTTGTAGAATTTTGTTTTGGTAGACTGTGAAACTAGTGAACCAAAGAGAGTAGAGAGTGTTTGGGAGTATATTCCATTTGGATCTGTGAAAGTTTCTTTTGAACAACCTTTGTAGATCAATGTAGTGTAATCTGATGAAGATTCTGCAAAATGGGGTTGGTTTAGATTTGTAAACAAAGCTAGTATCAAAGAAAGAATTATAGGTTTTTTCATTTTGGTTTTGTGTGTAGTAGTAGTACTAATGGATCAAACCATGGCAATTTCTATGAAGTTTAAAGGATTTGTTTTAGGTTTATGTGGAATTGTGGATAGCCTTAAAACATGAGTAGATGTGGAGATGAGTGAGTTGCATCTACTCACTATAGTGAGTAGTACTATTTATATGTCTTGAGAATGAGTAGAAACAATGGATGGAAAAAGTTTAGCTTTTAATGGTTTTAGAAATGGTAGATGCAACTCTATCTATTTTGCTGTAAAAAAATTGGAGTAATGGTTTTTGACTCTAAAAAGTGTATGAATGAGTGAATGAAGTGAAAGAAAACAAAGCTAGTGGAGTAGCCTTATGAGGTGAGCGTGTGGATAATTGATGGAGTTTTGAATTTGACGGTTGGCATGATGCGACACCTACAACTCATAAACATTTGTAAAAAGAAACATAAGGGGAAAATATAGAATTGTCACTTCTAAAAAGATTAAGTCTAATATAATATAAGAAAAATTTCTTCGGATCCTATTTTGATTTTTTTGGCACCATATTAAAATAAGAATAATTATGAATTTGATGATTCACTTAGTTACAATTTTGACATCATGTTTGTTATTTTATAATTTTTACTCTTCCTTTTATTTTTTTGACTGACATCCAACATAATGTCTAACCAATAAAGCTTAAAATTATGATAGATGTTACTTTTAAATTGGAGAAAAATCTATCCAACTTTTGCAACATTTAATTTTATGAATCACAATTTGTGTTTTCAATGTCAACTCTATCTATACTAGACTGCATAATGACATGTTCACCATCAACACATTGCTTTCATTAATTTTATAACTTATTTGGTTTTATTATTTTAATTAAGATATTGATAATTCTATAATTAATGAAAAACTTAAATTTACAATCCACTTTTTTTAGCATTTACACGGTACAAAAACTTATTATAAACCTAAATATTTTTATATTGAAAATTTTACCATTTATCAAAATATTTTTGTTAATGCTATCAAAATAAAAAATATTTGTATACGAGAAAAAATTATTATTGATTTAAATATTTTTATATACGATATTTCTTATCCAAATATTTTTATCAAAAAATGATATACTGAAAAAATATATAATTGATCTAAATATTTTTATAAACGATACTTAAACAAAAATAATATTTGTATACGGGGAAAAAATTTGTTATTGATTTAAATATTTTTATACACGAAAAATGGTATTTATGGTTCAAATATTTTTTATTCAAAAATGGTATACGGAAAAAAATCTATTATTCATCTAAATATTTTTATATACGAAAGTTTACTATTGAGCAAGATATTTTTGTAAACGATACCTAAATAAAAATAATATTTGTATACAGAAAAAATATCTACTATTGATCTAAATATTTTTATATACAAAAAATGGTATTTATGATCCAAATAATTTTTATTCAAAAATGGTATACGAGAAAAAAAAATTATTATTGACCCAAATATTTTTATATACAAAAAATAAATATTTTTTATTCAAAAATAGTATACAGAAAAAAATCTACTATTAATTTAAATGTTTTTATATCCGAAAAATGGTATTTATTATCTAAATAATTTTTATTCAAAAATAGTATACGGGAAAAAAATTTATTATCAATCTAAATAATTTTATATACGAAAATTTACTATTGATCTAAATATACGGGTAAATCTATTATTGGTTTAAATAGTTATGTTTATGAAAATGTTATTTATGATCCAAATGATTATGATTTAAAAGTGGTATACGGAAAAAAAATTCTATATTGATATAAATATTTTTATATACGAAAAATCTATTATTGATCAAAATATTTTTTCTTTTTTAATTTTTTATTTAAAATAAATATATTATATAAATAAATGCGCGTAATAGACTAGAACCCGTGCGTACACACGGGTTTGTTACTAGTTAGAGTTTATAAGAAATGACTTTTTTTTTGTAAGTCTATTTTACGATATTTAATTAGATTTAACTCAAAATTTAAACTATTTGAATATCAAGATTCCACACTAGATAAAGTGAATTTCTTAATCATTCTATGTGGTGGAATTAAACCCTATACATTTTCAAAAATCTCTCTATAAAATCGGAAGTATACTTACAGTACGCACCACTTTCTGAAATATTTATTTGAAAACCGGAAGTATATCTCCGGTTTCAAATTCTGAAATAAAACATGTACACGTTAGAGTATCATATTCAATCATACAAATTTTATTTTGTTTGTTATCATCAAAACTTTTAATATATTATTAGAAACAAATTTTGTTCTAACAAATATCATATTCATTCATACAAAATTTATTTTGCTTGTTATCATCAAAAAATTTAATATATTATTAGGAATAAATTTTGTTCTAACAAATATCATATTCATTCATACAAAATTTATTATGCTTGTTATCATCAAAACATTGATATATTATTAGAAATAAACTTTGTTCTAACAATCTCCCACTTTTTGATGATGTCAAAACTATCTAGATTTTGATTTAAGAAATTTTGTATTTGTAAAAAATATCTCCCCCTGAGATTAATAATCTTCCCCTGAAATTAATAGTCTCCCCCTGAACTAAATATTGAAAAGAAAAAAAAATTGCAAGGTAGAACTTCCCTGAGTTTTTCTTTTCTTCCAGAATTTACTTCTCAGAGTTTTCTTTCAGTACTTGATCTTTTGAGCTTCCAAAGTTTACTTTCAGAGTTTGCTTTCAGCACGGTCTTTTGAGCTTCCAGAGTTTACTTTCAGCGTAATTCTTTTTATCCAGAGTTTACTTTTCTGGATCACTTAGAAGCAAAAATGTACACTTGTATATTTTGTTAGAAATGTTTGACATTTTGTTCCTGCAACATGTTATAGTGAATTATTTTAAAATCTCAGTTTTCTCCCCCTTTTTGTCATAATAAAAAATTCATTAAAAAAATGTAAAGTGAAATGAAGTTCTGATGACTTTAAAAAAATTCTGAAGGTTTGTCACAAACCAAAATATTTAAAAATTTTAAGAGCAATGTAGTCATCACTCATAAGTAGCTTCTGACACTGGAAGGATTTCTTGAGATTTTTAAAAAATCAATAGTTACTAAGAAACTTCTTGTCAATAGCTAACACGCATGTTAAAGTAACCTATCAGAAGTTTCTGAACCCGTGTTCAACTTCTAGGTTACAGCATTACAACTGTTTTATTTTAATGAACTTCTGACCATAATCAGAACTTGAAACGTTTGAAGATTTCAGAACTTCTAGATATGGTTTCTAACTTAACTTCTCTTCTCACTTCTGAAGAGTTAATTAGTTAGAGCTTCATTTAACACAGAACTTCTGACTAAATTATATTGAACAGAATTTCATTCAGGGCAATTTTCCATACTCAAAATTTTCAAAATAAATTTAAATCTATCTTCAGAAAGTGGTTTTGCGAAAATGTCATCCCATTGATGGTTTGTATCAACAAAGTTTAAATTTAAAATTCCTTTCTGAATATAGTCCCTAATGAAATGATGTTTAATTTCAATATGTTTTACCTTTGAGTGTAAAATAGGATTTTTAATAAGGCAAATAGCAGAAGTACTGTCACAGAAGATATGGATCTTACACTCATACAGATGGTAATCTTCTAATTGACTCTTTATCCAAAGCATCTGGGTACTGAAGCAACTCGATTTTCAAAAATCATTTAAATGAATTTTCAAAAAACAATGAAATCGCCACCTAATTTTATTTGTTCTAAAAGAACGGGGAAATATAGATAAAACCCACAAAAATCGGATAAGGCAGTCTACAAGACCAAAAAGGATGGATTCGGGAGTCGGTTACGCAAGGGGAAGGTATTAGCACCCCTTACGTCCATCGTACTCGATGGGACCCATTTAGTTCGAGATGTGTTTGTGTGTGTAATCGCTAATTTCTAAGTCATGAATAAATAAAAGAAAAAGGGTTTGTTTATTATTATTTTGAGTTTGACACGGTTTGAAACCGTGCTACGTATTCCCTCGCAATGGGAAAGTCAAAACTCCGTAGTTCTTGTTGAAAATGTCTTGGATTGGTTGTGTTGATTTTAGAAGAAAATGTTTTTGATTTTTGATAATCGCATATGAGCGAAAAAGGATTTGAATGGGTTGAATTGATTTTAATGGTAGATGACAAGTACCAAAACGTCGGGATATCCTCTAACGATTCGATACTCGAGATTGGTGATTGAGGTCAACCGATCTTCTCTCATCCAAAATCTTTATTATGAAAGGAGTGAGGTGAAACAAAGTTCACTTTTTATTAAGTGTTATGGAATAAAGTATTTAAGCCATTGGGTTACCCTCTAATGGCCCAAATACTTTACATTTTAATTAAATCGTTGGGCGGACCTCTAACAATTTAATTAAGTACCATAACACTATGTTTTTTTTGTTTTTAAAGAAAACAAATTCAATTAATTAATTTAATATGAAAGTGTTTTAAATGTTCAAGTGTATGGAATAAAGTATTCAAGTCATTGGGTTACCCTCTAATGGCCCGAATACTTTACATTTTAATTAAATTGTTGGGCGAACCTCTAACAATTTAATTAAGTACCATAACACTTTTTTTATTTGAAAGTGTGTTGAAAATTGCGGCGTTGGACATAGAGAAATGATATTTCGGGTTATGATTAACCAAGTATATGGACTTGATTAACCTCGTGAGGATAGGTGCTCCTATCCCCAACCATGAGACCCTGGTGCATGGTGATTGGTATATGGACCAATTATTTTTCGGGTTATGATTAATCAAGGCAACGAGGGCCCTAATTAACCTCGTGAGGATGGCCATGCCCATCCCCAACCATGAGACCCTTAGAGAATTTGGTGTGGGTAACCAAAAATAAGAGAGAGCGGAGGCGTTGTTGTTTTTTTATATTAATGTGAGAGTGGAGTGTTCAATCGCGTAATAAACAAACAAACGGATAATATAATAGCGGATAATAAAAGAAAATAAATTAACACACAATACAAATCGGAATTTAAATAATTATTAGTATAGATATTTTTTTACTTGATGAAAAATCAACTAACAATTTAATTGGTAATTCAACAAATAAAAAACTACCATATGCCAAATATTATTTAATACATCATTATATATAAAAAAAAAAAAGCTTGCAATATATTGAATTTTAAAGAGAAGGTTTAGAAATGGGCCTGATTGGAGCTTTAATCTGGGGGGTGTGAGTAGCAATCTGAGCCCAAGCCCAAAAGTGCTGCTGGATCTTGTATGAGATGCTCCATGGAAACAGAGTGTGGTCCACCATTCTGGAGCGTCGGATCTGGACCTTGGCAGATCTGATGGCTTATGGCAGGAGGGTGCAGATTTGATATCATACATGTGTACACACCAGATTTCAAAATAAACCACACAGGTGGTGACAAGTGTCACCACCTAAACTAACCAACAAAATCAAGCATTCTAACATCTTCCTAAACTCATTTATACTATAAAAAATAAAAAAACAATACTAACTCTAAAATAATAAAAAAATACTAATATAAAATGAAAACAAAAAGGTCAGTTTATTTTTATTATATTATTATTATATATACTTTTTTAGAACTAAAAAAAAACTAAATTAGTTTTATTACAATGTTTATTGTAACATAGATAAAGCAAAACCTATCAATAACTAAACTGAAATTATCTTATAAAACAAAATAAAAATCTATATTTTTTTTAATCCAAAACTAAATCAGTTTTTTTTAAAAAAACAAAATTAGTTTATAAACCAAAAGACGATTTACTAACCTTTTATAAAATAAATATTATATATATAAAAAGGAATTAGAACTAAATTTAAAAAGCTAATTACTAAAACACTCGATTATATATATTTAAAACAAACAAAACAAAGATTAAGTTGGTTAGAGGTCTTAAACTGAAAAGAAAAAGAATATCCTCATTCTTCGTTTCGTATCCCTCAAACGCATGCAACCTCCCTCATCGCCTCATTGCTCTCATCGTCTCTCTCGCGATTTCGAATCCTCACCGTGACTCTCGATCTCCCTTCTCGCTTTTCGCTCATCTCGCCTCGTCATCGTTCTCACCTGCTCGCCAATCTCTCTCTCTCCTGGTTTGTGTTGTAATTTAAAAAGCTTTGCAGGGAAAGGATGACGCCTAAATTTCTAAACGGTGATGATGGTATCGCGAATGTTGGCGACACTCGCAACCTCCTCCTTTCTCGCGAATCGAATTTTCTTTGAATTTCAAGGGTTTCTCTCGAAAATGATGAATTGTTCGATATTGCTGGTTTTCGTTTGGATGTTGTTTTTTTTTTGCTTGGCTTGTAGTTGTCTCCCTTGTGTTATAATCTTGAATGCTTTTATATTGTCGGTGTTTAGGGTTTTGGTTGATCGATTTTGAAAACAAGGCCTTCCCAATGCTTGATGGGCTTGTATCCTTTTGTTGTCTGATAATTTTGATTCTTCCGCTATTTTGATGTATCGATCGCTATATCCGATTGTGTTAGTCAGGTGTATTGTTTATGGTAAATTTGCCTTTCGTGTGCCTACCCTGCCTCATATAAAATTCTTGTCTTGTCATGCCCAAATGCTTTATCGCTTTTCCTCATCTTCTTTCTACACCTCCTATTGTGAACCAAGGGCTAACACTCTTGAGGATTTGCAATAGCGAGTTTATGGCCGATGATTTGTACATGAGGCCTCGGTTTTGATCGAAACCCCCACACAACCTAATTCCGGAAAGAAAATCCTAATGATGAGATAGAAATTGTGTATTGTCTTGTAATATTACTGCTGTCCATTTATTGCTAACCAAGTTTCTTTGTTTGTTTCATGGCGCGAATGATGGTGCAAGCTCGGGAAGCGGTGAAAGAAGGTTGGTCAAGAAGGCACGGTTCGAAGATAGAACGAGGAGACATAGAAGCCAAAGAACAACAACACTCCCGTAGGAAATAGGATTAGGACATAGCATTAGTAACATTTGCTAGGACTCAAAGCTTGTAATCTAGGAACTTTTTAGAGGCTTCGAAATTTTGTAATGTTACAAATTCGAATTGACATTTGTGAATTCAATGACTCATGTAGCATTTGTATAAACTATAGTCAAGTGAACGTTGAATTCGGAAGCTTGATTCTACCTTGTAAACGAGTGTCCTTTTGAATTCGAACAAGATTTTGAAACTTGAATGTCAAGGAAAGGAAATGGAATGTTGAATGAATTTGTTTGGCTCTTTGGATTGAAACTTGTATCTTAAGATTTGACAAATTGTAACATGTAATTCGATTCGTGTCCTTGTACAATAGGAAACCTTTTTTAGAGCAATCTTGGCAATCTTGGAATTTTATAAACACAAGCTTGGAGAAATATGCACCCAATCGAATTCTTGATTGTGTAAAAAAAAAAATTGGAAATTCATTATGCATCAAATATCCCAAAAAAATTTTGTCATGAACCAAAATTAAATTGGTTAAAACAAAACATGTTGAAATATTGATAATCAAATGCATCCAATTCCTACTTCACTCTATAGTTCCCATTTGTAGTCTTGAACCAAACGAGTAGTAACATAGTTGTTGCATTTTTTAGAACTTGAATCCTCTTGAATTTCCCGGCCACAAAGCTTCCATGTTTATCCGTTCATGTAGAAATCCGGAGTCCTTTGCTACTTGAAACAAAAATTGAAACTCTAAGTTTCAAATAAAATTCTTGATTCAAAACTTTAGTCAGCTTGACGGTTTCATGATTCTTTAAGAATTGAGCGATAGATTCCACTTGAAATTAATGGGATTATCACCGCATTTCCAAGTCGAAACATATTCGGTAGTAGAGAAAGATTTGAAACCAAACGAATTCCATAAGGAAACTTCTAAGTTTTTTCAAAGAATGCCTTGAGTCTTGTGAGCGATGAACGCGACAGGAAAAAATCTAAACCTGTGGCAACTTGACATTCGTAAATCGTGTAAACAAGCTCTCTGGATGAATATTTTCACATACATCAACTATCGCCAAGAACGAATAAAGTTAACGAGCAAACCAAATGCACTAGAACTGGAATTGTTGATCAATAAACGGATAATCATAATCCACCCTTTTACATCTTGAACAATGAACTTGAAACAACAGCAAGGAGGTAATAACATTCAAAATAACCAGACTCCCGTAGCTCCATCAAGAACAGACCATTCAATTCAACAATCGAACACCAAGCCCCGAAAGCCGATAGATATGAACGAATAAGATTTAACATTAAACCTCATCATTTTCAAATATCCCCAAATTGGTCGAAAACACCACGCCTTTTCTGCTCAACAGAGAAATCTTTGGGAATCAACTCCAATCCGTAACCATAGACCCAGTGATATGAATGCATGTGAGTGTTATGATAAATGCGAAGCCTAAACCAGATAAAACCGAGATAGGAGGGCAAATTTTGGGGTGCAACAGTTGCCCCTATTTAATCGTCTTAAACCTGAAAGTGAAATTGGCACTAGCCTTTTGAACTTTCAAGGTAGAAGAAGATTAAATACTACAAGAACCCAAAAATTTGCGCTCCGGAGAACAAGTGGAAATATTTTTTTGCATTTTTTAATCTTTTTGATAATTTTGACTTTCTATATTTTTTTGTGATTTATTTTGAACAGTGGGATTTGGAACAAAGATTTTGGTATGTCAGGTAAGGATATTAGACATACACCAGAAAGAGACCGACCGAAGACGACTCTAACAAAAGTTTCGAAATATACATGCCCGGTAAGGATATTGGACACATAAAGATCGAATATACATGTTCGGTAAGGATATTGAACACATATAGAGAGCATATGTCAGGTAAGGATATTAGACATACACCGGAAAGAGACCGACCGAAGACGACTCTAACAAAGGTTTCGAAATATACATGCCCGGTAAGGATATTGGACACATAAAGATCGAATATACATGTTCGGTAAGGATATTGAACATATAGAGAGCATACGTCGTAAGGATATTAGACATATAATCGGAAAGAGACCGATCAAGACGACTCTAACAAAGGTTTCAAATAATACATGCCCGTAAGGATATTGGACACATAAAGATCGAATATACATGTTCGGTAAGGATATTGAACACATATAGGAGCATATGTCGTAAGGATATTAGACATATACGAAAGAGACCGATCAAGACGACTCTAACAAAGGTTTCAAATATACATGCCCGGTAAGGATATTGGACACATAAAGATCGAATATACATGTTCGGTAAGGATATTGAACACATAGGAGCATATGTCGTAAGGATATTAGACATACACCGAAAGAGACCGATCAAGACGACTCTAACAAAGGTTTCAAATATACATGCCGGTAAGGATATTGGACACATAAAGATCGAATATACATGTTCGGTAAGGATATTGAAACACATAGAGAGCATCGTCGTAAGGATATTAGACATACATCGGAAAGAGACCGATCAAGACGACTCTAACAAAGGTTTCAAATATACATGCCCGTAAGGATATTGGACACATAAAGATCGAATATACATGTTCGGTAAGGATATTGAACACATATAGGGAGCATATGTCGTAAGGATATTAGATATATGGAAAGAGACCGAATCAAGACGACTCTAACAAAGGTTTCGAAATATACATGCCCGGTAAGGATATTGGACACATAAAGATCGAATATACATGTTCGGTAAGGATATTGAACACATATAGGGAGCATATGTCAGGTAAGGATATTAGACATACACCGGAAAGAGACCGACCGAAGACGACTCTAACAAAGGTTTCGAAATAATACATGCCCGGTAAGGATATTGGACACATAAAGATCGAATATACATGTTCGGTAAGGATATTGAATACATATAGGGAGCATATGTCAGGTAAGGTTATTAGACATACGCAAGAATGAGGCTGACTGGAGCAGACTCACTGGGGGAAAGATATATGGAATGGTAAAATTGTCGATTAAAGACGAATTCACGGGGAAAGAGGCCAAACAAAGGGACTCTAGCAAGGATTGCCAAACTATGTTGGACTTTAAAAGGTTGCAAATATGCAAGAAATACAATATCCCTCAGGCCAAAGGCGGGGTGTAATTCTTCAAGAGTGACAATTATATGAATTACCACACACCAAGTATGGATACTCAAACAATTGAGAAGCAAGAAAGGTTAGACACCAACTCTTACTCGCACTCTAACGACAGAGGCAAACATGGGTAAGATAACCAACAATGAGAATTTACAAAAAGCAAGACGCTTGATAAATATATTGAATTTGAATGATATAGGAGACCGACACGGGGTCAAAAATGCAGATAACAACAACAAGAAGAATTTCTTGAGGGAACCCTGACTGGGAATACCACTTGGAGATTTTTATGGATAAACTTCTCTTCGGAGACGCAAAAGGTACTCAAGAAACATTTTAATCTGGCTTATGCTTAGATGCATGTTTGAGATCATTATTTTTTCGGCGTAATGCTCCATATCAATGGAAATGCTACGCATTTTTGAGGATGTTATGTAATGCAATGATGCATGTTTTAATGATTCATCCAGGACTAAAGGCAATTGTGAGCTGCCGAGGGAACATCAAGCCTCCATGAATTGAATACAATCATCTGGTCTTCATCAAAGAGATGATAGTCTGGACCCTGGTAGGGGGATTGTGGAATAGAAGTATCATCTTTCAATGATTAACATCACTGGGGAAGTAACTCTTGGAGATCAACATTCATCTGGGATGATGATCTTGTTGCGTAGAGTTCATGATTTCGATAGCTCTGGATTACGAGCTCTTGCATAAGAGGAGTCGACAACATCTTCTGGCACAAGTGAGCCTTTGAAAACGATCTTGCTGGCGTAAGCCGCTCTCTGCGATCTTCCGCGTCGGGGAAGGGGTGATAACATCCAAGGGCACACATAAGCCATAGATAACTCTTGTTGGAGAGAAAGAAACTTTGTTGGTGATCAAGGCTCAGGCGCATCATGCTCTTTATTTAAAAATCTTTGGATAACAAAATCTTGATCTCTGATGAGCTGAGGATAACGATCCTGACTTGAATTGGAGATAAAGATCCTGAACTTCTGATGGAGAAATCCAACACAGACTTAGATCTCTGATGAGCTAAGGATGACGATCCTGATTTCCTAACATGCCATTCAAACTCAACGGTTGTTTAGCTTGCGCCTGGACTTGACCTGATTAGTTATGAGGTGGAGGAATGCCCCTGCATAATGTTTTGCCCCAATCTGTAGGGATTTTGAAGAAAGTAGCCTCGAGAAAGCTTCCTGAGATATGTACCATCAAGATAATCTGCCCCAATATTATAAACTTGGAAACACTGCCCCTGACCAACCAAAGGTAAAGAAGGTTTCAACCATGCTAGGGTGAATGCCCCTGATTGCTCAGCTTTTTGAGAGATTCTTCGAATCTCGACATAAATTCTCCAGATTGACTGAACTTTTAAGATATCACCTGCTCAGGGTGGTTTATTTACATATGGAAAGTAGGCTACTTCACAACCTTACTTCTCAAATCGATCTGCTTTGTGCTCAATCAGATACTTGAAGCAATATGTCTCAGGACAATCAAATTATCCGTCTAATGCTCAATATGCAAGCTTACTTGATGTTTAAGCACTTATCTATATGCAAAGAATGTTTTATTCTACGAATGATAATTCTAATGCAAAGTTCATGTTTGTCTTGAAGTTAAAGAAACTTTTATTGAAAAGATATCGAAACATTGAATTTTTTGTAAAAGATTGAGTGATACCAACTCAAATGTTTAGCAAGCCTCCTAGGAGTCAGGTTACCGTATTCTTGTAACAGTTTTGCTTTCGAGTTAACCCATGCTTCAATTAGGACTTTCAAGGGTTGTAACGTGGTCTGGTTCACGGTTTTTTAGAAAAAAAGATTTTTAGGCTCAAAATATTTGGTGCCTTCCCATTCTCCGTGATGTTCTCCAATCCTAGGTTCAGATAACTTGATGCGAGCAGTCACCTCTTGAGAGAAGTTTATGGTGCGGTTGAGGAACTACTGAGGTTTCTTGGACACGACAGTCGCTCACCTTTTGCTTTTGGTGTTTGATCACACGCCTTTGTTCTTTTGATGAGGATTTTATTTTGTTTTGTAATCCTTTTTTTTTCTTTTCTTTTGCCATTTTTGCCTAAGCGACTTATTATGAAGTTTCAACTTAGCGAGCTTTTTGTCGTCATTTTTTAATCACTTTTCTTTTGAACAAGTCGTGTGATCTTCCATCTTTGTTTGATTGGAGGTGATTGTGACTGCCTGAATCCTTGGCGGATGAGAGATAACGATTGTGGTATCGTCATCTGTTGATTTCTTGTGCGAGAGATAACCATTACGGTTTCAACCTCTTTTGAAGCACATTGTTGATAGACGAAGGTTGACCATTATGGTTTTGACCCTCCTCGATCTTTTGAAGGATAACCATTGTTGTATCCTTGGATGCGTACTCTTGATGATGCTCGATCAGATTAACTAAACACTACCCCGCCCCGGGTTAAAAAAATGAGGGTTTTTTCTGAACAGAAAATAAACTCCTACTTCGAGGCTCGAAAGGGGTTAACGAGGGTTTCACTCCCTTATATCTCCGGTGTTTGGGAATTTGAAACAAGGCCTGTACATCGTTAGCAGGGTTTTTACTTGAAAGCATAATGCTTGAGATTCTTGGTAAATTATTCGTCATCCTCCCTACAGAGGTGTTGCTTTAATAAGAGTTGAATATCAAAAGCATAGTAAAACAAATAAGTGATAGCGAATGGATCAATTCAAGACAAACATATTCAGTGCATTATGATTAGCATTCGGAAATGAGCAAGTTTTGCATACAAGACAGTACTGAACAAAACATGAAAGATTACAAATGAGCATGCAAGATGAAACTAGAAATCTCCATGTTGAGGAGACTGGTCTCCGTATGGATTTCTTGCTTTAGAAGATGCACTTCGTGGTCCTGGCGTTTACTGAGTCAAAAGAGAGTTCAATTAATGCGTAGGCCCTCTAGAGTGAACGTGATTGCTTTGGAATCAATGAGTTTTTGAATTGTGCCTTTGAAAAGATTACATCCTTCAATTGTATGGCCAGGTTCCCCAGAATGGAACTCACAGTGGGCATCAGGATCATATCCCAAAGGATACGGAAAATGAGGTGTCCCGAGCTCCTTTAACTCCACCAAAGAATGTTGGAGTAAGTGAGAGAGCAACTCAATATGAGGCCTAGGGATTAGATCATGCACTTTTCTTGGCCTTATCAGATTCTTCCCACCTCGTTGTTGACGATTTTGTCGATAAGTTTGTTGTTGAGGAGCGTTCTGCTGCTGGGGAGCATACTGACTTGGTGTTTGACAGACAGTTGCAGCACAAATTTGTGGAGCACACTGATTTGAAGCAGCTTTTGTCACTTGATTAGGAATCTGAAGCGGAGGGTAAACAGAAGTTTCTTCCTCGTCCTCGGAAATTGTACTTTCCTCTTCATCAATTCGTTCTGGAAATTCAGAAGCAATAGCAACATCCTGAATGTTACCCATCTCGAGGCCACGCTCAATTCGCTCCCCTACAACAACCAGGTGTGAAAATGTAGAAGTACATCCAGCGATCATATAGGGACCTTGCAAGGTATTGGAGAACATCTCAATGAGTTCTCGTTCCAAAAGAGGAGGTTGAACTCTAGCCGCTAATTTTCCATCTCTCACAGACACCGCTTGAAAGATTCTTCGCTTCCGAGTTAAACCTTGGAGTTGAATTCTGGTGGGAGTCATGTCCCTATTATAGTCGTACTGATTGACAAAAGCTTCAGCCAATTCCTTCCAAGTTTGGATGTGAGTTCGTTCGAGCTGAGTGTACCACTCGAGAGATGCTCCACTGAGGCTATCTTGAAAAACGTGCATGAGGAGCTTGTCATTTTCCACATAGGGAGCCATCTTATTGCAATAAGCTTTGATGTGAGTAATCGGACAAGAGGTACCCTTATATTTCTCAAAGATGGGGACTTTGAACTTTGCAGGAATTTTGATATCAGGCACCAAGCACAAACTAGAAGCGTCTAAACCAAGGGAATCACGACCCTCAATAGCTTTCATCCTTTTCTCGAGGAGGTGAAGCTTCTTCTCATACTCAGGCTCTTCAATTGGAAATCTGAAGGAGTCAAACGAAGACTCGAAGATGTCCTCACAGTGAGGAGTTCCATTGACATGCATTTGAACATTGTTTCTGACATTTTGATCTGAAAGGACCTCCATGTGGTTAAGATTAACACCTGGTGGATTAACATGATCAATAGCAACCACTTCGGATCTCTGAACAACTTGCTTCAACTCTTCTTGTCCAATGGTGAGGTTCTGGATTATCTCCATGAATTGATCCATCTGGGTATCTATGTGAGTATTCATTGCATCCACACTTGCCTGGAGTTGATCCATGATGACGACGATGTCAGGAAATCAGTATTGCAGTCTTGAGATTCGAAATAAGAAGCCAAGTTGAAATGAGTCCTCTGATTGAAATGAATGAAATGCATGATGATGCATGAATGATAAGAGAAATAAACTCTTTTGAGATGATTGATGCAAATGGAATGCAACATGATGATAATAACAGGTTCACAGAGATGTGAACCAAGGATGATACTGGTAATTTAGAACAACTTATTTAGGTGGGCTCCTATGATAGGATAGCTCTAGGCTTCTACCCAATAATCCCGAATAAGGTGGTTTTAATGTTTTTTGCTAAATGTTTCTTGGAGTCTCAGATCCCCTTTTAACAGATATTATCATCGCGCGAGAGGCCTACGTGGCGATAGTATTTGCAAAAGTATACCCCAAGAAACGGCTCTTAACAGGATGCTCGAAATCCAAAATTTGAGCGTTTGGCCTCGGTTAGGACAACATGAACAAACTTAGAGTTATAGGTCATTTGTCCAAAGATTGATGTCCTGCGCTATCGCGGGCCAACAACCTCCTTAAAACAACCAACTCTAAGCCGGAGTCTTCGCTTCGGGCCAACAAGACAATGGAGTCGGGTGGACCTAGGCTACACAACCCCTCTATTCCTAAAAGGTGACCTAGAAGCCTGGTGTAATACGGTGAACTGACTTTGTAGGATTTTTGTATCCAAATGTGCGGATAGCAAGAGTCGCCACCGACTTTTATTTTTATCCAATTAAGGGAAGGTAAAAGTAATAGAAAAAGACCTTCGTTAGATTCTCGAGTTCGGGAGAATGGTTATGAAAAGGGAAGGTATTAGCACCCCTTTCCATCCGTAGTTATCTACGGGCTCTTAGTTGCTCTAGATCACTTTTTAAAATTGCTTTCTGTGTGTTTGACAAAATGTTTTGAAAAAGGCATTTCGCTTTGACTTTGTAATGACTCATGTAGGAGTGTATACAAAGTGTTCGGAAATGTTTGTTTTGAAAAGAATTTGAACTTTGAAAAAGAGTGTGTGGTTTGAAAAGCATTTGATAGAGCAAGCAACTAAAAGACTTATTTACCCACTCAGAATTGGTCGTTTTGTTATACTTCTACATTCCTTTAGAATAGCGCTAGCCATACCATTAGTTAGTAGGTAGCTCCATTCGTTGGATGTAAGCGGGACATTCGAAGGGACATCGGATGGTCATTGAAGGCAACTTGTAGGAAGTATCCTAGCACATTCGAAGGACTATCATCATTTTCGAGGCGACAATCGAGGGTCAAGATCATGTATTCGGAGGCGACATCGTGGGTCTTATGATCTTTGTATCGAAGGGACTATGATGATTTGTTTGGAAGGCGACGGTGCTAGAATACCTCTACGTTCGAGGGACATGACCATTTTGAATCGAAAGGCATCGAGAGAGAATTACCCTAAGGGGTGCGTGTGTGAAAGAAGTGTGTTGAATTCAGAATATATTATCTTGAAATTAGTGTGAGCTATGTCCAATTATTATCTTGCCATACACGCCTAGTTACTAACAGCTGGTAAGGGTGCGGAATGTAAAGTGCGGAAAGGTAAATCCTACGCTATTACATGGCTTTGGGGCAGATACATAATTTAAAATGCGGAAAATAAAACCCTAGATTAAACTATTACAACCCATGAGCAATTACATTATTGGAAAAAAAAATAGAATGATAAAAAGAAGACGTCCGAATCGGAGCAACCTGTGAAAGAATAAGAGATTGGAAAATACGATGAAATCGAAATAAGATGAAATGTTAGAAAAAATGCAATTTTTAATATGAGGAAATTAACATAGGCTGGAAATAAGATAAATAAATTAAAATAATTTTTTGGGATTTTTTAGAAAGGATTTAATAATTAAAATGCAATTTATAATGATTTAAATGCTAAAATAAAAATAAAATAAATATGCATGCAAAAATTATATTTTTTTAATTTATTAAATTAAATAAACATTTTTATGAAAATAAGGTAAAAAGAAAATATTTTTTTGGTAATTTTTAAATGTAGAAATAAAATAATGAAAACAATTAAAATTGAATGGAAATATTAAAAATAGTGAAAATATGAAAATAATTGAGTTTGTGAAAAAAGAAACAAACATTGGTCTTGCCAGGATTCGAACTGGAGACCTTATGTTCAAACTTTGAATCCCCTTGCCTTTGCCATCTGAGCTAGCACGCATCACTGTTTGGAAACTGGAACGAACGGATTACAAACACGCGTCGTCCCCTGATGCTCCAGATCACGCGCCAAGCTTCGTCTTCCTCGTTTTGAATTTTTAAAAACTCAGCGTCGGCCATTGTTCGACGTTACAACCCTGGCTAATTCAAAAATCAAGCACACATAATATAAATTAATTCTAAAGCCATGGTTCGATTCAGGGCGTTATTCCGAATGCATTGGTACTAGCCTCGTGGTCCAATTTTTCCTAATAAGCCAAACCCTAAATCGAGCTCAAGAACCCTAGTTATGGCATATTACGTTTCAGGCCATGGAAATGCAATTAACCTGCCCAGATCGCTTGCAAACTTTGTTCTAAGCATGAAACAAACATCAAAACTTGTTAATAATGCATGAATAATGAAACACGATTTTGGAAAAAGTATGAACAAACCGATTCGTGATTCCTTGATTCTGGATGGTTTTGAATGATGTAAGAGTCTGGATCGACTCAGAACAACCCAAGGAATGCAATGGAATCCTCAAAAGCAATTGAAAGTGGCTGGAACTAGGTCTGCCGTTTGCTTGTTTGTCACGATTTTCTTGAACTTGGAATAGGGTTTCTAAGGCAATTTTTTCGTTTTTTTCTTGATAGGTATGCATCATATATTTATACTGGATGGATTTGGAATGGTTTTTGGAAAGAATTGATCAACATTCAATGGAAATCAAATTTTGATATTCTCATGAAATCAAATTTTCAAATTTGTCCAATTTTAATCCAATCTTGCCAAATTTGATCCAATTTCGAAATTGCTGGAATTTGTGAGTTAATTGGACCTTAAGGAAAGAATAAAATCAATCTTTGCCATTAATTTCAATTTTATAATTTATTTTAAGATTTAATTTGCATTTAAATGAATAAATTACAAATTAAATAGAAAAATAAATCAAAAATTCGTGGCTTTGGGCTTGGACACTCCTAATTGCTTGAGGAACAAGTTAGGATGAAGAGAAAGTAGGCCCATTTGCAAAAGATTTGATTTTTTGAAGTATCTCTCTTTGTGCATTCTTCCAAAATTGCCCAACTTGTAGATGGTGTAACTTGCTCAATTTTCCACATTTTTGAGTGTTCTTGGACTTTTTGGAAATCTCTAAGAGTCCTCTAACCAATGTCTTTGGTCTCATCTCAATTGGAGTTACCATGCTCAAAATATCTTCAAAACAAAAAGTTGACTTTTTGTTGACTTTGAAAATGACCTGTAATGTTTTGAGCTATACCTCTCAAATGAAGCATTTTTTGGACATTCTTGTGAGACATGAAGTTGTAGAGAATTGAATTTCCTTCAAAACAAGAGGTGATGGAAAAATTTCTGAGAAAGTATGAGAAAGTTATGATCAGTCAAAGTTCAGTTGACTTTTCATCTAGAAACCCTAATTTAGAAAGTTTGACTTTTGAGCAAATCTTGAGTTTTCTTGATGAATCATGATCAACCCTTGATCAAATGATGAATGTAACTTCAAAATGAGGATGTTGACCAAAAATTATGAAGTTTGACTGTATGTTGACCACAGTTGACTTTTTGTCCAATACAACTGATTTTCAACCATCTGAGCAATTGTCTGAGGAAACTTGACTTGTGAGGCTTGAAACTTGACATGGAGAATCTTTGAAGCATATGAGGAGGCATGAAGATCATTGGAGATGTTGGAAATCCATCTTGGCTTGAGAGATACCAAACCCTAGTTTGGGTTGATTGTCTAGGAGAGAGTTTGTCTGATCAACTCTTGAGGAATCCTTGAGTAGGGATGTATGAAATATCTTTGAGAAGATGGAGGGCAAATTTTGGGGTATGACACCTGGGTAGTGGGCTTATCTATGTATCAACACCCATGAATTCCCATCACAATAATATATCAACAGATTAACATACATAAAGTGTAGAGGAAAATAAGCAAATAAACAATAGATAAGCATAAAGAAGAAAGCGATAAACAAACACACAAACATGCAAAGAACTAAACTAGGGTTGACTCGCTTAGTCAAAAAAAGATTTGAAAAAAATTCCCCAGTGAAGTCGCCAACTGAAGCAACTCGATTTTCAAAAATCATTTAAATGAATTTTCAAAAAACAATGAAATCGCCACCTAATTTTATTTGTTCTAAAAGAACGGGGAAATATAGATAAAACCCACAAAAATCGGATAAGGCAGTCTACAAGACCAAAAAGGATGGATTCAGGAGTCGGTTACGCAAGGGGAAGGTATTAGCACCCCTTACGTCCATCGTACTAGATGGGACCCATTTAGTTCGAGATGTGTTTGTGTGTGTAATCGCTAATTTCTAAGTCATGAATAAATAAAAGAAAAAGGGTTTGTTTATTATTATTTTGAGTTTGACACGGTTTCGAAACCGCGTGCCTACGTATTCCCTCGTGCAATGGGAAAGTCAAAACTCCGTAGTTCTTGTTGAAAATGTCTTGGATTGGTTGTGTTGATTTTAGAAGAAAATGTTTTTGATTTTTGATAATCGCATATGAGCGAAAAAGGATTTGAATGGGTTGAATTGATTTTAATGGTAGATGACAAGTACCAAAACGTCGGGATATCCTCTAACGATTCGATACTCGAGATTAGTGATTGAGGTCAACCGATCTTCTCTCATCCAAAATCTTTATTATGAAAGGAGTGAGGTGAAACAAAGTTCACTTTTTATTAAGTGTTATGGAATAAAGTATTTAAGTCATTGGGTTACCCTCTAATGGCCCAAATACTTTACATTTTAATTAAATCGTTGGGCGGACCTCTAACAATTTAATTAAGTACCATAACACTATGTTTTTTTTGTTTTGTAGAAAAATTGATTTAAAGAAAACAAATTCAATTAATTAATTTAATATGAAAGTGTTTTAAATGTTCAAGTGTATGGAATAAAGTATTCAAGTCATTGGGTTACCCTCTATTGGCCCGAATACTTTACATTTTAATTAAATTGTTGGGCGAACCTCTAACAATTTAATTAAGTACCATAACACTTTTTTATTTGAAAGTGTGTTGAAAATTGCGGCGTTGGACGTAGAGAAATGATATTTCGGGTTATGATTAACCAAGTATATGGACTTGATTAACCTCGTGAGGATAGGTGCTCCTATCCCCAACCATGAGACCCTGGTGCATGGTGATTGGTATATGGACCAATTATTTTTCGGGTTATGATTAATCAAGGCAACGAGGGCCCTAATTAACCTCGTGAGGATGGCCATGCCCATCCCCAACCATGAGACCCTTAGAGAATTTGGTGTGGGTAACCAAAAATAAGAGAGAGCGGAGGCGTTGTTGTTTTTTATATTAATGTGAGAGTGGAGTGTTCAATCGCGTAATAAACAAACAAACGGATAATATAATAGCGGATAATAAAAGAAAATAAATTAACACACAATACAAATCGGAATTTAAATAATTATTAGTATAGATATTTTTTTACTTGATGAAAAATCAACTAACAATTTAATTGGTAATTCAACAAATAAAAAACTACCATATGCCAAATATTATTTAATACATCATTATATATATATAAAAAAGCTTGCAATATATTGAATTTTAAAGAGAAGGTTTAGAAATGGGCCTGATTGGAGCTTTAATCTGGGGGGTGTGAGTAGCAATCTAAGCCCAAGCCCAAAAGTGCTGCTGGATCTTGTATGAGATGCTCCATGGAAACAGAGTGTGGTCCACCATTCTGGAGCGTCGGATCTGGACCTTGGCAGATCTGATGGCTTATGGCAGGAGGGTGCAGATTTGATACCATACATGTGTACACACCAGATTTCAAAATAAACCACACAGGTGGTGACAAGTGTCACCACCTAAACTAACCAACAAAATCAAGCATTCTAACATCTTCCTAAACTCATTTATACTATAAAAAATAAAAAAACAATACTAACTCTAAAATAATAATAAAAAATACTAATATAAAATGAAAACAAAAAGGTCAGTTTATTTTTATTATATTATTATTATATATACTTTTTTAGAACTAAAAAAAAACTAAATTAGTTTTATTACAATGTTTATTGTAACATAGATAAAGCAAAACCTATCAATAACTAAACGAAATTATCTTATAAAACAAAATAAAATCTATATTTTTTAATCCTAAATTTTTTTTAGTTTATAAACCAAAAGACGATTTACTAACCTTTTATAAAATAAATATTATATATATAAAAGGAATTAGAACTAAATTTAAAAGCTAATTACTAAAACACTCGATTATATATATTTAAAACAAACAAAACAAAGATTAAGTTGGTTAGAGGTCTTAAACCGAAAAGAAAAGAATATCCTCATTCTTCGCTTCGTATCCCTCAAACGCATGCAACCTCCTCATCGCCTCCTCATCGCTCTCTCGCGATTTGAATCCTCACCGTGACTCTCGATCTTCCTTCTTTTTCTCATCTCGCCGCCGTCTCACCGGGAATCGCTCATCTCTCTCTCGCGATCTGAGATCTCACGGTTCCTCACCGTTCGCTCGTCTCTGTCGCCGCCGCTCACGAATCTCTCTCTCTCACTCGGTTGGTTTCGCTGTGTGCATGTTGTAATTTCTGGAAAAAAAACTGATTTGGTGCGTTTGTGTATTACAGGCTTTGAAAACGGAAAGAGGGAAAGGATGACGCCCTAAATTTCTAAACGGTGATGATGGTATCAACGATGTAGAAACGTAAACAGAGGTGAGGAAGGGAGAAGGATGGCGACACAGTGTTCGCAACCTCCTCCTTCCTCTGCGAATCGAATCGGGTACTACCTTTCGAATCTTTGCCGCTATTTTTCAATTTCAAGGGTTTTCTCCGAAAATGATGAATTCTGTTGTTCTGGATATTGCTCTGGGTTTTTCGTTTGGATGTTGTTTTTGGGATTAGGGTTTTTGCTTGACAGTACTTAGTATGCGGCTAGGGTTTTTTTTTGCTTGTGAACAGTTGCCTCCCCTTGTGTTATAATCTTGAATGCTTTTATACTGTCAGTGTTTAGGGTTTTGGTTGATCTGATTTTGAAAAACAAGGCCTTCCCAATGCTTGATGGGCTTGTATCCTTTTGTTGTTGGGCTGATAATTTTGATTCTTCTGGCTATTTTGATGTATCAGTACTGCTATATCTGATTGTGTTAGGCTGCTGGTGTATTGTTTATGGTAAAATTTGCCTTTTCGTGTGCCTACCCTGCGCCTGTATAAAATTCTTGTACTGTCATGCCCAAACTGCTTTATACTGCTTTTCCTCATCTTCTTTCTACACCTCCTATTGTGAACCAAGGGCTAACACTCTTGAGGATTTGCAATAGCGAGTTTATGGCCGATGATTTGTACATGAGGCCTCGGTTTTGATTGAAACCCCCACACAACTTGATTCCGGAAAGAAAATCCTAATGATGAGATAGAAATTGTGTATTGTCTTGTAATATTACTGCTGTCCATTTATTGCTAACCAAGTTTCTTTGTTTGTTTCATGGCGCGAATGATGGTGCAAGCTCGGGAAGCGGTGAAAGAAGGTTGGTCAAGAAGGCACGGTTCGAAGATAGAACGAGGAGACATAGAAGCCAAAGAACAACAACACTCCCGTAGGAAATAGGATTAGGACATAGCATTAGTAACATTTGCTAGGACTCAAAGCTTGTAATCTAGGAACTTTTTAAAGGCTTCGAAATTTTGTAATGTTACAAATTCGAATTGACATTTGTGAATTCAATGACTCATGTAGCATTTGTATAAACTATAGTCAAGTGAACATTGAATTCGGAAGCTTGATTCTACCTTGTAAACGAGTGTCCTTTTGAATTCGAACAAGATTTTGAAACTTGAATGTCAAGGAAAGGAAATGGAATGTTGAATGAATTTGTTTGGCTCTTTGGATTGAAACTTGTATCTTAAGATTTGACAAATTGTAACATGTAATTCGATTCGTGTCCTTGTACAATAGGAAACCTTTTTTAGAGCAATCTTGGCAATCTTGGAATTTTATAAACACAAGCTTGGAGAAATATGCACCCAATCGAATTCTTGATTGTGTAAAAAAAAAAATTGGAAATTCATTATGCATCAAATATCCCAAAAAAAATTTGTCATGAACCAAAATTAAATTGGTTAAAACAAAACATGTTGAAATATTGATAATCAAATGCATCCAATTCCTACTTCACTCTATAGTTCCCATTTGTAGTCTTGAACCAAACGAGTAGTAACATAGTTGTTGCATTTTTTAGAACTTGAATCCTCTTGAATTTCCCGGCCACAAAGCTTCCATGTTTATCCGTTCATGTAGAAATCCGGAGTCCTTTGCTACTTGAAACAAAAATTGAAACTCTAAGTTTCAAATAAAATTCTTGATTCAAAACTTTAGTCAGCTTGACGATTTCATGATTCTTTAAGAATTGAGCGATAGATTCCACTTGAAATTAATGGGATTATCACCGCATTTCCAAGTCGAAACATATTCGGTAGTAGAGAAAGATTTGAAACCAAACGAATTCCATAAGGAAACTTCTAAGTTTTTTCAAAGAATGCCTTGAGTCTTGTGAGCGATGAACGCGACAGGAAAAAATCTAAACCTGTGGCAACTTGACATTCGTAAATCTTGTAAACAAGCCCTCTGGATGAATATTTTCACATACATCAACTATCGCCAAGAACGAATAAAGTTGACGAGCAAACCAAATGCACTAGAACTGGAATTGTTGATCAATAAACGGATAATCATAATCCACCCTTTTACATCTTGAACAATGAACTTGAAACAACAGCAAAACCCAAACTCGTGATGAATTGATCTCCTGAATCAGGAGGTAATAACATTCAAAATAACCAGACTCCCGTAGCTCCATCAAGAACAGACCATTCAATTCAACAATCGAACACCAAGCCCCGAAAGCCGATAGATATGAACGAATAAGATTTAACATTAAACCTCGTCATTTTCAAATATCCCCAAATTGGTTGAAAACACCACGCCTTTTCTGCTCAACAGAGAAATCTTTGGGAATCAACTCCAATCCGTAACCATAGACCCAGTGATATGAATGCATGTGAGTGTTATGATAAATGCGAAGCCTAAACCAGATAAAACCGAGATAGGAGGGCAAATTTTGGGGTGCAACAGGTACTACAGCCAGCAGCAGCAACGTATTCTGCTTCTGTTGTTGAGAGTGCTATTGTGGTTTGCTTTTTGTTGTACCAAGATATCAAGTTGTTGCCCAAAAATTGACAACTTCCAGAAGTGCTTTTACGTTCCACTCTATCTCCAACAAAGTTAGCATCGCAAAATCCTACTAAATTGAAATATTTGGATTTTCTGTAACATAATCCAACATTAGTAGTACCTTTCAGATACCTTAGAATTCTCTTAACAGCAGTTAAGTGAGATTCTCTAGGATCTGATTGGAATCAAGCACATAAACATACACTAAACATAATATTTGGCCTAGATGCAGTTAGATATAGAAGAGAGCCAATCATACCTCTGTAGAGCTTCTGATCTACCTTCTTACTTACCTCATTTTTTCCCAAGATGCATGTGGGATGCATTAGAGTCTTGGCTTCTTTACTTTCTGACAACTGGAATTTCTTCAGAAGTTCCTTCACATATTTCGTTTGATGTATGTAGGTACCTTCTGAGCATTGATTGATTTGAATTCCTATAAAGAATTTTAGCTCCCCCATCATGCTCATTTCAAATTCTGCCTGCATAGACTTAGCAAATTCTCTTCCAAGAGAGACATTAGAAGTTCCAAATATAATATCATCAACGTATATCTGACAGATTAAGATGTCATTTTTAAAAGATTTTCTAAATAAGTTGTGTCCACTTTCCCTCTGGTAAAGCCTTTTCCTAGAAGAAAATTACTAAGGCGCTCATACCAAGCTCTGGGAGCTTGTCTCAAACCATAAAGATATTTTTTCAATTTAAACACGTGTTCTGGAAATTTTGAATCTTCAAATCCAGGAGGTTGACGGACATAAACTTATTCTTCTATATATCCATTTAAAAATGCATTTTTAACATCCATTTGATATAAAGTAATATTGTTTTGTACAGCAAAAGAAATTAGTAATCTAATGGATTCTAACCTGGCAACTGGAGCAAAGGTTTCATTATAATCAATACCTTCTTGCTGACTATACCCTTGTGCAACCAGTCGTGCTTTGTTTCTGACAACTTCTCCTTGCTCATTTAGCTTGTTTCTGAACACCCACTTTGTTCCAATAATATTAAATCCTTTTGGTTTTGGAACTAAATCCCATACGTCATTTTTGGAGAATTGGTTGAGTTCTTCTTCCATAGCTATAATCCAATCATTATCTTCCAGAGCTTCATCTATAAAAGTTGGTTCAATCATGGAAACTAGTCCAAACAGTGATTCTTCATTTATTTTAAGGGTGGATTTAGTTCTGATAGGGTCATTTTTCTTTCCAATAATGACATCTTTTGGATGAGCTGAGATAATTCTTGGATAATTTATGTGGAAAGTCTCTTCAGAGGTTCTGACGTTATTCAGATTTTCTTCAGAAGTCAGAACTTCTTGGTGACGCTTATGTTCTGAGTCTCCAGAAGTTGACATGTGAACTTCTGAGTTTTCCTTCTGGGTTGTTCCGTCAGAGTTTGGCAGTAGTACTTCTGTACCTGCATTATTTTCAACTCGCTTTGGCACTTGCTGGCCAAGCTTATTATTAAACTTGTTCTAACAATTCTTCTAACTTCTGAAGAGATGTTAGTTTGAACATTCATATAAAACAGATGTATTATAACAGAAGATAGGGAGTCTTACACTTATACTGAAGATAATCTTCTGGTTGAATTAATTTATCCAGAGCTTCTAGAAATACAACTTTTGAGTTGTACTCTTATTTTGTTTCTTCAGAAGTTGACAATTACACTTTTGTTCCATTTCCCATAGTTCCAGAGCCACTGACTATTTCCTTCTGGTTACCTTTAAGTTCCAAAACTTGGAACATAAACCTTTTTTCCATCATGTCTATCTAGCATCCAGAGTCCAGGTGCTAAGGTTGGTGTTTCAATGTCACCTTTTAGAATATCTGCAACATAGATAATTTTTTGTTTTGGTACCCATATCCTTCTGGGTCCTTTATGGTTAGTTTTCCTAAAGTTCTGTTTGAACATTGGTTTAACAAAAAAACTTTCAGAGTGTGACGTGTATTTACTGTTGTGTGTGTGACCAAATTCAAATTGTTTGTATAATGGTTTGTACGTGATTTTCATTTCATCAACAGATTTTGATTTATATATTTTTTTCCCTCTGGGGGCTTTATATCCTAAACCTTTTATATTGTTTCTAGAAACTCCATAAATCATAGAAGCCATTTTTCTTCTGTCTATGCTTTTAGCTAGAAACTTCTGAAAACTGTAGTCATATTCTTTCAAAATATTTTTAGAACTTGAAACATCTTCTGAGCTGGAAATTTGTTTAACATTTTGAAAATCATTTTTGAGTTTATTATTATTTTCTTTAAGCTTAGAATTTTCTAACTTAAGTTGCTCAATTTCAGATACACGATTCTTTCTGAGTTTCTTGTATTTAATTTTGAGTTGACTATATGTTTCAGAAGTTCTGACAGACTATCTTCTAACTCAGTTCTAGTTAGTTTAGAAAATACCTCTTTTGACTCAGAGTCAGAGGCAAAGTCATCTGCTGTAGTTGCCATGAAAGCAAGGTTTGCAGTCTTAGAGGTTTCATTCATTTCATTTTTCTTTTCAAATCTTTTCTTTGGTTTTTCTTTTTGAACGTTGGGGCATTCGCTTCTGAGATATCCCATTTTTTTGCATTCGTAGCATTTGATGCCTCTCTTGCTGAACCTCTTATGTCTAGAAGCTTCTCCTTTATCCTCAGATCTTCTGTGGTTCTTGAATTTCTTTTGCCTATATTTCCACATTTTATTTATCCTTCTAGAGATCATGGATAATTCATCTTCCGACTCCAAATCTTCAGAACTTCCATCTTCTACCTGAAAAGTATTAACGTTAGAATTTTTTGTGGATTTTAATGCAATTGACTTACCATTCTTCTAGGGTTCAAATTCATCAAGCTCAATCTCATGACTCCTCAAAGCTCTAATGAGTTCTTCTAGGGAGATTGCATTTAGATCTTTTGACACTTTGAAGGCATTCACCATAGGCGCCCATCTTATGGGTAAGCTTCTAATGATCTTCTTTACATGGTCAGCATTTGTATAGCCTTTGTCCAGCACTCTTAGACCAGCAGTTAGAGTTTAGAACCTTGAGAACATAGCCTCAATTGATTCTCCTTCTTCCATCTTAAATGCCTCGTACTTCTGGATCAGCGCCAGAGCCTTAGTCTCTTTAACTTGAGCGTTCCCTTCATGTGACATTCTGAGTGACTCAAAAATGTCATGTGCTGTGTCTTTATTTGTGATTTTTTCATATTCCATTTTTGATATAGCACTTAACAGAATGCTTATGGCCTTGTGGTGATTTTTGTAATCAATCTTTTGTTGTTTCTCCATAGATTTTCCATCTATCTTGTTTCCTTTTGCATCCACTGGATGTTTGTAACCATCCAACACCACATCCCATAGATCGGGATCATAACCTGAAATAAAACTTTCCAGTCTATCCTTCCAATATGCAAAATCTTCTCCATCAAACATTGGAGCTTTTGCATTGTTGTTATCTGTTGCCATCTTGTGCTCTTCCCTTCTGGATCTTTATCTGACATGGTTAAGTGTTTGCACCCAGAACCAAGAGCTCTGATGCCAATTGAAGGCTTGGAAAAATAGTTAGAAGGGGGGGTTGAATAAGTTTTTCTTACTTTTTAGATCTTTTACCCAAACAACAAATAAAATACTTAAGTATTTTTATCCTGGTTCGTTTGACACTCAAACTACTCCAGTCCACCCGCCAAGGTGATTTTGCCTCTCTCAACGAGGACTTAATCCACTATAATCAATGATTACATAGTGCACTATCCAACCGGTGTGACTAACTTCCTCTAAGACTCACTAGTCTTAGCCCTCTCAAGAATTCCGACCCAACTAGTCTTCTTAAGGAACAAACCGCACAACCAACCGTTGTGACTAACACCTCTAAGACTCAACTAGTTCTAGCCCTCTCAAGAATTCTGACCCAAACTGGTCTTCTCAAGGAACAACTATCAGAATGTTAATTCTGACTGACTGTGTACAAAAGTGCTTCTAGAAAAGTTGTTCTTCACTAAGTGAAGTTTACACAAAAATTAAGCTCAATGAATAGTAAACTACTTTACAAAAATTGACTTTATATTTGGCAACGTGAGTTTACTTAGAACGACTTTCTGTAGGTTTCTAGAAGATGTTGTTGAAAGTTCTTGTGAAAAATAATGTTGTTCGTTGAATATCTTCTTTGAATTGGAATCTTTAAATAGTGCTTCTAGATTTTGCCCATTGCCTGTAGCGTGTCTTGAAGAATGGAAAAGGTAATAATTACTTGCTTAGCTTCACGTGACTTGCTTAGCCTTTGACGTGAATAGCTTGCTAAATATTTCTTGGAAGTTGAACCACTCAAGTATTTCTTCTCTTCGCTCAGTAGGTCAATGTTATTGTTTGCTGATTTTGTCTTTTAGGAAGTAACGTACATATTTAAAAGATCTTCTAAATATTTGCTCATCAGAACTTCTCTTGGTGCTTCCATCAGAAGTTTAATTTGCCTTCTTCTATCAGAGTTTACTTCTATCAAAAGTTGTGTTGTTCTTGCTTCTATCAGAAGTTGCGTTGTTCTTGTTTCTATCAGAAGTTACGTTGTTCTTGCTTCTATCAGAAGTTGCGCTGTTCTTGCTTCTATCAAAAGTTGGGTTGTGCTTGCTTCTATCAGAAGCTGCGTTGTGCTTGCTTCTGCGTTGTGCTTACTGCTGCGATGTGCTTGCTTATGTGTTGTGCTTGCTTGACCAGAAGTTCTATTCTCATAAGAACTTCTAATACTTCATCTTCTGTAAGCCGTGTTATACATCTTCTATTCAGAACATATTGTTGGTGTTTTTCATCATAGGTTGCACTTTGCTAGCTTCCATCAGAAGTTGTATTTTACTCTTTACTTCAGAAGCTTTCTTTGTAGCGTGTCTTCCAGAAGTTCTCGCTCAGAACTTCTAAGGCGTGTTTCTATCAGTAGTTGTTATGAGCGTGTTTTCTCTTATTCACACTTATACAGCGTGTTTCTTTCATCAATTTCTTTTAGCGTGCTTTGTCCAGAAGTTCTTTTCTTATTAGAACTTCTAATACTTCAACTTTTGCTCAGCATGATATTTTCCATTTTTGCACTAGAGTCAGAACACCTTCTGAAATAAAACATGTACACGTCAGAGTATCATATTCAATCATACAAAATTTAGTTTGCTTGTTATCATCAAAAATTTTAATATATTATTAGAAATAAATTTTGTTCTAACAAATATCACATTCATTCATACAAAATTTATTTTGCTTGTTATCATCAAAACTTTTAATATATTATTAGGAATAAATTTTGTTCTAACAAATATCATATTCATTCATACAAAATTTATTTCATTCATACAAAATTTATTATGAGTGTTATCATCAAAACATTGACATATTATTAGAAACAAACTTTGTTCTAACAGCTTCTTGACTTTGGTTGCCTCACTAAGTTCCATAGCCCAGCAATTGCTTCCATGACAGAAGGCTTGACTCCCGTTTGTTTCGACGTGGTAGGTCAGTCGACCTTTTTTCTCTCAGAAAAATATGGGGCATGCCTTCAGAAGGGGGCAGAAGTTCGGAAGTAGTGGCACCTTTATTTGCCTCTAAACCCTACAGGGAATCTGAAAAACTACAGTTAGACCTAGTCGAAGTAGAATCCTTATGCTTGGTAGGACTAATGACTGAGTCAGAGTCACTAAGAGTAGTCGAAACAGTCAGATCAATGAACTTACCAACGGCGACGTCGAGATTCTCATGATGGTGAGGGGAAGAAGCCTCGGACAATGGAGTATAGTCGGCCACCCTTTGTTGTTGGCCAGAGGAATTAACCTACAAAAAATAAGAGATATTAATGAAATGAATCCAATTAGTTAAAAAGAAACTTAAGTAGAATCGACGAGTACCTGTGCCGACGGGCTAGGGTCGACAGTTGCCTCTTTCTCAGTAGAAGCAACAAAAGTGGCTCTAACTGGATCTAGAATTTTAGGAGCATTGGGGGCAGGAGTTGGAGTGACAATGGTTGTGTTCACCACTATGGTGGCAGCACCTGAATCTAGATCAGCTTCAGGGTCCTCAGCCAAAATTGCTTTACTTCTCTCTTTTGTTTTTTAATCCCCAACAGAGGGATCCTTCTTCCTTTTATGGCTTTTGGATTTATGGGAATGTTGAAGGGACTGAACATCAGGTGATGGCTAATTTCAGAAAGAAAGATATAAGTTGAAGCCATTGGTTTTAGTCGAGAAAAGTAAATAAAGTCTACGGGAGAATCAGTTTTCTTGAGCGCGTTAGAGATGGTGTCATCATCAGGAGGAGTGTGGTCGGGAACAATCTGCAAAAAATTATTGGCTAAGTTAGAAGTGCCAAATCAGGTAAGATAATTGGTAAAAGTTTGAGCCTAAACCTTTTTTGCCGAAGGACCAGTTTGGTCGACATGAGCTTCCTTTGGTTTTACCTGAATAGGGAGTGCTAAAAGAAAAAATGGCAAAGGTTTAAACAAATAGAAGAGTCGAAATGGAAAAGAAATCAAACTTTCCAGAGGCAGTTACCATATGGTACGACAATAAGCTCTCTGACATATTGAGGTTCAATATGTAGAAAACCTGGGTAATTGTCTAACCAATACTTCGTTGGCACCACCCTCTCAGCCTTTTTCTTATACTCATTTTGCACGTTCGACCAAGAGCTATACCACCAGTTTGGGATAGGCGGGCGAAAAGCAAAAGCCAAGGGGCTAGTTGGTAAAGGAGGAAATTTAATTTTTCTAAAATGAAGTGCGTAAAGATATTTGTCTTTCGCGTAACCAGGAAGTTTAAGTTTCAGAATCTTGTCGGTTACCTTCTCCTTTAGCTCCTGGACTACTTCAAAAAAAGTTCGATGAAGGTTATTGGGTAGATACACCACTCGAAAGTATTGTTGGAAAGCTTGGATCTGTTTGATGTTAGTAGTCTTACATTTGGTCGATTTTCCTTGTGAATGAAAAGTTGCAGTTAGTTCAGCCAGTTTTATTTCAAGATCACCAATAAATGCATCAAAATATGACTGCCACCAAGTTTCAAATTCTTTGGTACAGTAGAAAGTTGGTTGAAAAGGAGTAAGACTAAGCATGGGCCTCTTTACCCAAAGGTTTCCGACATCCTCTTTTATGATCTCAAACAGTTGGTCAGTTGTAATGTCGAGCAGCAGTTCATAAGAAGGAAACAAAGACTTAGGGATAAGTTGACAAAGCCCAAACTGTCAAGCCACCAAGTTAGCCTGATAAGCAACCAAGCCGGGGTTTGAGCCAACAATAACAACCGACAAAAATTAGGGAGTCAAAAAGCGCCTCCAATTAAACAGAGAGCTATTCTTGTCTTCGCTCTTTGTAAGAGGAAAAGCCCTAGCGAACCATTCAGGGTCATCGCGTCAATCATAGAATGGGGCCATAAAAGGTTCGAAATCAGCCAGTGTTAACATGATGTTGAACAATAATGTAAACACTTTGACATTTGGGGATGTTTTGTCAATGGGAGTCAGTGGGAGTAGGCGCTACCAAACAACGATGTTCTGAGTCGGAGGGCACGCTATCTTTCTATTTTTGTATGGCCTAATTTCTTGGGAAAAAGTGGTATTTAGCCACAATTGTAAAAACTAGAAAGGGCCGTGAGCTAGGACGTTTTTCTTTGTCGAGTTTTTGGGGTCGAAATTTTTTATCTGAGTAGCGATGTTAGTGAGTGATTCATAGAGAGAGGCCAAAATTAGCTGACCTAAAGCAATATTTTTGCCCTGATGAAGCTAGGTAGCCAGATAAGAAATTTTTTTGGCCACCTGCATAGACCTAGAGCAGAAAATGAAGCGAGATAACCACAAAGTCAAAAACGTCGGGTGCTCCTCATCAGTAACTGGACTATAAATTTTAACATGATAGTCGATAAAATTGTTGTAGATTCGTTTGCGGGTCTCACCCACTTGAACTTTAAGGGTACAAGAGTAGCGTCCCGATAGTTAAACACTTGACCAGACGACTTCAACCCTATAATAGCAGCAATGTCGACCAAGGTAAGAGTGATAATACCATATTTTGTGTGGAATGTGTTGGTCGACCCCTCCCAAAAATGAATGGCACCTAGCAGCATGCCACAAGAGTAAGGTTGTCCGCAACAAGAAAGTTCTAAAAGGGTGTGAATACCTAAGTCTTTCAATTGAGCAAGTTTTTTGGTTCCAAACGTGTCATCCAAGCGCTGAATTTAGGGCAATTGCATGGTGGGGCGGTTCTAAAATTTCTATCTACGTATCAAAGTGAAATGGGTTCTGGAAGCAAAACTATTGGTTTGGTAAAAATATTAGTGGGACAAACTCTTCTTTATCATTGACATAAATTCCTAGGGGTGGTTCTACAGGATGAGGACCCAAAAATGCCAAAGGCTTATCTTCAAGGGAAAAAGGAATCAGTACCTGAGATTTCCAGATTTTGGCTTTCTCTTCAGCATATGGAGGTTCTAGAACATTCTCATTGTTGTCGATGAGGCGTGGTCGAAGGACTGTTACAGGAAAAGAAACTTTGTTATCAGTGCTCGCCATTGGAGAGAATGAAAGAGGTTAAAGACGATGAACAGTGAAGAATTGATGTTTTTTCGTTTTCTGAAAACTAGTGAGTTTGAAGAGCAAGAACAAAGAAGAAAGTGAGAAAATAGGGAAAAAAGGGTTTTTATAGACCCTAAGAAGAAGAAAGAAATAATGAGGATTTTTTTTGTAATTTCCTAGGTCAAATCGTGTCACTTCCGCATACACGTGGAGCAAGATGGAAGCAAGTTAGTGGGCCACATCTCCCACTGAAAAGTGCAATGATGGTGAAAATTAATGTTGCACGTCTCGAGAATCAAAAGCGTGATACGCTACCATGATGTCATGACGTAACGACAAAAGCGGAATAGTAACGTCCGCTGAGGAAGAAGTTGGAACAATTTGGTCAATGAGTAAGGGTCGACACTTCAAAGATGTCATTGTCTCATATGGGTCGAACTCGAAAATGGCATCTCTGGGGACATTTTGTTACCTAAAAAAATATTTAAGGTATATTCGTCCTCTATAACTAAAGGCAATCCTTTGACAGTAAGGGTGTTTTAAAGGAATTAAAAGCTTGGTCGAAGTTTGGCTTTGTTAAACTGAAGAATTTAACGACCAGTAGGGATATTAAGCCAAGATGTCGAAGTTGGTACTTGCCGACCGAAAGGAGAGAAGTTGGGATAAATGACAAGAAAGTTGAAAAAACGGTCTAGTCGACCAAAGGTTGAAGAGTAAGTAAAATAGTCGAGATTGGTATTGTCGACCAAAGGGAGTTCAAGACTTAGAACAATTCCTGATGATTTATTCTTGCCAGTAGATAACGTCTATGCAAGCCAAAAGCGGGAAGATTTGAAATTTGAAGTCACTAGCAACTTATAATTATAATATCATTTCTAATATTTTTCTACGACTAAACCGACTTAAACACTGACACAGCAACTTAAATCCTCGCAACATACTATCGGCCAACAATTCACAAATAAATAGCTAAATATTTAATTAAATAAATAATCAAATATCGGGGCGTTACACATGGGATAGTCATCTTCCGTTGATTGAATTCACTTATAATAATAGTTTTTATTCTAGCATTAGCATGGCACCATTCGAGGCGTTGTATGGTTGAAGGTGCAGAACGCCCTTGTGTTGGTACGAAACTGGTGAGAGCGTAGTGCTCGGACCGGAAATGGTGCGAGAAACTACAGAGAAGGTGAAATTAATCTGGGAAAGGATGAAAAATTCTCAAAGTAGGCAGAAGAGTTATCATGACAAGAGAAGGGAGAAACTTGAATTTCCAGAAGGAGACCATGTGTTCCTGAGAGTATCCCCGATAACTGGTGTGGGACGGGCATTGAAAGCTAAAAAGTTGACTCCTCAATTTATTGTTCCGTATTAGATTTTGAAGAGAGTAGGGATCGTCACATATAGAGTGGCCTTGCCTTAGAAATATAAAAATTAAGGTGTTGGAAGGTGTGTGAGCAATAATGTAGAGATGACGGGTTTTGTGAGTAACAAATTAGTAATATTAGCTAGTGATTATTTTATTTAAATAATTTAGTTAGAGTTATTTGGATTTAAGAATAATTATTTATAATTATTTTATTAATTAAAATTTGATAGTATGAGTAGAGAAATAATGAGGGAATGATGGTCCTTGCATGAGAGTTAGTGAGGATAAGATATGATTACGATATTAGGGGTCCTAAGGGTAAAGAGGATTTAAGGAAAAGTTGGGGTTTGTGTTCTCATTATTACAGTTGTGAAAAATTGAGAGAAACAGACAACCAAAGGAAGGAAAGCTAGGGCTTGAGGAAGACTTCCATGGTAGAAGAGGAGAAAAACTTAAGCTTAAGAACCATCAATCTAAGGTAAGGGTGGAGTTCCAAATTTCTAAAGGATATTACAATGGTAGGGATATGGTGATATTCATGTTAGGTTTTGGTGTAGGTTGTTTGATTTAATCCGTTGAAATTGGCTATAATCGACGAATTAATGCTTTGTATTGTGTGGTAATTAATGGATGTTGATAGCAATGATAACTTGATGTTTGATTGTGCATTATTTCATGAAGTTTGGGTTTTTAAGATTGGGGGAAAAAGGTTTTCGCACTGCTATTTTTGTAATTTCGTAAAACTATTTTTCACAGGGTGCAATCCATTGCACAGTTCAATTTTAGTGAATTTTTGTTTCTATTTCAGTAAGCAATCGATTGCAGGAGAAGAGCGATCAATTGCACTACTTAAAAAAATGATTTTTGGCCTCTGGAACAGTGTGCAGTCGATTGCTCTGTTAGTGCAATCGATTGCTCACTGTTTGACAGCCTTTTTGAAAACTTTGAAAATTCATAACTTTGGGCTCGGGTGTCCGTTTGACGCGCGTTCAAATCGTCGTAAAGCTAAGAATACCATCTATTTTGTAAAAATAATTTTCAAAACAGTAGCTAAGTATTTCTTGGGGTTAGGTCCTTTTATGTGAATTTTTGGTTGTATGTTTTGAAACAATTGTGTGGAATTGGTGATTGTGATGCAATGTGTTATTGCTAATGATTTACAGCAGGTGACAGGAAAAGGTGAGTACATTGATGATGATTGACCTTAATGTATTTATGTTGTTGAGTTGCATGGTTATGTCTCATCCATTTATATTGCGACGTTGTTGTTGTTGGCTCAAATCCTAGATGGAGTGAATACGAGCAAGGTGAATACGATTATTCCCTTTGTTGTTGGCTCTAATCCTAGATGGAGTGGATTAGTAGCGAGGTGAACCAATTGTTCACGAAAATGATGACTACGATCCTAGATGTAGTGGATTTGGTAGTGATCTTGGTACCGCATGCATAGGGTCGATGTTGAGTCTCATTGAATGTTTTGTTGTTGACTTTATGTTGCAATGCATGATTAATTACGGTTTATTAATTCCAATTGTGATGTGATGATGTGATAGTTGAACTTAATAATTATGCATGATAGTTCATGTATATTTATAATTATACTGTTCTTTATATTATTGTGATATCTCACCCCTTATGTTTGAATGTTGCCTCTACGTGGGTAACATGCAGATAATCAGGAGTAGTACGAGCTGCGGGATTCGAAGAGGTTGCTCTTCAATTCATTTAGAGTCGTCGTTATACTCTGATACGTAACATTGGGTTGAGAGATAAATGCTTGATTTACTTTGTTTTGTTTTTAGTGATTCCTGGTGGAGTATTTTAAACTCCGAAATATGTGATTTATGATTCGTACTTGGTTTAAAGTTAATTTGATGAACTTGAGCTATTTTTCCGTTGCGTGATGAAGCTGATTTTTGAGACTATGATATTCATGTGTTATTCCAAAAGGTGTTATGTATCCATTTATTTGAGCAATTTGTGATTGAGAGGATGTAGCTGTTGGTGTAAGCCCTAGAGGCCAATACCTTTTGGTACTTGTATCGAATTATTTATTAATAATAAAAGGCTTTTCTTTATTATGTTTTCTTTTTTGAAATAATAAAGTCCCTAGAATAGTTAGTTTGTTTAATGCAATGTTAAGTGTGACTTAATCATGAGATCTATTAAACATAAGGACACTATTCTTAAAGTATCTATAATCGAGCTTTATTGTGATGTGGGATAACATTAAAGCATTAAGATTATTATGAAGATAAACTGATGATCGCATCTCATGGATCATGGATAAGGAGTTATCAAGTCTTGACATAGGTATAAATATTAGGAGTAATATTTATACTGGATTGACCCGCTATGAGATTACTACATAGAATGTTATGCAAAGTGTCATAAGTTATTCTCATGGTAATAAGTGGTGCATACCACCCTTCGACCTGAAACCACTATGGACCCTAGATGTAGAGTCAAGTGCTTTATTGCTGATCAAACATTATCCGTAACTGGATGATCATAAAGACAGTTGATGGGTACTTCACAAAGCATCGAGGGACATGAGTGACCTAGATGGAATTTGCCCATCCCGTAACGGATAAATGTCGAGGGCCCAATATTGAATCGGACAAGGATGACACGGTCTATGCCTTGTGTACAATATAGACATAAGGGCAATAGGGTAATTATACACACAAGTATTATCACGGAAAGGTTTTGTCAGATCACATGACATTTTCGTGACTTGGGTAGAAGTGATGTGTTGCTAGATACCGCTCATCGCTTATTATGTTAAATGTGATTTAATATAATTGCCAACGCGTGGAAACCTCTGGTCACACACATAAGGACGATTAATGAGAGATAGTGAAAATAAGGAACATCGTAGGTACGGTGTACTTAAGTGGAATACGGAATGTGGTAAGGTACCACATGCTTAAGTGATACACGATACATCATAATGTATGATTTTCGTGTGCTTTATTGGGCTTTTAGTTTACAGCCTTTATTGGGCTTTTAAGCTTGTAGCCCACACTTGTGGTCTTATAAATAGGATCCTTGTGATGAAGTTTTTCACTTGATGCAAATTCGGTCCTGAATCCCTGCAGAGATTTCGTTCACTCTCTCACTCAAGGCTTCCGTTCGTGAGCACTCGTGATCGGAAGCAAGTCGCTCGTGGATCGAGTAGACGTTGTTCTTCATCAACGTTCGTGATCACAGCGTCAGAAATCCGAATCGCCACAAGAGGTAAAAACTCTCTATCACTGACCATGTCCATTCGTAAGGATCACAAAGGAAAATCGAATTTCCGCTGCATTTTAAGTCGCGATTTTCCTTCAGTAGCATCCTAAATATGTTTTTTTTCCAAAGATTACTCTGGTTACAAACGTTTTATTATGTACTATGACTTCTTATAATTGTAGCTAGCATTGGAGATATTCAAATAAATCATTCTACAACCCTAAAAAGGGTCCTCCATGTTCCAAATTATCCATGAACCTTATCTCTATACAAAAGCTTACAAACGATTTATTATGTACTATGACTTTTTATAATGATTATTGTATATTTCGAGATAACGAGTCGGGAAATAAAATTAGATATGCTAGAGAAAGGAATGACATATACTATCTTGAAGAACCAAATCAATGTACAAAAATTCACTTGTCCCACTCATTTATGTTAGAGTCAATACTCTTTAAAAAGAAAATAATCTTTTTTTCCATTGTCGATTAAGCTATCCTTCTTTTGGAGTCATTAAAATTTTGTTTCAATCTTTATTCAATAAGGTAGATATTGAAAGTTTTCATTGTGACGTGCGCGAGTTTGCTAAACATAAGCGTTTACATTTTCCATTAAACAACAAAGGAAGTCTTTCCCCTTCTATCTTATTCATTCAGATGTTTAGGGTCCCGCTATCAATCCAAATGTAACACGTGCTAGGTGGTTTGTTACTTTTATAGATGATTGTACTCGAGTTACTTGAGAGTTTTTACTCCAAAACATGTATGACGTCAGTACTGTTTTCCCAGAGTTTTTTTAATTGATTAAAAATCAATTTGTAGTAAGCAACAAAGGTTGTAGGTCTGATAATAAAAATAAGTTAGGTAATAGTACTGAAGAAGGCTCTCAGATATAAAAAATCTATCAACATTTCCACGTAGTAAAAATTAACGATTTTTTTTATAGAAAATTTAACGACAAAGACTATTTTGTGTAATAAAACAATTTTTAAAGGACTACTATGTAATATCTTTTAGTTAAATAATGAAAGCAAAATATTAAATTAAATTAACAGATTAAAATATGTATTAAACCTTGATTTTAATACAGTTATTCATGCTATTTCTCCCGTTAGTTTTAGTTGGCCCCAATTAGGGATAGGAATAGGCGAGACCGGCCTATAGGGGCCTATAATTTAGCCTATTTAAAGACAAGTCAGGCCAGACCTATTTAATAAAAGTATAAGACTTAGTTAGGGATGTCCTATTTGATATATTTAGGTGTGCAGGGGTATCTGTGAAGAAAGAGACGCCTGTAAATTTCTTGACTGATCCATATGAGGGGAGATCAACTCTTAGGCCCGTTGATTTTCTGGTGTATGGGTAGGAGGAAAAGATGCATGCGTATATCTGATTGGAGTTTCTCCACTGGTGGGACTGAGGTCTAGAGGTTTTACCGTTGGACAAACATCTCTCAATGTCGCTTCAAGTAAAGTGGCCAAACATGAGAAAACATGTTCCGACAATCAATATGTTTTTAAAGGGGTAAATCAAAACTCGACTATATTACTGGTGTAAATAGCTATTAAGCCGAAGTAAATAGCTATTAAGCCGAAGAGGAGATGCAACATCAAGCCCAATATATCAAAGAGTTGTAAACGCTGTCGTGCACCCTCCAAGCCTTCATAGCGTAATACTCTCTTTCTGCGTTTTCTGGGAACGCTAAGATGCAAGCCATTACAAGACGCTTAGGCTCCCAATCCTCAACTTGGCTCAAATCCTATCACTGTGTGTAACCAATTCAATCCATCTTTATCCCTCAATTCCCTTTTTATTTAACCAACTCTAACTGTTATAATTGCAATTGCAGATTATGGTGCGGATCACGAACGTCACGTATCAACCCTCGTCCGCAAGGGTACTGCTGGACGCTCATCTGTTAGGTTAATCCCATTTTCCCCTCTTTTTTTCTCATTCATAGGCTATTCATACTTCTTTTTTCAAATATGAATTTTTATAATAAGATTGACAACAAATATTTTTCTTCATTTTTGTTAGTTTAGGTTGTACATTGCAAAACTGGTTGGATGCAACTGTAGGTTGATTTTGCATGTTTAGGAAGAACTAGGCACTCTAGATAATCTTTTGTATTGTATCTAGTTCGTTATTTAGCATGATACACAGTGTTTAATATCCACTTCTTTCACTCACACTAACAACCACCACCATTACTCCGCCACAATTATTTTCTCAAATACAAACAGTTAGTACTATTGTTTAAGTAGAATACTGATAGTTAAGAGAGGTGGGAAGGACCAAGGTGTTTTAGCTTATACAATAATTACGGTCAAATTTGACCCTGACACTGACATGACGACATTGGTAATAATTTGAAAAAATGAATAATGACATATTATTCCACACCAACACCTACATCTCTTTCTTCACTCCACCACCCCAACCAACGAGTTTACTTTTCAATCCTCGCTCAACGTGGCGGCACTGTCTTCTCTCAACCAATTCCTACAGTTACAAGGTTGTCGCGAAGAAAGACCAGCGCTTAGTTGAGAACAACAACAATACCGATGTCGTAAACTCGACAACAATTGCAGCCATTGTAACATCGTTAGGCGGTCCACCTGCCGCCGTAGGAATCGTTCGCCTTTCAGGTCCGAACGCCGTGTCTATCGTCGGTCGTGTTTTCTGACCGGTAAGGAACAAGTGGCAGCCTACTAATTACGCTTATCCTTTTTATTCCATAATCTTCCACGTGGATAAAAAAAAAAAGATAATTAGGGGTTTTTAAAAACACCTAAATTTCAAGAGAAATTAATTTATAATTGATTTGATTTCTGTCAAAACAAAATAAAACAAACGGACATTCGACCAACACATCACCGTCACAACTCGCTCGCATGGTTTGGAATCAATCATCAACAACAAACGCATTTCTAATCCTTACTCTCTCCAAACAATGAACAGGTATACTCTTATTCTTCATCTCTTTGCCACAAATTTTACATTATAGTCCACACTCCCTCTAATAGTGTTCAAAATGGAAATTTTTGATATGATAGGGTGATGAAGAAAACTGTTTCAAATGTGTGGGCACTGAAAATTCCAAGCAAGTTTTTTTCTTCTCAGACTGTTAAAGTCGCTGGTTCCACTGATTTAGCACCTTCCAATGTAAGCAAATAACTGTAACTATGTATCATGTCAATGATTTCTGTTTTTTATATTTTGGAGGTTTACATAAAAAATAACATTCAAAAGGGGGACATATGATTTTTGTCTCAGAATGGTTTTATGGAGACAATATTAATGGATGAGTTTGTTAGAGGAAGTTGGAGACTGCAATGAGAACTATGGTTCTAAATTGTGGTAAACACGGTCGATCGTGCTGCAATTTTGATTGCAATATAAAGGTTTTGCAAAGAGATCCGTAAAACCTTGATATTGTAGTTGAAATTGGGGTTGCAGACTGCAATTTAGAACTATGATGAGAACTTGAGAATTTGGATTCTAGAAATTGTGAAGTTTAACGATATGATTTGATCGCTAGGGTTGTTTCTTGTTTTTCTTAACTGTCCATTTGTAATGGAATATACTTTAAGATTGAAATTTGCAACTTTGATGATATGTCTCCTTGAGTTTCTTGTCTGGCAAATTGAGGAGTTCTACTTTGGAGTTATATATGAAAAATGTATCCCTATTCTACCGTTAGGGTATGTTTGGATTGATGAAATTGGATGGAATGGATTGGTATGAGATGGAATGGAGTGGTATTCCACTGTTTGGATAAGTTAAAATTGGATTCCATTCCATTCCAATTATCACCATATTTCTTCTCCTCCGATTTGGGCTGAATGAAAAACTTACTTTGTTCCATCCTAAAGTATACAAACGATGAAATGAAATCCTCATTCCACTCCATTCCATTTCATCCCACGCCATTCCATTCTGTTCATTTTAGGAAACAATAATGAACAAGTCCTACGGTTACTTTTTTGGCATCATGGCAAGTTTCTAGATGATGGTCATTTACAAGTTGTAATTTTATAGAAGTGTTTGCCAATCTGGTTGAGATTTGAGTTTGTCATTATTCTTATGAATAGCTCTGGTATCTAGTATTTTAGTTGTAACTACAGAATTCAAAATTGAGTTTTTCCAAGAAGACAAAATGGGATTTAATGAAAGTAAAATTTAATTTTATATTAAATTAATTAATACTGTTGTGAAACTATAATTATAGGGGTTGAAGGAGAAAGACTATGAATATAGAGGAAAACAAAACCTTCTGTTGGTTCGGGGTGGATTGTAGTCTTGTAATGTAGTTTTGAGTTCTGGTTTATAGTTTTACGTATGTTAGTTCATTCATGTAACATTGGTTAAAGGGATTATTGTGATGTTTCTTGGTGCTTAGCTTCTTCATAATCTTTGTCTATCGTCATTTCTTCTTCCATACTATTTTAGTGTCTTTGTGCATTTTCAATTGAAAGATAATGATTTACTGCTCGGAAACAAAATGAAAATTGTATAATTTGTATTCTTGAAAATATGCAGGAGCATGAGAAGAAGCCAATTATTAGCGAAGTTATTCCAGAATATGATATTGCTATTGTTGGAGGAGGCATGGTTGGCATATCTTTAGCTTGTTTCTTAGGTATCTTCTTGCGATGGGTGTATGTCGGGGTCATATTTTTTCTAGACTGTAATATGTTGTATCGTGCTATCATTTACATAAGTCATTGGAATATATTGTTTTAGCTAGGTATGATTTGCCTAATATCCTTAACTAATCACACCGTCGTCAAAGTTTAATCTTGTTAATCTTCACCTAGTTACCACCTTTCTTAGCTCAATAAACCATTGAATAGGTTCACATTCCGAAACCATAAAATATTTGAGAATGTATTTCATTATTGTTAAGAGAAAGGCATGGCGATTTGGATGCCATTTTACCATTGTTGAAAGATTATGCTAAACAAAAAGAGCTTGAAGTAGGTTTTAACTTTTACCCATGTTAGAAGTAATCAAATATTTCAATGTTCATTCATTCAACCTTTATGATGATGATGCTTAGGAGTATTACTTATGATGAATAAAGCTATTAACGCAACAAGTCTATCCAATCGTTTTGTTTTTTCAGCTAGTATGCCATTGACAAAGCAGTTGAGTGTGGCAATTATTGACAGCAACCCAGCTCTGGCTAGTGGCATAAGTATCCAAAGAGAAGACCCTCCTGATCCTAGAGTCAGTACAGTGACTCCTGCTTCTATATCATTTCTCCAAGGTATCCAGTTTTTAAGGTTTGTTTTTTACTACCGTTGTGGGGTTAATTTCTCTATTTGTTACCAATTTCTATCAACGAGTATCGGAGCACTTCTAATTCGAGAGAGGAAATAAAAAAAGAGAAATATAATAGAAATAATTTACTGTTATTGATGATGGAATAGGTAGTTCAATAGAAAGACACACAACATTCTAATGTTATCAAATTGCCCTGCCATGGCCGCTATTGCGGATATACATGGCAGTTTTTGGGCTCCCCGCAATGGTAAATATCGGCCTCTATTGCGGGTTTTTCAACCATAGTCCGCAATAACGGTGCCGCAAAGCGGGCGGTATGGCGGGATTTTGGTCCCCTCCGCTATGGACCGCCATCCGCCATCGACAACACTGTAACATTCACAATCTTAACATAAAAGAATAAAAGATAAATGATTCCTATCCAAGAATTTTGAGAGTCTTGGCCTCTCCCCTCCAAGAATTCGAGAGCTTGGTTTCTCCCTTCCAAATAATCTCCTCTAATTTTCTGGATAACCCATATAATCTGCAGTTTCCTAATTTTATCACACACCCCAAATAACTGCTACTAAATGTTAATATTAATTAAAAACTGTTGAAATATTTCTTATTTAATATTATTTATTTTCTTATTTAAGAGTCATTATATCACTCCTAATTTTATCACACACCCCAAATAACTGCTACTAAATGTTAATATTAATTAAAAACTGTTGAAATATTTCTTATTTAATATTATTTATTTTCTTATTTAAAAGTCATTATATCACTCCTAAAATAAAGGAGTTACTTTGTATTTTCTCTCTTATAAAAGGAGTTCTTTTCCTTCATAATAATATACATTTTATTACCAATATCCTTTTCTACAAAAAACAATAACTTCTAATGAAAAGTAACTGTCTGGCAGAATATAACAGCCACATTTGGTTCCTATAATTCCTAAGGTTTAACATATTCCTAGCACCCAAGATTTCTAAATGGAATTGTTCTTCATCATCAAAATTAAGTGCTTAACAGTCCTCCTGTCTTGATTGTACCAACCATATCCAGATGTGAATTTTCTATACTCAAGAAATTTAATGGTAGCTGTGTGTCTAATTTGGAACTATTTCTACTTTGTTTACCTCTAAACTTTTGATTATTTAAATCACCCACACGATACAGTTTCCTGCATAGGACACTCTATCACTTCTCTCAAGTCTATATCACTATCAAGCTATCATAATTCAAGGCCAAAAGAGTAGCCCAGTTTTTTTGCACGGCCTGTATTTTACATTTACTGGTTTACTTGGCATAAAATGAAAATATCTAGCGGTAATTAGACCCTGGTTGATGAGTGTATTTGCTTCAACATGAAGTTTTGCTAAAATTGAATTTAAAGTCCTCTTGATGCCTGATCTCTTTCCAGATGCTGGTGCTTGGAAATACGTTGAGCAAAACAGACATGCTTATTTTAAAAAAATGCAGGTACTTTTTCTTTCTCATTCATTATAGTGATTAGGCTTTAAAGTTTAAACTATATAAATTTTCAATGATGGATGAGTTCTCGAAGTGCAAAGTTGTTGGGAGTTTATTTAGGGAAATTGAATTGAATATTGTGACACATAAGTGCTATTCTCTCACTTTCTATGCAAAAATAATAGATATTTACAATCATATATAAATCAGTTGTGTGATTGCTCGCGACAGAATTATTAGAGTATAGTTGGGAGTTTGATAGGGGAATAGATTCTCGGCCTATATTTTGAAAAATGAAGGATACCTCATGTAATCAACATGATTGTTCCAAAGAATGTTTTCAGAAATAAGTTTGATCTGTCATGGAAGCATGCTTTACCTATTCAGAACACAAGAAGGTGGAAGTGCAACCATTGTGGGGGAAGAGTTTAGCGGAGGAGTTTATCGAATCAAACATCATTTGGCAGGAACTAGTAAGGATGGAAAACCTTGCAGATCTGTTCCAAATGAAGTTAAGAAGGAATAATGAATGTTGATGTTAAATTACACTAAGTTGATTCAGAAGTCAAATTTGTATGACATTGAAGAGCCTAATACTGTTGATGGATCATCTAGCTTACTTGCAAAGAGAAAAAGCTAAGAAGAGATTTTGAACACCACAAATATGTTTAAGAAATGTGTAGTAGTAGTGACTTCTCAGGCCACTATAAACAACATGCGGAAAAAGAAATTAAGAGGATGTGTGTAAGACCACTGCTCTATGTATTTACAACAATGATATTCTATTTAATGTGACTAATAGTGAAGAGTGAAATATGATGTTTGAACTTGCTGCTAAACATGGTCCAGAATTTAATCCGCCATCCAATTAGAGTCTAGGATTTAAACCAATATGGAAAATCTTTAATGAAAGATGGGATAAACAACTACATCAGTCATTGCATGTTGTAGTTCAAATCCTGGACCATGTTTAGCAGCAAGTTCAAACATCATATTCCATTATTCACTATTAATCACATTAAGTGGAATAAAATTGTTGTAAATACATAGAGCAGTGGCCTTACACACATCCTCTTAATTTCTTTTTTCCGCATGTTGTTTATAGTGGCCTGAGAAGTCACTACTACTCCACATTCTTAAACATATTTGTGGTGTTCAAAATCTCTTCTTGGCTTTTTCTCTTTGCAAGTAAGCTGGATGATCCATCAACAGTATTAGGCTTTTCAATGTCATACAAATTTTAGTTTGTAATTCCAGAACAACAATCATTATTTCTTTCTTAACTTCACCCGGAACAGCTCTACAAGGTTTGACATCCTTACTAGTTCTGAAATGATGTTTGATTCGATAAACTTCTCCGCTAAACTCTTCCCCATAATAGTTGCACTTACTCCTTCTTGTGTTCGGAATAGGTAAAAAAATGCTTCCATACCGGATCAGGCTTATTTCTGGGAGCGTTCTTGAGAACAATTTTGTTGCATACCGGAGGTATTGATGCACTTCCATTATTTGAAGTCATTTGCATCAAATAGAATCTTAAGAGATGAAAAACAAAGGAATGTTGTCAAATGTCGGCCATTGCAGATACCCTGACTGATTTTTGGCACTTTGCCATGGCCAGGTTTGTGAGGATGACGGTACCATACGGTGGCACCATGTGTTGCACTAGCAGTATTTGACCTAATTATCATTAGTGTAAGTAGGAGCACTAAGATATTGTATAACCGACACATTCCTTTTAAAAGTTTATTTTACAGTCCACTTTTAGTCATCTATTTCGTTTACCTTATCAAATTTGATAGAGTCCAACAGCGTCAATTGATCCATAGAGCCAACTCCATCTAACGGAATTTCTTTTAAAAAACTGTTTTTCATGCATTTCTTGCTTCAGTGTAGTAGACTCTCAGATGCCTTTTTCTTCTGACTACATTGTTTATGCCATTATTCAAAATTACATACTTTTGTATCTTTCTGCAGGTCTGGGATTATACTGGTTTTGGTTATGCTAGATACGATGCAGGAGATGTAAATAAAGACTTTCTAGGGTAAGTATAGACATGTTGTGGTTAAGAAAAGTTCTTTGAAAATGGTTATCACATTACTAATTGCAAAAAATTGATAAACCAGGTGTGTAGCAGAGAATAAAGTGCTTCATAGTGCCTTATTGTCATGCGTAAAGGTATAAGAGTTTCATCTATTAACCTCAAGGGATAGAGTTCAAATCCTCTCGGAGACATTTGTAAAGTAGTCCATAGCGACACTTTAGTAATAGTTTTCCCATTCCCTATTTTTCAATAAAAAACATCTCTTATGCAATTTAGTACCAGTTTTAGTCTCATTCATGTGATAAAAATGGACTTAATTAATTATTAAGTCTCATATTTTCATACTCTTTAACTAATTTTGTTACCGTGTGCTATGATAAGCTTGCTAGCATGGTAGTCAAAATCGCGATCCCACTCGTAGGATCGTACGATTTTACGATCTTGATAGAGTTTGGAGATCCTATAAAGGAAAAAACTCGGATTTAGGTGGGAACGGTGGGATCGCAGTGCAAAAACTAAAACGGTTGGAACGCTAGGATCGACGTTCCTTGCCGTTTCAGTTGTCAAACTTTTGAAATAGGTTCTTTTTGCTCTAACCTGTGTGGCATTTATTTCTCATACTTAATTCCAATTAAATTCTAATTTCTTAAAACCTCCCCAATACACTCATTATTTTTTTGAAACTTCCCAATATAGCCACTAAACATATTAATTCTATGAACCTAGCCTATTCAATACAATCAAGTACTTTGTAATTCTTATTCCTCGACACTTCAAAATTTTTGAAGTTTAAATATACACTGTTTCACTCTTTTTAAATTTTCCCCCTTAAATTTGGCTGTGGTTTGAAATTTTTTTAATAAATTATAATTTTATAAAAATATATATGCAATATATATCAGCTTGTGAAATTGGTAGGATCTTACGATCCGTGTTACGATACTCCGATTCACGATCTTGTTACCCCTCTCTGGTCCCACATAGGATCTTGATTTTTACTACCTTGCTTGCTAGTACTAGAGTAAAATGTAATTGAGATGCAATTATGTCTTGTCTCGGGTTGTTCTAGAATATTTTTTTGTAATTGTACCGTTTCACTTTTATGTTTTAATGTCAGCACCATTATGTCACTAATTTAAGCTATTTTTTGTCTGCTTCGACGGTTACTCGATCAAAAACTTTGCTTATTATATTTTTCAATGAGTAGAATTTTTTATTCCGAGGCATGACTCTTACATTTCATTGAGAATTACAAACTTCTTAACAGGATTCTGATTTCAAGACAACATTCTATCCGTCGAGATTAACTTCAATGACTTTGGGTACAAACTCTATGTCTACTGTGAAGGCGAGTATACCATCTAAAGAACTACCATCTGGTCAAGGTCATACTTCAAAGCTGCAACTTAGTGATGGCAGTAGCTTATATGCCAAGTTGGTGGTAAGAGAAAATTTGCTTACCTTTTATGTAATTTATGCTGCGGTGCTAGTGCTACGATGATGAATTCATATTTGAAGTTCCATTTATTAGCAACTGTCTGAAAATTATAACTTAATATACTGCAATTGGAGTCTATTAGTCTAATCACATAGATGTTTGTTCTGAAGGTCGGGGCTGATGGAGGAAAATCCCGCGTTAGGGAGTTAGCAGGTTTCAAAACAACTGGATGGAATTACTCGCAGAATGCAATCATCTGTACTGTAGAGCATACTTCTGCCAATCATTGTGCATGGCAACGGTTTCTACCTAACGGCCCAATTGCACTTCTACCGATGGGTGATAATTTTAGCAACATTGTTTGGACCATGAGTCCAACAGAGTCAACTGATCGCAAATCAATCACCGAGGAAATGTTTTTGAAGGATGTGAATTCAGCTCTAGATGATGGATATGGACCTCATCCAACGTCAAGCTCGTTTGGAACTAAAGACATGTTTTCTTGGCTTAAAATGGATGCAACTTTATCAGCTAATGAATTCTTTGAAATTCCTCCAAAAGCAATAAGATTGGCATCCGAAAGGATGGTGTTTCCTCTATCGTTAAGGCATGCCAATTCCTATGCATCAAAACGCGTGGTTCTAATAGGAGATGCAGCCCACGCAATCCATCCCCTCGCCGGACAAGGGGTTAATTTAGGTTTTGGAGATGCATTTTCTCTTTCAAGAGTTATTGCAGAGGGTATTGCTTTGGGGTCTGATATTGGAGAGGTATGTTATGTTTTTGATGTTTATTTCATGGTGTTCATAAGATTAAGACCCTGTTTGGATAAAAAACTTAATTAATAGAAGTGACTAATGACCAATGTTATCAAATTGCGGCGCCATGGCCGCTATGGCGGATATACATGGCAGTTTTTTGGCTCGCCGCAATGGTAAATATCGGCCAATATTGTTTTTTTCCCCGTCATATTCCTCTATGTGCTGCAAAGCGGCCCGTATAGCGAGATTTTGGTCTCCGTCATGGACCACCATCTGACATCGACAACACTGCTAATGACTATGTATAAGTTATTTTTATAACAAATGATACAATAAAGTTAAACTGTCTTCATATAAGTTATAAGAAGTTTTCTAAGGTATATCTTTAAAAGCTTATGGAAATAAGCTAAAAACAACTTCTGAACAATGTAATAAACTGTTTTCATAAACTCTCTTAATGTTGGTCTGCAGGTAAATTTGTTAAAGAAGTACGAAGCAGATAGGAAACCAGCGAACGTTGCGATGATGGCATTACTCGATGGCTTCCAAAAAGCTTACTCTGTTGATTTTGGGCCTTTTAATTTTCTACGAGCTGCAGCCTTCAATGGAGCAAACTATATATCACCACTCAAGAGAAGAATCATTTCTTATGCTTCAGGAGAAAAGAAATTACCCATTTTCTTCTGAGTATAAAATGTAGTTGATTCAAAGTCATTGCTTAACAGCATTTGACACATGGCCTGTTCTTTTATTATGCGTTCATCAAAATAAGTATTGGCCAAAGGTTCAGCAACACCTTGGGATGAATTAAAATGATTCAGTTTTCATAGTGAATCTATGTATCCTCGTAAAGTTTTTATGCATCAATGGGTGGAAGTTGGTGAGTCTTGCATCTTGCTAAGTCTACTGTGGTAAATTCAGAACCTGTTGATTGTAGGAATGTTTTCATTTTGATATTTTCTACTTTATAATTAGGATGAAAGTTAATACATTAATACATGACAATAGTACGACAGTAAAATAGTGTTCTCTATTATATTTATTGATTAAAAGTTTAGGTGAGATTGACTCATTAAGATTAAGATATATTAAGATATATTTCAAGATTCAAAGAAGGTTTACAAAATTACTCACCAATTATCTCTACTAAAAATATGCTTAATATTTTATGACTATAACTAGTTAATAAATATAATATTTCAATTAATTTTTTAATTTTGTGACTTATTCATTTTGTGTTTAGAAGATGAAATATAATGAAAAGTTGCTATTTTGCTTTAAGTTTTAAATTTGAAGTATTAATTATCTGCATAAATATTCAATTTTACTTGAAATTATAAGTTCCTTTTTTTCAGTTTTTTTTGGTTGATTGGATATAATTGTTGGTTTTACTATCATTCTACTACCACGAACTTATAAATATTAATAGCTTTGCATCAATGTTCAACCTTAAATTTATACTTTTTTTTAATTTTTATTTTGGATGTATTTATATAACACAATGAATTAACTCTAAGATGTATATTTTTTTGATGATATAAGTTTAGTTGGAGAGTTGAAAGAGGATTTAAATGAGAGGTTTAAGACTTGGAATCAAATTATATAAACACGTATTTTTTACGTAATTATAAGTAAAGAGTATATAGATTGTAAGTTCAACAAAAGAATAAATGTTTATAACTCTGCGTCCTGGAGAACTCTGGTTGAGGGTATCTGAACCTCGATTGGCAGGACTACTTCCATACCGTATACAAGAGAGAAGGGGGTTGTCCCTGTGGATGTTCGTGCTGTAGTGTGATAACCATGAAGAGCAAATGACAACATCTTATGCCAATCCTTGTAAGTCACTGTCATCTTCTGTATGATCTTCTTGATATTTTTGTAGGCGGCTTCCACTGCGCCGTTCATTTTTGTAGGAGCTTGATACATTATTTCTTCATGATTCTTGACCTAAATCCATCTACTATATATACATGAAGCATTCACATGAATAAAAAACGAAAAAATTGCCTATAAGAACCCTAATCAAACTCAAAAAAATGGTGCCATTCAAGCTACTTGCAGCCCTGATTTTGCTTGGATTCAGACAATTCTAAACTTGCCAATCGATTCTTGGAGGTCCCTGGAGTCATCCCAGACGTTCACAAATCACAAATTCATCCAGAAACACGATATCACGATTTCGGTTTGCACTCTCTTTTGCCAAATTCGATTTTGATCATTCATGCATAATTAATCCGTTTTGATTGTTTGTTCATGTTTAGTATGATGTTTGCAAGCTATCTGGGTGGTTCAATTGGATTTTAGATGCAGGAATACCGTGATGCCATTGTTAGGGTTCAAAAGCTTCAATTTGGGATCCTTCGATTTAGAAAAAATTGGCCAAAACTGATGATATATTCTTGATCAAGGGACAAAACCGAATCGAACAATGGCTTCATTATGAATTTATATTGCTTGTGCTTGATTTTGGAAAATTGCAGGTGCTATAGTGACGAACGAATCCGTCGCTATATGTTTTAGCTACGAATTAAATTCGTAGGTAAAAGTTCAAATATTCAAACGAGGACGAAGGTGTTCTTGGCATTCAGGGAACGTTTTCCTTTATAATACTTTTATTCCATTCCACTAACACCAAATGCAGGTTGGCTCAGTGGTACAGACGCGTGTATGTGAAGGCATGGTCAGGGGTTCGATCCCTGGCTTTGCAATTCTTTTTTTACAACTTACAAAACTAACACTTTTCTATTTTCTTTTTTCATATTTTTCTATTCTATTTAATTTATTTTCAAATGATTTTCTCATGCATTTAAAAATCACCAAAAATATTTTCCTTTTGCATTTTAATCAGAAAAATGTTTATTTAATTTTTGACATTAAAATTAATATTTTTGCATGCATATTTTAATTAATTGTTAATTAACCATTAAATTGACTTTTATTGCTTTTTATTATCAAAACCAATCCAGAAAATTCCCAAAAAATTACTCTATCATCTAATTATCATTACTAACCTGAAAACTCTTTTCCTACTAATTTCCAAACATTTTGCTAACATTTTCTTATTATTCCGATTATCTATTTATTATTCCGCATTTACAATTCTAGAAAGGATGTATAGGTCGCAAAATTTTTATCATGTAATAGCGTAGATTTATATTTTATGCCTTTACTTTCCGCACTCCTATTATGTAACTACCCCAAAGCCATGTAATAGCGTAGGACCTTTACTTTCCACACTTTATTTTCCTCAATTTACTTTCCGCACCTTATAAACTGCTAGTAATTAGGCGTGTATGGCAAGATAAAAACGAACATAGATCACTTCTAATTCCAAGATAAATTATCTGAATTCAACACACTCTTTTCACACATGTACCCCTTAGGGTAATTCTCTCTCGTTGCCTTACGAATACAAATGGTCAAGTCCCTCGAACGTAGAGGTATCCTAGCACCGTTGCTTACGAAACATATCATCATAGTCCCTTCGATACAAAGATCATAGACCTACGATGTCGCCAACGAATACATGATCTCGTTCCTCGATTGTTGCCTACGAAAAGTGATGATCGTCCCTACGAATGTGCTAGGATACTCCTATAAGTTGCCTTCTATGACAATTCGATGTCCCTTCGAATGTCCCTTTACATCCAACGAATAGGGTCACCTACCAACTAAATGGTATGGATAGCACTATTCTAAAGGAACGTAAAACAACACGAAAACGACCATTCTGAGTAGGTAATAAGACTTTTAGTTGCTTGCTCAAATCAAAACACTTTTCACACCTCACACTTTTGTCAAAGTTCAAACTCTTTTCAAAAACAAAACATTTCCGAACATTTTGTATACATTCCTACATGAATCATTACAAAGTCAAAGCGAAATGCCTTTTCAAAACATTTTTTGTCAAACACACAGAAAGCAAATTTTAAAGTGAGCTAAAAGCAACTAAGAGCCTGTAAAGAACTACGGATGGAAAGGGGTGCTAATACCTTCCCTTTTCATAACCTTCTCCCTTACTCAGAATCTAACGAAGGTCTTTTCCTGTTCTTTTCACCTTCCCTTAATTGGTTTAAAGCAAATTCGGTGGCGACTCTTGCTATCCGCAACATTTGCGATAAAAAACAAAAATCTCAAAGTCAGTTCACCGTATTACAGAACTGGCGACTCTGCTGGGGACACCCTAAAGAGAGAATACCTTAGGGATTTTTAGATCATTTTTACTGCTTTCTGTTTGAATTGTATGATTTACTTTTAAGGGTTACTTGGGTATTATACTTGTGGGGGGATCCTACACCCGGATCCAGGTTTCCTTTGGTAAGTAACAATAGATCGTCGCGACCGTTAGGCGTATACCGAAACGGTCAACATGATGGCTACGTTAGTGTGACACTTTGGATGTCCTGATACTCTTTATTTCCAAGTTGAGGATAGTATTTGGCTTCCGCGTGGTGTCATCAGCACTAACTTAACTTTTAGAACCCTAATTGACCCATCTTGGCCATTAGAAGGTAGTGAGATGGCCGGTTTTGGTGTAGACCGAGGTTGGTTGATACTCGATGCTACGCTCATTAAGATCAGACTTTTGGGATATTTTCGGTCGACCACTTGGTAGTCGTATTGAAATAAACGCCTACGAGAAAGATCAATGATATGAGATTCCTAGAACCCGGTTACTATTATAGGACAAGATGAACCAACTCAAACATTTGGTAGGGTAATCACTTATACCTCATACAAGCCTTAAACCTAGGACTATTGTGTGATTTGTTTGTGCTTGCTAAACATGACATCATGACACCATTGCATTGCATATCATCTCTAACTATTTCAAGGACCTAGGGATTTATCTTTGCTCTGTTTTGTAGGGATTATGGCTTCCAGAAAGACTATCTGAATCAATTTCATGGGTATACCTTCTCAACTCAAAGAATTGGTTTCAGAAATTCCCGATCATGCTCAGTTCATCAAAAGACATGGTTATATGCTTGACTTGGTTATCTCCGGTTTTGAAGAAGATATGATGCACGTCTTATTCCAGTTCTTTGATCCGAAACACCATTGCTTTACATTCCCAGATTATCAGTTGGTTCCTACCTTGGAAGAGTTATCTAAGCTACTTGGGATACCTATTCTTGATCAAATGCCATTCACCGGTTTAGAAAAGGTTCCTAGGTACGAAGACATCGCATCAACACTACATCTAAAGCGCTCAGACATTGAAACCAATTGGGAAAGTAGAAGTGGAGTTAAGGGTTTGCTTGCTAAGTTCCTGATAAAGAAAGCCCGAGAATTCCTCAAAGCTATGAGTTTCCAAGCATTCGAAGACATCTTGGCCTTGCTAATCTATGGCTTGGTATTATTTCCTAATCCAGATCAGTTCATAGACGTGAACGCCATCAAGATATTCCTTGCTCGCAATCCTGTGCCTACTTTACTTGGGGATATCCTACATTCTCTCCACACTCGTACCATCAAACGACAAGGAACTCTCATGTGTTGTATACCGTTACTTTCCAGGTGGTTTATTTCACACCTTCCTTCATCCGTATTGAAGAACGAGCAAAGATTGAAGTTGTCTCAAAGACTAATGTCACTCTCTCATTCAGATATCCGTTGGTGTCGTTTCTCTCAAAAGGACTTCACATTCATTGAGCGTTGTGGAGAATTCCCTAATGTACCACTCCTTGGCATAAGGGGAGGTATCACTTACAACCCTTCTCTAGCTCTACGTCAGTTTGGTTATGCTCGAAGAGATGGTCCTCATGATATGCTTCTCCAAGATATTGTGTTCGACTACAACCACGATCTCCATAATTACCATCGAAGGTTCATATACGCTTGGGGCATGGTAAAGAAGACTGATACCAAGACTTTGGGGAACCAAAACTCCATTTCTTGGGAACCTTACCTCAAATGGGTGTGAGCTCGAGCTCAAAACCTCATGATGCCACTTACACCCGTGTTACCGGTAATTATGGAACCTGTTGCTATAGGTGACGTACCCTATACTATTCTCCATCCCGACATGCCTACTGATTTTGAAGACTTGAAGAGATCCTGGATTCAACTCAAAGAAGAAAGGGATATATTCAAAGCTCAGTGCTATGCAAGCGAGAAGAAGGTACTAGAGTTGACCAAGCTACTTCACGAGGAGCGAAACATCAACGCCTACTTCAACACCAAGAGGAAGCGCCCATGGGAGACTTAGAGCTTTAGGATTTTTGTTCTTTTATTTTATTTTTCCAAACCATTTCTTGTACTTGAAAAGAAAAAAAAAGAGTGAAACTAATAAAAAGTTCGTTCATTCTTGTTTAACAAATTTAAATTCCTAAGGTCCTTGAAAACATTGCATTGCATTCGCATAAACATCGCATATCATAGCATAGCATTGCATAACAGGTACATTGAAGATCAGTTTTCTCATTTTCTCGCTATTTATTTTCGTAGAAATGGCTCTTGAACAGACTGTCAAAGATCTCCAGGCTCAGAATGCTCAATTCTAGGAAATGGTTATCAGCTTGGTCCAAGGTCAGGAAGATCTGAAGAAGCTCATCAACAGAAAGAAGAGGGTCATTGGTGTTCTCAACATGGGTCGACGTCACAAAGGTGGTCCTAGAGTGGTCAGCCGGATAGAGCTCTCAGACGAGAGTGCCAAAATTGAGGGAAGTGTCAAGGGCAACGAAGAAGACCAGCGTGAGCCTGAGAAGAAAGAAGAAGACTATGAGAATGATCAGTACTCTTTTGAGGATGACAAGTACAAGCAACTTGAAGACCGTCTGAATGCTGTGGAAAATCTGAAAATGTCAGGGCTGAATTTTGATGATCTGAGTCTTGTTCCTGGTGTGGTAATTCCTCGCAAGTTCAAGGTTCCTACTTTTGCCAAGTATGATGGCATTTCTTGTCTGAAGCTGCATTTGAAGTCCTATGTTCAGAAAATCAACCCCCACACTGATGACAGAAAGTTGTGGATCCATTACTTCCAAGAGAGTTTGGTCAGAACTCAGTTGGAGTGGTATTATCAGCTAGAGAGTGACCATATCCGTACCTGGAGTGACTTAGCAGATGCTTTCTACAAGCAGTATGAGTACAATGCTGAATTGGCGCCCACTCGCATGCAACTACAGAGCATGTCTATGGGTCGTGATGAGAAGTTCAAAGAATATGCTCAGAAATGGAGAGATCTAGCGGGCAGAGTTCAACCACCCTTGTCCAAAAGGGAATTGGTTGATATGTTTATGGGAACACTGATAGGCCCATTCTTCAATCATCTGATTGGAAACTCTTCAGCCGGCTTCACCGAACTGATATTGACAGGAGAACGCATTGAGGCTGGAATCAAGAGCGGAAAGATTCAGGTAGAGTCATCTTCAAATGCTGAAAAGAGATCTTTTGGTGGTAAGAAAGAAGCCAATGTTGTGTATGGTCAGAAAAGTCGAGCCAAGACCGATCGTGCTCAATCTGTGGGGGCAGTTGTGATCTCCAATCCTACATCAGCACAACCTCAGCGAGACAATGCGCGTAACCAGAACGCGCCACGAAGACAGTTTATGAAGATCAACATGCCATTGTCGCAAGCCTTGCAACACATGTTAAAAGCAGAGCTGATTACCTTGAGGGATCCTCCTCAAAACATCAATACCTCCTCTCCGAGATACAATCCTAATGCTAAGCGTGCTTACCACTCCAACAGCCCAGGGCATAACACTGATGATTGTTGGGCTCTGAAGAACAAGATTCAAGACATGATTGAAGCTAAAGAGATTGAGTTTGATCCTCCTGTCGAGACTCCGAATGTGATCAACGCACCAATACCGAATCACGGCAAAAGTTCCAACGCTATTGACAAAAACTCTTATGTTTTTAATATAGATGACTTGACTATCCCTCTGATGATTGTTAAGAAGAATTTGCTGCAAGCCGGTGTCAATCCAGGATGCCCAGAGAATTGTCGTTGGTGCCCATCTGCGCCTGACGGTTGTGCTTGGTTGAGAAGACGTATTCAGTGCATGATGGATAACCGCGAAGTGTTATTCCTGAAACCATCCCCTATGGAGAATCTGTGTGAAGACATGTCTAAGAAACTGAAGATCGAAGATGTGAGCGAAAATGTACCAGAAGTATGGGATACCTTGGGCAGCCAAGTGGAATATTTGATTACATGGTGAAGTATACTGTTCCTGAAAGTTACAAGATTCCTATTGAAGATGTCAAGGCAACCGGATGGGGAGACAATTTCCCAGAAGACTATGCTGATGTTAACGCCATAAGGATTTCCTCTACTGATCCTGTGCCTAGGGTGGCACCTCTCATCATCACTTCCCCCAGACCAGTTCCATATTCCTCTGACAAAGCTATAACGTGGAACTATGGAGCCGAAGTTTACTATCATAGCGTCAAACAAGACCCTCTGACCATTGAGGATCTTACAGTTGAAGCTACCATTCCTGACATTGACAACATCACCGGATCAAGTAAGGTGACCAGAACCGGAAGAGTGTTTTCTCCAGAGATCTTTCCTCCAAAAGACACTGCGACTCCAGCTCGCATTCCAGCTATTCAACCAGTTCTCGAAGCTAGAGGGAAAGAACCAACGACTCATCCTACTCAGACAGAAGTACCAAAAGAAGTTGTTGAATATGCCTCCAAGAAAGAAATGGAGGAAATTCTAAAGATTATCAAGAAGAGTGACTACAATGTTATGGAACAGTTGGGACAAACTCCGTCCAAGATATCCATGCTTGCTCTGCTCTTGTGCTCTGAGGCTCATGCTAAAGCCTTGGTGAAGTTTTCTGAAGAATGCTCACATACCGCAAGACACTACTATTGATCAATTTGAAGTTTGTATTGCTAGCCTGGCTGCCAACAACGGCCTAGGCTTCTCTGATGCTGATTTGACTTATGCCGGAAGAAAACACAACAAAGCCTTGCACATCTCTGTTGAATGCAAGGGCGTTACATTGTCTCATGTCTTGGTAGATATCGGTTCTGCTCTGAATATCCTACCGAAGAGTGCTTTTGAATGACTTGATATTGAAGGATTGGTCTTGAAGCCCAGTGACATTATTGTGAGAGCATTTGATGGTTCTAAACGAATAGTACTTGGAGAGCTCATTCTGCCTGTTAAAGTCAGTTCCCAGACTTTCGACTCCACTTTCTTTGTCATGGACATCCGTCCAACTTACTCTTGCCTACTTGGACGCCCTTGGATACATGGGGCAGGCGGGGCAGGCGTTGTTACCTCTACCTTGCATCAGAAGCTGAAGTACCCGGTGAAGGGGAAGGTTGTTACGGTATGTGGTGAAGAGGAATACATGGTGAGCCATCTGCAGTCATTCCAATACCTCGAGATGGAAGGTGAATTCTTCGAAACTCCCTGTCAAGCTTTCGAAATAGTTCCAAGAGTCATGCCTGTTGACTCTCTTGTCACTCGTGAAGTTACACAAGTTCCGCCTAGGATGGCCTCTCTGAAGGATGCTCAAGCTGCAGTTGAAGAAGGAGGTAGTACTATTTGGGGTCAGCTCCCCGATCTTCCCTTCAAATCTGACAAGACTGGTTTAGGCTTCACCATCAAGGGTCAGAAGATGATACGCCACCAACGTGCCGGCCAACTTCCTTTCCGCATCAGCCAGAATGGAGTCCATGCTATAGAAGACGACGACAGCGACTTCGACATCAGCAAGTGGGTCTTCCCGACTCCCGACAACGGACTCAGCAATTGGAAGACCGAAGACTTCATACCAATCTCCTTTAGACAGGAGTAATTGCTTTTGTTTTCTGTTTTGCTTTTCGTTTTTATGCTTTGAACAATAAACTTTAAAGCCTGGTGCCTTGCTCGGGGCATCATGGCTCGTTTGTGAGGGTTATTATCTGTCATTTGCATATTTTCATTCAATAAAATCATTGGACTTTTGCGTTTAATTCTTTCTCTTTTACTTTATCACCCCTTCAAAAGCTATGTGTTCTTACACACACCCACGTGATACACTGCAGAATCACTCTGAATCTCGTTGATAACAGCTATGTTATTGCTAAATATGACTTTGATAATCTGATCTACCAAGCCGAAGACGAAGGTGAGGAAGATTGTGAAGTGCCAGGAGAACTTGTCAGACTGCTACAGCAAGAAGAACGAGTTATACAGCCACACGAAGAGCCAGTTGAGGTTGTGAATCTAGGTACTGATGAAGACAGAAAAGAGATTAAGATAGGAGCAGGTCTTGAGAACAATGTCAAAGAGAGATTGATTCAGATGCTACGAGACTATATCGAGGTTATTGCTTGGTCATACGAAGACATGCCAGGCTTAGACATTGATATTGTGTTACACCGGTTACCGACGAAAGAAGGTTTTCTCCCAATAAAGCAGAAGGTCTGTCGCACGCGTCCTGAGATGTCACAGAAAATCAAAGCCGAAGTTATGAAACAGTTCAATGCCGGTTTCTTAGCCGTTACTTCTTATCCGCAATGGGTTGCAAACGTGGTACCCATACCTAAGAAGGATGGTAAAGTACGAATGTGTGTGGATTATAGAGATCTGAACAAAGCAAGTCCGAAAGACGATTTTCCACTTCCTCATATTGATGTTCTAGTCGACAACACCGCCCAACACAAGGTTTTCTCCTTCATGGATGGCTTCTCCGGTTACAATCAGATCAAAATGGCTCCTGAAGACATGGAGAAGACTACCTTCGTTACACAGTGGGGCACTTTCTGCTACAAGGTCATGCCGTTCGGACAAAAGAACGCTGGCGCCACTTATCAGCGTGCCATGGTGGCATTATTTCATGACATGATCCATCACGAGATAGAGGTCTACGTCGACGACATGATAGCTCGATCCCAGACTAAAGAAGAGCATCTCCATCATTTGCAGAAACTGTTTGATAGACTGAAGAAGTACAGATTGAGACTTAATCCTAACAAGTGTACCTTTGGAGTCAGATCCGGTAAACTCCTAGGGTTTGTTGTCAGTGGTAAAGGTATTGAGGTTGACCCCACCAAGGTTAAAGCTATCCAAGAAATGCCAGCTCCCCGCACCGAGAAGGAAGTCAGAGGTTTCTTGGGACGATTGAACTACATTGCCAGATTCATTGCACATCTGACTGCTACTTGTGAGCCAATCTTCAAGTTGCTGAAGAAAGATCAAGTAGTGGAATGGAACGACGATTGCCAGATCGCTTATGACAAAATCAAGGAGTACCTACAGAATCGTCCTATCCTGATGCCGCCTGCCGAAGGAAGACCTCTTATCATGTACTTGACAGTATTAGAGAACTCAATGGGGTGTGTGTTGGGGCAACATGACGAGTCTGGTCGAAATGAGTATGCAATATACTACCTTAGCAAAAAGTTTACCGACTGTGAAACAAGATACTCACAGCTCGAGAAAACTTGCAGCGCTTTGGCTTGGGCTGCTCGCCGACTAAGACAGTATATGTTGACTCAAACTATCTTGTTGATCTCCAGGATGGATCCGATAAAATACATATTTGAGAAACCATCTCTCTCCGGAAGAATAGCAAGATGGAAAATGATCTTGACCGAATACGACATCCAGTATACTTCTCAGAAAGCGATCAAAAGAAGTGTAGTAGCCGATCACTTGGCTCATCAAGCCGTAGATGACTATCAGTATATGCAGTTCGAGTTTCCAGACAAAGATGTTTTGTTAGTTACTAATTGCGAAGAGCCAGGACCAGACGAAGGACCTGAACAAGGATCCCGATGGACCATGGTCTTTGATGGAGCCTCAAACGCACTTGGCAATGGTGTTGGCGCCATCATCACATCTCCTACAGGCGGACACACGCCATTCACCGCCAAACTTTGCTTCAATTGTACGAACAACATGGCCGAATACGAAGCGTGCATCATGGGTATCAAAGTTGCTATTGACTTAAGAATCAAATTCCTGCAAGTGTATGGAGACTTAGCTTTAATGATCAGTCAGATTAAGGGAGAGTGAGATACGAAGCACCCGAATCTTATTCCATATCGAGAACATGTTATGAGCCTGATCCCCTACTTCGAAGAGATTACTTTTTACCATATTCCACGAGAAGAGAATCAGTTGGCAGACGCATTGGCTACTATGTCATCTATGTTCAAGTTCAGATGGGACAACGAGGCTCCCCATATCATCATTGAGAAATTTGACGAACCAACATACTGTTGTGAACTTGATACAGAAGAGAAACCTTGGTACTACGAAGTGAAGAGGTATCTTGAGACTCAAGAATATCCCGCAGGGGCATCTGCCAATGATAAGAAGTTCTTGAGAAGATTCACATCCAAATTTTTCCACAGCAACGACATCTTATACAAGCGCAATCATGACTTGTGCTTACTCCGCTGTGTAGATCAGAAAACTGCAGAACGAATCATGGAAGAGTTACACGAAGGCGCATTCGGTACCCACTCCAGTGGACATACCAGGGCTAAGAAGATTCTGAGAAGAGGTTACTATTGGTCCACCATGGAAGCTGATTGTCACCGCTATGCTCGGTCTTGTCACAAATGCCAAATATACGCAGACAAAGTGCACGTACCTCCGATACCATTGAACGTTCTGACCGCTCCTTGGCCGTTTGCAATGTGGGGCATTGACATGATCGGAGAAATCAAGCCTACCGCTTCCAACGGACATCGTCTCATCCTTGTGGAAATCGATTACTTTACCAAGTGGGTAGAAGCAGCCTCGTTCGCATCTGTTACCAAGAATGTTGTGGCTCGATTCATCAAGCATAATCTTATATGTCGGTACGGCATTCCCGAAAGGATTATCACAGATAACGTTTCTAATCTCAACAACAAGATGATCACCGAACTCTGCACGCAGTTCAAGATTAAGTATCACAACTCTTCTCCATATCGGCCTAAGATGAATGGCGCAGTGGAAGCCGCCAATAAGAATATCAAGAAGATCATACAAAAGATGATAGTGACTTACAAAGATTGGCATGAGATGTTACCATTTGCTCTTCATGGTTATCACACTACAACACAAACATCCACAGGGGCAACCCGTTTCTCTCTTGTATACAGTATGGAAGCAGTCTTACCCATCGAGGTTCAGATACCCTCAACCAGAGTCCTCCAGGACGCAGAGTTAGGCGAAGACGAATGGATCCAGACTCACCTCGACCAGATCAATCTGATTGATGAGAAACGACTCGCATCCATCTGCCATGAACAGATCTATCAAAAGCGAATGATCAGAGCATTCAACAAGAAAGTCAAGCACCGAGTCTACCAGGTCGATGATCTAGTAGTCAAACGCATCATTCTTCCACAAGGTGATCCCAAGGGCAAGTGGACTCCCACCTACGAGGGACCATTTGTAGTCAAAACAGTATTTTCCAGCGGAGCTATGATACTTAGCACCATGGATGGCGAAGACTTCCCACACCCTGTGAATGCAGACATAGTCAAAAAATACTACGCATAAATGAGACCCGCTAGGTCGACTGGCCTAGACAAAAATAAGGGCATCCTGGCGAACCAAAGAGGTTTGTGTTCTGATTAAGCGCCAAATAGGTGGCGAAATCTAGTGGAGCAGTTGCTTTAAGTTTTAAATGTGTCAATAGATAGTGTGCATAGACAGTTATGTTATAATTATTATAAATAAGAAGGTTCAGTGTAGAATTTTCGTGTGTTCACTTGTACTAAAATCACTTGTTAAACTCGACTATTCCAAGCGTAAGGAAGCAAATAGTGCAAAAGTGTTTGATGTACGTGAATCACCATTTATATTTTAATGCAAATCATTTACTTTTCAATTGCCTTATTTGAATATTTTACTTGTTTTCTATTTACTTTTGAGCAACCTCTTTACGTTATTTTCTGCTTCGCGTAAACAATTCAATACCTTCTGTCGGTCATGAGTTACCAATCAGTCGGTCTATTGATCCTTAAACGATTCCTTCACGTTGTTTATTTCGTATGAACACCTTCTGTAGGTCACGAGTCACCAGTCAGTCAATCTAATCATAGTGTGGAAAACCTCCTTTATACTTGTTACCTTATTCATAGAAAACTATTTCTAATAGTAAGGATTTCGACAGAGCAATCGTATTTTCCAAACTCTTAGCACATGTCTTAAGATAAACTGGTCAATCTTGCGAGTAACCCTTAGTTTTTAGGGCTTTGGGAGGACCAGCGGTTGTTTACCATTTTCCATAGTAAACACGTCCCTAATAGGGAGATCCAACAACATGTATACGCCCTCTAGTGTGATAGTACATTCACCAACTGATAGATGAAAAATGTGGGTTTCATGTCTCCACCTTTATAATAATGTGAGTATAAATCTTGTATGATGCAGTTCAATATATTAATAACATGTTTGAAACTCGCACGTGTAAGATACGACATAATATGTGGGTCGAGAGATATAAGAGTGTGAACGACATCGAAACTTTGATCTATCTTAAATAAAATATGCATAAATAAATAGATAAATAAAGCATGTATTAATAAATAAATAAAGCAAATATAAAACTTACAACGGATTCAATGTTCTCAAATTGTTCCTCTATGATCATCGACCATGGTTAAGAGTCATATAATTGTGGTATTAGAGAATGTATCTAAGAGTGTTAGAGAGTGTGATTGTTCATGATGAAAATGAACCAATTGAGGTTCATATTTATAGTCGAACCAAAATTAATGAGGTGCTTAACGGTGGTGGTGCATGGCTGCCACATTTCAATGGTGCATGCATACATTCTTCAATGTATGTGCCATTCAACATGGTGTGGATTTGGCATATTTTGTAGGCTAGGAGCAGCTAGGTGTTGGGGCAAGGGCTTGCATGGAAGGTCATAGACTAGGTGGAAACCTAGTACAATTTCACCATTCTGAATGGCGCCTAAGGCCATTTTCTAGAGCATGTGACATCTCATTTGGCTAAAATGCATCCACCCATTTTTGTTTGATTATTTGATTCTTCGATTATTTAAGCCCGATCGATTCAGTTTGAAAGCCACTACTCAATACTCATACAAAGAAATCCACACATAATGAACTTTGTCTCATAATATGTTATTGTTGATTCTCTATTTTTAGGATTGGTTTTATGTTTGGTAAAACTAATATAGCAACAATAGGTTAAATAAGAATTATAACTTGTAAGGAGAAAACAGGTTGAAGTTCTATTTAATGAAGAAACGTGTTGTGTTGAAATCTTTCAACATCTAGAACAACATGTCGAAGAAGATGTCACAACATCGTGTTTGAGCTGACAAATTGGATTTTGTTATGTCTTTAATAGAAACAAAATATTCCTAAGATATTATGAATCCTATGTGGCGCTATATTGAACGAGACTCAACCTGAAATCAAGGAGAATATTTAGGAAACTAAATGTTGAAGGAGGATTTTATAAGAGAATCTTTTGCATATTTGTAACAACTTAATTGTTGTTATTTATAGTCCTAAATTTATGGAGAATATCTTGGAGCAGTTTTAGCAAGCTGTTTTGGAGAATATTGTGGAGCATTTTTAGCAGAAGTTTATTATGATTTGAAGGCTCAAATCCAATTGAGTAATAGGTTATAAATAGAAGCTTTGTAACCTAAGTTTTGCACCAGCCGAATTTAGTAATGATGTAGTTTTTAGGGTTGGGTCTGTAACAACTCTCTAGGAGAGTTGGTTTATAGGTGAACCACCCGGATTGTGGGATGGTCACTGATTTGTACCTCAAAGCCTATAGGCAAGAGAATTGTTTTACTCACTCAAAAGCTGTGAAGCAATAAGTGCAGTTGTGTTCTTGGAGGAAGTTGTGAAGCAACTCCAAGGTGTGTCCTAAGTTAGAAGCTATAGGCTTTAGGACTTAGTTAGTTTGTGATAGAAGTATGACTTCTACTTTTCTGTGTCTGAAGAGTTAGTGGAAACAAAGTTGTTGATGCAGTGGCTGAGATGTTGACTGCTAGACATCATCGTGATGATTGGAAGTGAGCGGAGGTTCTCATATCTAAGTAAGGTATCTAAGGTAGAAGGGAAACTGGGTAGGGATTAAGTGAAGAGTGTAAACAGGTAGGTTTAACTTTGAATTAGTACTACTGATAATTGACTTCATTCCTGGCTTGGTATGCCCTCAGATGTAGGTTGGTTAGAACCGAAATGGGTGAACAATTCTGTTGTGTTCTTTTTGTTTCATGCACTGTTAATTTTAATTCTACCTTGTCTGTTTTATAATGTCAGATCAGATGTCAAGACATCCTCATATGACATTTGATTCTATTGTTGCACCAGAATTTTAGTTATCAATATCCACGTCAACGGTGAGACATACCATTGTGACATATCCTAGTTTTTATTCTGAAACACTGATAATACTCGCTTTGTTTAAATAGAAAATCCAATTTCTCATATTTCAAAAAGAGACTAGAGGTCAAGCTTAAAGGATATCCATTGTCACAAATCGTCTACCAACATCCTATTTTTGTCGACACAAACCAAATAAATTTTTACCAAGTTGAGATTCAAAATGACGACGATCTTTAAAATATGTTTTGTAGTCATGAATATTTTGGGTACGACTTGATTGAGTTGTACATTTTTCACTATGCCAAAAAGGATTTTAGGCAACGCACCTTAGACAACGCTTTTCCACAAAAGCGATGTTATAAGTTAAATTAAAAAAAAAAGGAAATTATAAACGAAAACGTGTAATAGCGCTGCTAAAAGGGGCACATTAGACAGCGCTTATGAAAAGCGCTGCTAAAGGACCATTTTAGACAACGAAAAGCGCTACTAAAGGCCCATGTATAAAGCGCTGCTAAAGGGGCATATTAAAAAGCGCTTTTAAAAGCGCTGCTAAAGGCCCATCTTAGACAACGCTTTTCAAAAGCACTGCCAAATGTCCATGTAAAAGCGCTGCTAAAGGGCATATTAGAAAGCGCTTTTAAAAGCATTGCTAAAGAAAGATAAAGCGCTGGTAAAGGTCCATCTTAGACAGCGCTTTACAAAAGCATTGTCTAAGGCCATTTAAAATTAAAATTAAAATTAAAAATAGATTAAATAATTAGGTTTTCCTTATTCTTCTTCCTCCTCCACACATCACTTCACTATTCTTCTTCCTCCTCCACACATCAGATCATAGAACATTCTCCCTTCCTTGCAAAACCTCTCATCGTCACGACCACGACCACGACCAGCCTCTGATTTCCAATTTCGTCCATCAATATTGTCATCACCAGCGCCACCCTCCAGCTTCTTTGAATCTTCTTTTTTGATTTTCGATTTCGTTAACTGGTACTGCTCATGTCCTATGTTATCTACTTCATTTCATGTTTAATCTTCTATTTCTTTTTCTTCGTTAACTGGTTGTTTTATTTGTTTAATCTTTTATTTCTTCTTCTTCGTTAACTGGTTTTTTCATGTTATCTTGTGGGAATTGATACAAGTTTATATCCTATTCGCAGTGGTCGTGTTCAGTATCGTGGCTTTTTGAGCGTTTTAAGACTCAGGGCTTGTCCTCTTGCTGAAAAGGTTAGTTACCAAACATAATCCAGTGAGTGAGATCTTGGTTGTAATCTGAGGGATTATCTGATGCAACTTTTATTCAATTGTTTCTATTTTTTTGCATGAAATTTGGATGCCATATCAATTAAACTACAAGCCATAAGCATAAATTATCATGCATCTATTTCAAGAAATTTAGCATGTTTTCATCTTAAAACAATTAAGCACAGTGGAACATCTTTCTAGATGAAAAGCAATCACACATGCTTTCATCCTAAATCAGAGGTTATAATAAATCAATACACCAAACTTCATTTGATATTGTAGCAGATACTACAGGTTCCACAATCATAGCAATATTACTACTTCTAGCATTCATTTTTATTCTAGGGTGATACCAAACTTTATTTGATATGATAGTTTTTGTTTTGTGCATGCATCTATGTTATGGTTTTGCAATTTTTTTGTTCTAGGGTGATACCAAGGGCTCTGGCATGGGTGGAGACTTGTCTTCTAAGAAAGATCTTCAATAAGGTTCTAATTCTCAGGTAAAAGATACATGAATTACACGTGATTTTATTCTTGGAGAAAAAAGAACAGAAAACAGTATCTGATTTTGATATATTTTGTTGAAATTGTAGCTTGTTCATCAAGGTTCTTTCTCACAAGGTGTTTCTTACACAAATTCTCAGGTAACACTACTCTCTTAAATGCTAGGATTGTGTTGAATGTTAATAAAAGAAAATTACATGGTTTTTTGCTAAAACTATGAATTGTAACTTTCATATGAATAAATATATGTTGTTCTTGACTTTACATCAATAGTATTGCCCCCTACTAACACCCTAATGTATAGAAATATTAATCATAATGATAGAAATGAAACGTGACTCTCTTATACTTTCATTTTACAGAACTCGATGTGTTTAAAATCCTCCCACTTTTCACATAGTTTTTAAAGTGGCTAATATGGTAGCAAACTTAGGAATATTACTATATGTTCCACAATCATAGCAATATTACTACTTCTAGCATGCATTTTTAGTGTGAGTTCATGGTCTTTTAGTAGGTAATGGAGTATGAAATTTGATGAATGATATAGAGTGCAGTTACAATGCATGTTTCATGAGATCTGAACTGCGATAGAAGGTGTATTAATGGGTTGTAGTTGGAATGTGTTGTAGTGTTTTAAACAAGTCCCGCATTGATTTTTCATTAAATATCTTCAGTGTTTATATAACACTTTCATGCTTACAAAAGTGAACATGGATAATGGACTCCTGCAAAAATATTATAGAATTTAGTCCCAAAAATTTATTTTAATTAATTTAAGAATGTACTTCTTAAAAAATATTAAGAACTTGCCTAGCCTAATGTGTACTATTGTATTTGTGTTTGCTTGCTCCGGATCCATTCCGTGTATACTTTGCATTTTGACTTAAACGCATTATACCATTATGCCCTAATTAGTTTTTTTTGTATAGCTTACTAATTAGTAGTAAAACCATGGATAAAAAATGGATGTCTGCCGATCGATTGTCAATAGAGTACGAGAATGGGGTATTAGAGTTCGTTAAGTTTGTTGTTGAACACGCTGAAGACCCCAATAGAATGAAATGTCCTTGCTTGGGTTGTTGTTATGTGGGTCGGGTTGACGCATATGGATTGAAATCGCATTTACTAAGACGTGTTGGATATTTCATGGTGAGAAAAGCAGCGAAAATGTTGAACTGGGGTTGAAAATTAATGCTACCTATGCTTCATACGACAATGTCATGGATACATACGATTGTGATCGAGTCAAAGAGATTGCAGAAGCACTTGAAGAAGATCTTCAGGATTATCCCAAAATGTTTGAGAGGTTGGTAAGCGATGTAGAGAAATCTTTGTATAAATATCGCACCAAATTTACAAGATTGTCTGCGGTATTAAAATTGTACAACTTAAAGGCACGCAATGGATGGTCGGATAAAAGTTTCACATAGTGTTTAGTCCTTTTAAGAGATATGCTTCCTGAGGATAATGTTCTTCCTAATAGAACCTATGAGGCCAAAAAAATGTTGTTCTTTATTGGCATGAGCTATGATAAGATACATGCATGTCTAAATGATTGCGTTTTGTTTCAAAACGAATATCCATCGTTGAATGAGTGCCCTAAGTGTGGTTTATCTCGATATAAGAAAATATTATCTCCAGCAAAAGTCTTATGGTATTTTCCTATTATTCCGAGATTTAGACGTATGTTTCATAGTGAAACCGATGCAAGACACTTGACTTGGCATGCAGATGAAAGAATTATCGATGGAAAGTTTCGACATCCGGCAAATGCACCACAGTGGAAGAAAATTGATAATGATTATCCTAATTTTGGAGGAGAAACAAGAAACCTTCGATTGGCATTATCTACGGATGGAATGAACCCGCATGGTCTTCAAAGTATCTCACATTCCACATGGCATGTGATTCTTATGATTTATAACCTACCTCCATGGCTATGTATGAAGCGCAAGTACATGATGTTATCTATGTTAATTTTTGGGCCTAAACAACCAGGGAATGACATAGACGTATACTTGAAACCTTTAATCGAAGACTTAAATATTTTATGGGAGAATGGTGCGGAGGTTTATGATGGATATAGGAAAGAAAGTTTCAATTTGAGGGCGATGTTGTTTGGCACAATTAACGATTTTCCAGCATACGGAAATATATTCCGGTATAACATTACAGGTGAAAAGGTGTGTCATGTCTGTGAAGATGGAACCGATACAATACGATTGAAACTTTGTCAGAAGAATGTCTTTATCGGTCATCGTAGATCTTAAATTCTAAACATCAATATCGTGGATGGAGAAAAATGTTCAATGGAGATACCGAACAATGTAGAGCTCCACCTGGATTGACAGGTGATCAAAGTTTTAAAAAGGTAAAAAGATGTGAGTATTCAGTTTGGCAAGCCTTTTGCACATAAAGTTGTCACTGGTGGGTGGAAGAAGAGGTCAATTTTTTTTTGAATTGTCATATTGTAAATCTTTGTACGTAAGACATTTTCTTGATGTTATGCATATTGAAAAAAAACGTATTTGAAAGTGTTATTGGTACGTTACTCAATATAAAAGAAAAGTCTAAGGATGGCCTTAAAGCAAGGGAGGACATGGTAGAGATGGGAATAAGAACTGAATTAGGACCCGTGAAGAAAGGAAGATGAACATATCTACCACCTGCTGCTTATACTCTATCTAGGAAGGAAAAGAAAATGTTGGGTAAGTTTATAAGTGAAGTTAAAGTTCCAGAAGGTTACTCCTCAGACATTAGAAGACTTGTGCCTATGAAAGACCTCAAGTTAAAGAGTTTGAAGACACATGATTTCCATGTCATAATGGAACATTTTCTACCAATAGGTATACGTTCTATTTTGCCAAAAAAAGTAAGAAACGCTATAACTATATTGTGTTTTTTCTTCAAGTCAATTTGTAGTAAGGTGATCGATCCTGAGATCTTACCAGTATTGCAAAAAGAAATAGTTATTACTTTGTGTGACCTTGAAATGTATTTTCCTCCATCATTTTTTGACATTATGGTACATCTTGTGAAAGAGACACAATTGTGTGGACCAGCTTATATGAGATGGATGTACCCTGTTGAATGTTATATGAAAATATTAAAAGGGTACGTGAAAAACCAAAGTCATCCAGAGGGTTGTATCGTTGAGCGATACGTTGTTGAAGAAGCGGTTGAGTTTTGTACTGAATTTTTGTCCAATGTGCAATCCATTGGACTCCCCAAATCTCATTTTTTCGAAAAATAAGAAGGCAAAAAATTAATTGGAAATGAAATTGTGACAGTATCAAGGGATGAACGGGATCTAGTGCATTTGTATGTTCTGCACAATGACAATGAGGTTGAGCCATTTGTTGAAATGCACAAGGCTATACTCCGAGGTGAGAATCAGAGTAAAAATGAAAACTGGGTAATATAAGAGCACAATCAAAGTTTTATACAGTGGTTTAAGGATCATATATATTCAAAGTTTCATTTAGATCCCGCTTCAATATCAGACAGGTTGAGATATTTGGCATATGGTCCAAGTTCGCTTGTGTTTTCTTATAGAGGATACACAATTAATGGATACACATTTTATACCAAAGAACAAGATGATAAAAGTACTATGCAAAATAGTGGTGTCACAGTGGTAACTGAAGCAATGCACATTTCTAGTATGAAAGACTTAAACCCCAAATATGAAAATCTATCATATTTTGGGGTTATCGATCATATTTGGGTGTTTGATTACGAGAAGTTTCAGATTCCTATCTTTGGTTGCAAGTGGGTACCTAATAGTGGCATACGAATGGATAAGTCAGGGTTTTTGCAAGTGGATCTTAATAGGGTGGGGTACAAAGATGAGCCTTTTATTCAAGCCTCTTAAGCTAAACAAGTGTTCTATGTCACATACCCGAAGAGTACGAAATGGTCTATAGTGCTTTTATCTAACAGAGTGATTGATGATAAAAGTGTAGATGAAGGTAATGTTTATGTTGAGAATGAGTCGTATATTAGAAACGATCGAGATGAAAATACTACAGCGGATGAATCATATATCAGAAAAGATCATGATGAGGGAATTTGGATCAATCCCTCCGTCCGTGTTCTTAAGAGACAAGTAATTCGCAATCCAACCAAGAAAAGAAAGAGATGTTAGTGAAAGAAGTAATATAGTAAAATGTTATATATTTTGTCATTTTCAATAAAATTTTATATTTTTCATTTCATATACTCAATTGATTATGGAATTAGATATTTGGAATTATATATTTGTCATTAAATACTAATGTTTTTCTTTATTACAGGTTAGAGGGCTAGTAACGAGGATCACCCACACGATGGTGGAGGCAAATTCGATAAGGGAGTGGAAAGAGAAATTAAACGAGGAAAACTATTATGAAGAATATTGTTCGTGATAGAGATAGAGGCATAAAATATGATGTGCATTGGAATCCAAATGACCAACTAACTAAGCCTAACGGTTCTAAATTGACAAGTTACATTGGTATAGTTGTAAGGAGAGAAATTCCAATTACTTGTGATGAGTGGAGAGATGAAAAGTTGGATGACACTAAAAACAAAATATGGAGTGAGATACAAGTACTTTAAATTACGATTATGTATTTAAATTACTTATACTAACTCACTCTGTGTATGTTTTTTGTAGAGATCTTTCAACATTGATGATAAGAGAAAAGATTATTGTCTTGGATTGGCCGGAAAAATCAAGAGGGTTTAGAACATATTTAAACAGAAAATATCTTAAAGATGCTGGAAAAAAATTTGTTGATGCAGAGCGTCCAACGGAATATGCAGATGTGATTTCACTTAAAGAATGAGAAGTTTTTAAAGCCAAACGAAAAACCCCAAAATTCCAGAGTGTAAGTGACGAAAATCGCCAAAGAGCATCATCTCCTACGTATCCATACAAAAAAGGGCGTTTGGGATATGCACGATTAGAACAAAAAATTGTAAGTATTTATAAATTGCAATGATATACTTGTTCATCAAGAGTTATAACTGATCTTAATTTTTGTCTTAACGTGTAGTTAAAAGAGGAGAATAAATCTAAAACATCTCTTCTGGAACATGTTTTATGGAAGGCTACCCGTGTGGGTAAGGATGGAGTTCTTAAAGAAGATGTACAACAAAATTTTTTAAAATGCGTAAGTATAACATTAATTCTTTAATTAAATCAAAATTTTATTAACATATAATATTCATGTTTTTTCGATATTCATATGAATTTCAGGAGAATCTGCCTCAGTCTATATCTCCACCAGATGATTGTATGAGCATACTTAGTCGAGCATTAGATGTTTGTGAGTATTCTGGTCGGGTGAGGGGTAAAGGACATGTGGTTACTCCAAAATCCTTGAAAAGGAAAAATCCAAAGACAAAAGCTGCTAGCAATAAAGAACTGCGAGCAAGGTTGGATGCATTAGAAGCTGAAGTTCTTGAATTGAGGAAGGATAAAGCAAGACACCAATCAGAAAGGGAAACTTCAGGTGTTAAAGATACTAGTGACATAGCTAGTGTCAATTGTGCAATTCAACTGAGTATTCCCGAGGTAATTATATATATTATTATGAAATTAAATTAGTGTAATTTATTTAACTTACATATATACACACTAACGATGTCATATTTATTATTGGTTTTAGGGCATTTCACCTTGTCAACTCTTTTTAGAGACACCGACTTATCGCATGGTCGGCAAGGGAAAAGTGCATAACACTCTGGGAGAAGTACTTCATCATAAACCGCTCCCTTCTTGATATTTGAAAGTATCAATTGATATTGCTTTAGAGGAGGGTGCGTTATTACCAATCCCAGACGAAGTTTCGGAGGCAACTTTGGTGGGAGAGGTAATAGGAGTGTATGTTGCATGGTATTCAAGACTCATTCGCGTAAATGATGAGGTATACTTAAAACCATGATGAACCTTTGAGTACTCAATTTTTTTACGTTCATTTTACTTATATTTTTTTTGCATGGTAATGTTAGACTCCTACAAAACCCAAACAAAAAGATAGGGGGATTACGCGGCCAATCGAGTCAGTGGCATCAAAAAAATAGGTACAACATAATTATATGATATTTATGCTTAGATAATGTTAATTCGTCATCTTATACTTGACCAAACTAATTTTATGATATTTAGATTATTCCTGCTAAAGAGATTGAACAAGTCAGTAGGGGTAAGGAGCCTATAATTAGCAACATTCCCAAAGAAATAAAGAGTGTTGTTAAGAAGACCGGGGCTCGAAAGAAGACTACTTTACAGTATAGGTCGTGCCTTCAAACATATGTAAGCTTCATAACTATTTCTCAAGGTGGTACTAGTCTTGTACCCATGGATGTAGAGATTTATGGTTCTGAAGGCATGACAACAATTGGTAAGGAGGCTTTGGAACAAGTTTTTGGACATTTGACATTAGGCATCGCTGTTATCAATACATACATCAGGTATACTCCAATAAAATTTGTTTAATTAATTGAAGAATGTATTTACTCATTTCAATGAATAATTAATGTTAATGATGTTTTTATTTAAGGTTTCTGTATGACAACTTGATTCGTCCGCGTGGATTGAAATCCCGATTCGCTTTCATAAATCCCAACTTTGTCCACGCAAGGTCAATCATCTCAAAACTAGATGAAGTAATAGCATTTGTACTCCGCTTATTTATGGCCAGCAAAGATACAGAAAAATTGTTCTTTTTACCATATAATACTGGCCACAAGTAAAATTTTCATTCTAAATTTCCTCTATTATATTTTTTTTCATTTTTTGACGTTGTGTAGAAAGTTTCCATCTAATCCTATGTGAGAAATTGTATATTATCTGGATTCATTGGGCAATGATTGGACAACATACCCAAATATAAAGAAGACGATTGATACGTAAGTGAGATTGTTCTAAAATATTCATGTGTATATTTAATTATTTATGTGAGATAGTTCTAAATATTCGTTATTATTTTATTATAGAATTCTACAAAGTTTTCGAGCACAAAGAGATATTCAAGTACCAAGGAGTAGAGTCAACAACATTTCGTGGATCAAAATGGAGGTATATTTTCACAATTTTGATTATATAGTGATGATACTTGATAAAAACAAGTTAAGGTGTATATCTTGATGTATATCCCTATTTTCTTTCCATGTGTAGTGTCCTCGTCAGCGCAATTGTGTAGATTGCGGTTATTTTATGTTGAGGTTTATGAAAGAAACTCTTCTTTTGGACCAATTAGAGATCCCATCCACAATATAAATTTCTAACTTAGGAAATATTTTAATATTTCTCATAAAATGACTTAGTGTTTTAAGTAAATTATACTATGTTATATTATTATGTAGTACTTTGATAAATTCAAGTGTGCTTATTACTCAAAAGATCAATTTGATGAACTTATGGAGGATTGGTGTCAATTTGTTATGGAGTCGAGAATTTTATTATAAGGTATAACTTTGAGTTTTGAGAATATAATATATGTCATTATAATTGTGTTGCAATATTGTTGTTTTTGTTGTTGTTATTTGGTAACTTGTATGAATTTCAATTTTTTGATTTTGTTTCAAGTTATATAGGTGCAGATCGATGTAGAAGATAAAGCTATTTTGTAATTCATTGTTGATGTTGTTTCATTGTTGTATATATTGATGTTGTTGTTGTTTCAAGTTGTTTCATTGTTGTATATATTAATGTTGTTGTTTCAAGTTTATGAAATATTGTGCAAAAAGGATTGAAGATGTATATTGATGTTGTTGTTGTTACAAATTTTATATTTAAGCTACAAATTTTATTCAAGTTTATGAAATTTTGGTGCAAATTCTGGTAAAAACTTGGTGCAAAAATGGTGAAATTAAATCTGGTGCATATATGCTAATTTTATAATAGGCAGCGACTTGTTTTAAATGGAAAAAAAATTATATTCAAATATTTCTTAGGGAAAGCGCTGCTAAAGGAGGGAATAGACAACGCATTTAATGAGAAGCACTGTCTAAAGTGGATGAAAAAAACGCTGCTATAGGGGGGCGCAATAAAAAAGCGCTACTATAGGGGAAATAAAAGCGTTGTATAAAGTAAAGCGCTGCTAAAGAGGGTATCTATAGCAGCGTTTTTCAGGAAAAAACACTGCCTAAAGGGTATTTATAGCAGCGCTTTTACAAAGCACTGTCTAAAGCTCCATCTAAAATTCTATCAAAAGCACTGTCTAAAGTGAAAGCGCTGTTAAAGAGGGTATCTATAGCAGCGCTTTTACAAAGCGCTGTCTAAAGCTCCTTCTAAAATTATTTTAAAAGCGATGTCTAAAGTGAAAGCGCTGCTAAAGAGGATATCTATAGCAGCGCTTTTCAGGAAAAAGCGTTGCCTAAAGGGTATATATAGCAGCGCTTTTACAGTAACCTGAGCAGTAGTGGTTTTAGCAGCGCTTTTAAGCGCAGTTAAAGGCCTAAAAAAGCGTTGTCTAATCCCTTGTTTGACATAGTGTTTATACGATAACCTCAATTGTATCAACCAATTGAATCACATGTTGCTGATTGATCAGTGCATTTTGATACACATTCTTCCAGGTTTGTACTTGAGTATTTCTATGTTTTTCTTTGTTCATTTTTATGTTTTATAATGTTTTTCTAATTTAGTTTATTTTTGGTTTAATTTGATTTTCGTATTTAATTTTCTGCTTTAGCAGCTTTCACGGGAAAATTCATAACTGAAGCTACGAGTATCGAATCGACGCATTCTAATATGCGTTGGAAAACTAAGAGGCATAGCTACAACTTTTATTCATATGTTAGAAGCTGATTCGGAATATAGCAGACCTGAAAAATTCGTTGAACTTGTAGCATTAGATTTATTTTTGTTTTGGGTCATTTGTTTTAGGCCTAGGTTATGCTTTCGACCTAGTTGAATTGTAAACTGAATAGGTTGTTTCTCTTATACCTAACAGTCGTACTCTTCATGCGGTTACAACCTTCTTTTCACGATAGAAATTTTTCTTTATACAAATCGTTCATGGAGAACTAATCCTAAGGGCAATCTACCGAATTCGAATTCCACAAAACTTTGAGGTTTTTATCAATTTCAATTTAATTCAGTTACTTTCAAATTGTTCTATAATTTTTGGTTTTTTTAATTTGTTTCTTATAGAATATATTTGATTTAATTCGATTGATATATGTTCCTTACTTCAATCGCATTTAACTTAGCTTCTTCGTTAATTCGCGCTATCTTTAACCATTTGCTTAATTCGGTGAACCGTTTGCTTAATTCGGTAATTAGGAACATAACTCGTGTAGTATTGTCGATGCTTGTTTCTTTAATATTGCAATCGAATAGGAATTGGAACCGCTTAGGGAATTGGAATTGTAATGACCAATGATAAGTTGGAAGTAGAACCGGAAGATTAACTTGTTATAATCACTTATTTTATAATCACTTATTTTCTCAATTTTATAAATCGATCCTTAAATCATAAACCCCCAATTTAATTTCGGTTGGTTAATAATAATATAAGAATCCTCGCGATATGATACTCGAGTTACTGTCGTTAAGCTACATTTTTCAAAAACACTTATTTTGATCCACGCGCGACAATGGATCATTGATCCTACTAAACACGGACAAGTTGAGGTCAATGTCGCTAACGAAGAAGAAGTTGACCACATGGTGAACAATGATTTTGAAGACAACGATCAAGGTCAAATACCTCCAAATCAAGTGTTCACCACCTTCGTACGTGATAAATTTTAACTTGGAAAACAATGAACCATCATCAGATATATTCTACAACACATATATGCACTTAGATGAACTATTAAAAGATGGAGACAAATTTCGTTTGAGATATAAAAATTTCATATGATAAACTCTATGGATTTTACAGTAGATTGCATAAATGCGAAGAGGTGTAAAATTTAGTGTGTGCACGAACAATGTATGTCTAGGTTGGCAACATCATACAGGTTAAGAAGTAATTCTTGGGTGATATACTTTATTTATCAAGCCTACACTTGTGTTAGCACTAATCAGACACAAGATCATCTTAAATTGAGTTATGATCTAATATGACAAGAAATCTTACCTCTCATACGTAATGATTTGTCATTGAAGGTGAGTCGCATAATCTCTCACATCAATACACTATATAATTATACTCTATGGTACGTAAATGTGTGGTTAACAAACACAAGGCAATTTAAAAAGTATATGAAAATTGGGAGGATTCTTACGAAGAACTTTTGTATTACTTGCATGCATTTCACACATATGCTCATGTAACTATTTCTATTATAGAAACATTATCGGCATATGCCCCTCACAGTACTAGTGTAAATGAAAATGAAATATTCCATTGATTGTTTTTTAAGTTTCAACATTGCATCAAAAGGTTTGCATTTTGCAAACCTATTATTTAAATAAATGGAACGTGGTTATATGGGAAATGTAAAGGAGCGCTACTAATGGCATTCACAAAAGATGGTGTAATACGGTGAACTGACTTTTTAGTTTTTTTGTATCGCAAATGTGCGGATAGCAAGAGTCGCCACCGACTTTTATTTTTATCCAATTAAGGGAAGGTAAAAGTACAGAAAAAGACCTTCGTTAGATTCTGAGTAAGGGAGAAGGTTATGAAAAGGAAGGTATTAGCACCCTTTCCATCCGTAGTTATCTACTGCTCTTAGTTGCTCTTAGATCACTTTAAAATTGTGCTTTCTCGTGTGTTTGACAAAATGTTTTGAAAAGGCATTTCGCTTTGACTTTGTAATGATTCATGTAGGAATGTATACAAAGTGTTCTAAATGTTTCGCTTTGAAAAGAGTTTGAACTTTGACAAAAGTGTGAGGTGTGAAAAGTATTTGATCGAGCAAGCAACTAAAAGTCTTATTACCTACGTAATTGGTCGCTTTCGTGTTGTTTTTCGTTCCTTTAGAATAGTGCTATCCATACCATTAGTTGGTAGGTAACCCTATTTGTTGGATGTAATCGGACATTCAAGGGACATCGGATGGTCATAGAAAGCAACTTGTAGGAAGTATCCTAGCACATTCGGCGGACTATCATCATTTTCGAGGCGACAATCGAGGGTCAAGATCATGTATTCGAGGCGACATCGTGGGTCTTTGATCTTTGTATCAAGGGACTATGATGATTTGTTTTGAAGGCAACGGTGCTAGAATACCTCTACGCTCGAGGACATGACCAATTGAATTCAGAAGGCAACGAGAGAGAATTACCCTAAGGGTGCATGTGAAAAGAGTGTGTCGATTCGGATATTTTTATCTTTGAAAATTAGTGGGCTATGTTCATTATTATCTTGCCATACACGCCTAGTTACTAGCAATTCATAGGGTGCGGAAATTAAAATGCGGAATGTAAAGATGCGGAAAGGTAAATGTCCTACGCTATTACATGGCTTTGGGGCAGATACATAATTTAAACTTGCGGAAAATAAAAACCTAATTTAAACTATTACATCCCATAAACAGTTACATTATTGGAAAAATGAAAACGGTAAAAGAAACCGTCTGAAACGGAATAACCTGTAAAAGAATGAGAAATCGGAAAATACGAGATGAATCGAATAAGAGAAAAATGTTAGAAAAATGCAAGTTTTTGAATGAGAAAAATATGACATGCTGGAAATAACATAAATATGCTAAAATAATTTTTTGGGATTTTTTGAATGCAATTTAATAATTTAAAACTAATTAAAAGTGATTTTAATGCTAAATTATGAATAAAAATAAATATGCATGCAAAATTGTATTTTTTTAATTTTATAAATTAAATAAACATTTTCAGAAAATAGATGCAAAAGGAAAAAATATTTTGGTAATTTTTAATGCATGAAATAAAATTGTGAAAAGAATTAAAATTCATGAAAATATTAAATAAAATAAGGAAATATGGAAAATATGAAAATAGTGAAGTTTGTAAAAAGGAAATGCAAAACCGGTGCCAGTGAGGATCGAACTCATGACCCTGGAGAGCATCTGTGCACAGTCCACGCCTTAACCAACTGAGCCAAGTGTGCAAGCGTGTATGGAAATCGGAGTGAGTGGATGTAAACACGCGTCGTCTCCCTATTGCCACGAACTCGCGCCAATCTTCATCGTCCCCGATTTGAATTTTTGAAACTTCAGCGTCGGCTTTTGCTCGACGCTACAGACCCTGGCAAAATTGAAAACCCAGCATACATAATATAAATAAGTTCTAAAGACATGGTTCGATTCCAGACATCATTCCGGATTCATTGGTACTAGTCTCGTGGTCCAATTTTTCCTATTTCGTGAAACCCTAAAACGGCACAGGAAACCCTAATCATGGCATATCGTGTTTCCAGCCATGGAAATTCAATCAAAGTGCCCAGAATGCTTGCAAACTCATCACTAATCACAAAAACAACAATGAAACATGTTAATAATGCATGAAAATTAAAACACGATTTTGGATTTTTCAAGAACAAACCAAACTCGGATTTTCTGATTCTGGATGGATTTGAGCAAAGTGAGGGTCTGGATCGACTCAAGAGGTATCAAGGAATGTGTTGGACACCTCAAAATCGATTGAAAACGGCTGGAAATAGGATTGCACTTTGCTTATTTGCCACGGTTTTTTTGAGCTTGGAATAGGGTTCTTGAGTCAAAATTTCTACCCTAATTCGTGTGGTATGTATCATGTATATATAGTAGAAGGATTCGTAGTTGTTTTGGGAAAGATTTAATCAATGATCAATGCTAATCAAATTTGATTTTGTACAAAATCAAATCTTCAAATTTTGATCAATTCTCAATCCAATCTTGCCATATCCATCAAATTTCGAAAATTGCTGGCTTTTAATGAGTTGATTGGATCCCAAGGAAGAAATAAAATCAAGTTTGCAATTAATTTTGATTTTATATTTATTTTTAAATTTAATTTGTATTTAAATGAATAAATTCCAAATTAAATAGAAAATAAAATAAAAATTCGTGGCATTGGGCTTGGATATTCCTAATGATGTGAGGAATAAGTTTGGATGAAGAAAAAGTAGGCCCATTTGCAAAGTTTTTGATTTTTAGAAGTATTTCTCTTTGTGCACTTCTTCAAAATTGCCCAACTTGTGAATGGTGTATCTTGCTCAATTTTCCACATTTTTTAGTGTTCTTGGACTTTTTGGAAATCTCTAAGAGTCCTCTAACCAACCTTTTTGGTCTCATCTCAATTGGAGTTTCCATGCTCAATATATCTTCAAAACCAAATGTTGACTTTTTGTTGACTTTGAAAATGACCTGTAATGTTTTGAGCCATACCTCTCAAATGAAGCATTTTTTGGACATTCTTTTGAGACATGAAGTTGTAGAGAATTGAATTTCCTTCAAAACAAGAGGTGGTGGAAAATTTTTTGAGAAAGTATGAAGAAGTTATGATTAGTCAAAGTTCAGTTGACTTTTCATCTAGAAACCCTAATTTAGAAAGTTTGACTTTTGAGCAAATCTTGAGTTTTCTTGATGAATCATGATCAACCCTTGATCAAATGATGAATGTAACTTCAAAATGAGGATGTTGACCAAAAATTATGAAGTTTGACTGTATGTTGACCCACAGTTGACTTTTTGTCCAATACAATTGATTTTCAACCATCTGAGCAATTGTCTGAGGAAATTTGACTTGTAAGGCTTGAAACTTGACATGGAGAATATTTGAAGCATATGAGGAGGCATGGAGACCATTGGAGATGTTGGAAGTCCATCTTGATCTGAGAATCACCAAACCCTAGTTTGGGTTGATTGTCTAGGAGAGGGTTTGTCTGGTCAACTCTTGAGGAATCCTTCAGTATGGATGTATGAAATATCTTGAGAAGATGGAGGGAAAATTTTGGGTATGATGCCCTGCTCAATCTTCTTGTACCGAAGGGTTAGATTGGCATGCGTGCCTTTCGTGACCTGGAGGTAGAAGATGATTGAACACTCGAGTACACCTGTAAATTTGCACTCGCTGTTGGTGGATGATGCGGGAATGGGCTTATAGATGCCATTTGGAGAAGTTGGAAATTTTGATGGGGAATGAGTTGTACGCTAGACTCGAGGTTGCTGACATGAGAATTGACGGTGATGGGCTTAAGATGCCATCTGGAAGGGTCGATGTTGGGGAGTGAGCCGTACGCTAGGCTCTGTAGATGTTCTTGATAGTGGAAGGAGCGCGGAGATGGGCTTAAGATGCCATCCGGAGGGAGTCATATGTTAGACTTCGTGCTTACCTTTGAATGAAGTTATTGGTTTGTATTGGTTTTTAACCAAATATGCAGCATTCCAAAGGTGGAGGAACACTGATAAGTAGTCGGAGATGGGCTTAAGATGCCATCCAGGGCAACTGAGTCGTACGCTAGACTCTGTAGTTTCGTTGATAATAAGAAGGATCAATAAATCTTCGATTACGAGGGAGGTAGTAGTTGGCAAAATGTGGATATCTTCCTGTTGCATCGGTGTTGATCCATTGCCGTTATCTGAGGATAACCAGGGCGGTCTTTCGATAGTTTTCCGTCGAGATTCGGGCTTAATCTCGACCACCGTCGGAGGACAACCAGGGGCGGTCTTTCAGATAGTTTTCCCGTCGATTCGGGGCTTAATCCTGGACCAGTCGTCGGAGGACAACCAGGGGCGGTCTTTTAGATAGTTTTCCCGTCGATTCGGGGCTTAATCTTGGACTCGTAGTGACTTTCATTGCTTTGGAAAAACAAGAGAAACTTTGATAGAATATTTGTTAGTATTATGCAAAGTATGATGCATGACAATGTGTATGAATGACATATGCATGAATTATGACTTTATGAGTAATGTATGAATGATAGATGTTGTGATATTTCAAAACATATCCATCTTGAAGAAGATGCGGAGATTTATGACTTCTGTTCGGGGACGGAACGGATGGAGACCCTAAGAAGAAAGAAACTTTGATTCCTCCGATGCACTATCTGACCAAGTCTTGGGCCTAGATATTATTGAGGAAGGTAGAGATTGAGAAACTCGTTGTTGGAGATCCCATACATAGACCCTGCTGGGGAGAGTCTGGGAGGCAATATGTTGGGGATCTTGCATGTAGATCCCCTGGGAAGAATTAGAGGCGCCATGGGATGTTGAGTGCGGATCTCACCGAGAGCATTTGATGGTTGCGGAGACCGGGTCAGCCTTGGAATCTCCGATCAAGAATAGAAGATGTAGATTTTCTCTGGTGCACTATCTGACCAAGTCTCGAGTCTGGATACCGCTGCTGGAGAAAAGGAGAATTGTTGAGAGATATCCGCTGGGGATAAACATCTTAGTTGGGGATGAAGTGTTATTGATGTAACATTGCTCATTGAGTGGAATCACCGCCGTGGATTAACATATACTCACTGGGAGGTTTGTTGTGAGCGATACTGCTGTGGGGATCATGCTCTGTGGGGAAATGCATTGGTGACCTTCGTCGTCATCTCAATTCCTAGAGCCCGTAGTAATTACTCTTGTATGCCCACTTTTCGTATGTTTGTGAAGAGATTCTTATTGTCAGATGCATATAATCATTCAAAGCAAACGTTGGACTTATTACAAACGACAATAGTGAAAAATGTAAAGAGAAAGAACTTGTATTCATTTGAAATGTGGCGTATGGCCAAGTAGTTTGTACACAAGAAAGGTAAAAAGCTATGCGGAAACAATCTCGTTAAGTTCCAACTATGCTAGTACTCATATATCTCAACTATCTCATCTCCTTGCTGTCAGTAGAAAGTGAGTAGACTGATCTTCGCCATTTGAATCTTGAATGCTGATAGTAGTCCGAAGGTGATCCGAAGAGACATAGTCGCACGCTTAAATCCCTAACTTTTCCTAGACCGCCTTTCGAGTTTTCACCATCGGATACCCTTTTTCCCAAGCCGCCTTTTCGTGTTTTCGACTTGCCGGTGTACATGTTTTGTATATATCCTTAACTTTGCCGAACCTTTTGGTTCGCCAGATGCCCTTATTTTTGCCTAGGTCACCGACCTAGCGGGTCTCTTATGCGTAGTATTTTTGACTATGTCGCGTTGGTGTGGGAAGTCTTCACCATCCATGGTGCTAAGTATCATAGCTCCACGAAAACACTGCCTTGACTACAAACGGTCCCTCGAGGTGGGAGTCCATTTGCCCTCGGATCACCTTGTGGAAGAATGATGCGCTGACCACTAGATCACCGACTTGGTAGACTCGGTGCTTGACCTTTTGTTAAATGCTCCGATCATTCGCTTTTGGTAGATCCGTCCATGGCGATGGATGCGAGTCGCTTCTCATCAATCAAATTAACTGGTCAAGGCGAGTCGATCCAATCGCTTCGCTTAACTCTCGGCCCGGAGGACTCGTTGAGGGTATCTCGAACCTCGATGGGTAAGACGGCTTCCATACCGTATACAAGAGAGAAGGGGTTGCCCTGCTGATGTTCGTAGAAAGCGATAACCATGAAGAGCAAATGGTAACATCTCATGCCAATCTTTGTAAGTCACTGTCATCTTCTGTATAATCTTCTTGATGTTCTTGTTGGCGGCTTCCACTGCGCCATTCATCTTAGGCCGATATGGAGAAGAATTATGATGCTTGATCTTGAACTGCGTGCAGAGTTCAGTGATCATCTTATTGTTGAGATTAGAGCCGTTATCTGTGATAATCCTTTCAGGAATGCCATACCGACAGATAAGGTTATGCTTGATGAAACGAGCCACAACATTCTTGGTAACAGATGCAAACGAGGCTGCTTCTACCCACTTGGTGAAATAGTCAATTGCCACAAGGATGAAACGATGTCCATTGGAAGCGGTGGGCTTGATTTCTCCGATCATGTCAATGCCCCACATTGCAAAAGGCCAAGGAGCTGTTAGAACATTCAGAGGTACTGGAGGTACGTGCACTTTGTCGGCATAAATCTGGCACTTGTGACAAGATCGAGCATAGCGGTGACAATCAGCTTCCATGGTGGACCAATAGTAACCTGTTCTCAAAATCTTCTTAGCCATGGTGTGTCCACTGGAATGGGTACCAAATGCGCCTTCGTGTAACTCTTCCATGATACGTATCGCTATTTTCTGATCTACACAGCGGAGTAAGCACAAGTCGTGGTTGCGCTTGTATAAGATGTCGTTGTTGAGGAAGAATTTGGATGCAAATCTTCTCATGAACTTCTTATCATTGACAGATGCCCCTGCGGGATATTCCTGAGTCTCAAGATACCTCTTCACGTGATAGTACCAAGGTTTCTCTTCTGTATCAAGCTCACAACAATACGCTGGTTCATCAAACTTCTCAATGATGATCTGGGGAGCCTCGTTGTCCCATCTGACTTTGAACATAGATGACATAGTAGCCAATGCGTCTGCCAACTGATTCTCTTCTCGTGGAACGTGATTGAAAGTGATCTCTTCGAAGTAGGGGATCAAACTCAAAACATGCTCTCGATATGGAATGAGATTCGGATGTTTCGTATCCCACTCGCCCTTAATCTGATTGATCACTAAAGCTGAGTCTCCATACACTTGCAAGAACTTGATTCTTAGGTCAATAGCAGCTTTAATGCCCATGATGCACGCTTCGTATTCGGCCATGTTGTTCGTGCAATCAAACATAATCCGGTGAAAGGCGGTGTCCGGTAGGGATGTGATAATGGCGCCAATGCCATTGTCAAGCGTTGAGGCTCCATCAAAGACCATGGTCCATCGGGATCCTTGTTCGTGTCCTTCGTCTGGGCCTCGGTTCTTCGCAATCAGAATTAGTAAAACATCTTCATCCGAAATTGAATCGCATAGATCGATAGTCATCTACGGCTTGATGAGCCAAATGATCGGCTACCACACTTCCTTTGATCGCTCGAGAAGTGTACTAGATGTCATACTCGTGATCATTTGCCATCTTGCTATTCTTCCAGAGAGTTGGTTTCTCAAATATGTATTTTATCGGATCCATCTTGAAATCAACAAAGTAGTGTGAGTCAACATATATCGCCTTAGTCGGCGAGCAGCCAAGCCAGCGTTGTAAGTTTTCTCGAGTGTGAGTATCTTGTTTCACAAGTAAACTTTTGCTAAGGTAGTATATGGCATGCTCTTTTCGACTGCACTCGCCATGTTGCCCCAACACACACCCCATTGAATTCTCTAGCACCGCAAGTACATGATAAGAGGTCTTCCTTTGGCGGCATCGGATGGGAGGATTCGTAGGTACTCCTTGATTTTGTCAAAAGCGATCCGCAATCGCCGCTCCATTCTACCACTTGATCTTTCTTAAGTAACTTGAAGATTGGCTCACAAGTAGCAGCTAGATGTGCAATGAATCGCAATGTAGTTCAATCGGCCCAAGAAACCTCCGACTTCCTTCTCAAGGGAGTCGGCATTTCTTGAATAGCTTTAACCTTGGCGGGTCAACCTCAATACCTTTTCCATCGACGACAAACCCTAGGAGTTTACCTGATCCGACTCCAAAAGTGCACTTGTTAGATTAAGTCTCACCAGACTTCTTCAACCGTCAAACAGTCAGAATGATCAAGATGTTCTTCTTCACCGGATCGAGCTATCATGTCATCGACATAGACCTCTATCTCGTGATGAATCATGTCATGAAATAATGTCACCATAGCACACTGATAAGTGGCGCCTGCGTTCTTCAGTCCGAACGGCATAACCTTATAGCAAAAAGTTTCCCACTGTGTAACGAAAGTAGTCTTTTCCATGTCTTCATGAGCCATTTTAATCTGATTGTAACCGGAGAAACCATCCATGAAGGAGAAAGCCTTATGTTGAGCGGTGTTGTCTACCAGAACATCAATATGAGGAAGCGGAAAATCGTCTTTCGGACTCGCTTTGTTCAGATCTCTGTAATCCACACACATTCGTACCTTGCCATCCTTCTTAGGTACAAGTACCACGTTTGCAACCCACTGTGGATAGGAAGTAACAGCTAGGAAGCCGGCATTGAACTATTTCATAACTTCAGCTTTGATTTTCTATGACATCTCAAAACGCATGCGACGAACCTTCTGTTTCACTGGGAGAAAACCCTCTTTTGTCGGCAATCGATGTACCACAATATCAATGTCTAAACCAGGCATGTCTTCGTATGACCAAGCAAAAACCTCAATATAGTCTCGTAGCATCTGAACCAACCTTTCTTTAACACTGTTCTCAAGACCCGCTCCTATCTTGATCTCTTTTCTGTCTTCGCTAGTACCCAAATTCACAACCTCAACTTGCTCTTCATGTGTCAGATAACTCGATCTTCTTGCAGTAGCCGACAAGTTCTCCGGTACTTCACAATCTTCCTCACTTTCGCCTTCGCTTGGTAGATCGGATTATCAAGTCATATTTAGCAATAGCATAGTGTATTAACGAGATTCGAGTGATTCTCGCAGGTATCACGTGGGTGTGTGTAAGAAACACATAGCTTTTGAAGGGTGATAAAGTAAAAGAAAGAAAACAAACAATTGAATGCAAAAGTCCAAAGAATTTATTGAATGAAAACGCGCAAACAATGATAATAACCTCGAACGAGCCATGATGCCCGCAAGGCACTAGGCTTTAGAGTTTATTGTTCGAAACATAAAAATACGAAAAGCAAAACAAAAACAAGAGCAATTACTCCTGGCTAAAGGAGATTGGTATGACATCTTCAGCCTTCCAATTGTTGAGCCCATGATCCGAGTTGGAAGATCCACTTGCGATGTCGGCCGTTGTCGTTGTCTTCTATAGCATGGATTCCACTGCCGATGCGGAAAGGTGGTCGGCATGTTCGCGCGTATCATCTTCTCCTTTGATGGTGAAGCCTAAACCACTTGTCGGATTTGAAAGGAAGATCAGGGAGCTGACCCCAAATAGAACTACCTTCTTCAACTGCAGCTTGAGCATCTTTCAGCGACGCCATCCTAGGCGGAGCTTGTGTAACTTCACGAGTGACAGGAGAGTCAACAGACATGACTCTGGGTATTGTTTCAAAAGCTTGACAGGGAGTCTCAAAGAATTCTCCTTCCATCTCGAGGTATCGGAATGATTGTAGATGACTGACCATATACTCCTCTTCACCACACACTATAACAACCTTCCCTTTTACCGGGTACTTCAGTTTCTGATGCAAGGTAGAGGTAACAGCGCCTGCCCCATGTATCCAAGGGCGTCCGAGTAGGCAAGAGTAAGCTGGACGAATATCCATGACAAAGAAAGTGGAGTTAAAAGTCTGGGAACCGACTTTGATAGGCAGAGTGAGCTCTCCAAGTACTGTTCGCTTAGAACCATCAAAAGCTCTCACAATAATGTCACTGGGTCTCAGAACCAACCCTTCGACATCAAGTCGATCAAAAGTAGTCTTCGGAAGGATATTCAGAGCAGAACCGGTATCTACCAAGACATGAGACAATGTAGTGCCCTTGCATTCAACAGATATGTGCAAGGCTTTGTTGTGTTTCTTCCCGGCAGGAGTCAAATCAGCATCAGAGAAGCCTAGACCGTTGTTGGCAGCCAGGCTAGCAATACAAACTTCAAACTGGTCGGTGGTAGTGTCTTGCGGCACGTGGGCATTCTTCAGAAACTTCACCAAGGCATTAGCATGAGCCTCAGAGCATAAGAGCAGAGCAAGCATGGAGATTTTGGACGGAGTCTGTCCCAATTGTTCCATAACATTGTAGTCGCTTTTCTTGATAATCTTCAAAATTTCCTCCATTTCTTGTTTGGAGGTGTCTCAAGAACTTTTGGTACTTCGGCCGAGCGTGATGAGTCAACGGTTCTTTCCTCTAGCTTGGGAATGGATTGAATAGCGGAATACGAGCCGGAGTCGTGTGTCTTTTGGAGGAGAGATATCGAGAGAATACCTTCCGTTCGGTCACCTTACTAGATCCTGATGTTGTCAATGTCGAATGGTGGCTTCAACGTAAGATCTTCCATGGTCGTAGGTCTTGCTTGACGCCATGATAGTAAACATCACCCATAATTCCAAGGGATAGCCTTGTCGAGGAATATGGAACGGCCTTGGAGAAGTGATGATGAGAGGCGCCACTCTAGGCACGTAATCGCAGAGGAAATCCTTATGGTGTTAACATCAAGATAATCTTCGGGAAATCGTCACCCCATCCGTTACCTTAACATCTTCAATAGGAATCTTGTAGCTTTCAGAACAGGTACTTCACCATGTAATCATACTTTCCGCTTGGCTGCCCTAAGGTATCCCACATGATGGTATTTCATTTGCATTGTCAATCTTCAACTTAGACATTTCTTCACACCGCATGTGGTTTCGTAAATAGTATCTCACGGTTGTCCATCATGCACGAACACGCCTTCTCAACCAAGGACAGCCATCAGTGCGATGGGCACCAACGACAATCATCCGGGCATCCCGGATTGACACCGGCTTGCAACAAATTCTTCTTAATATCATCGAGGAATGGTCAAGTCATCTATGTTGAAAACATAAGTATCATCCCAACAAAGATTGGAACTCTTGTCATGATTAGGCATAGCGCGTTGATCACATTTGAGTCTCAACAGAGGATCAAACTCAACTGCTTAGCTTCAATCATATCTTGAATCTTGTTCTTCGAGCCCAACAATCATCAAGATTATGTCCCGAGCTATTGGAATGGTAAGCACACTTAGCATTAGGATTGTATCTCTGAGAGGAAGTGTTGACATTCTTAGGAGGATCCTCAAGGTAATCACCGCTTTCAACATGTGTTGCAAGGCTTGCGACAATGGCATGTTGATCTTTGTAACCGCCTTTGTGGCGCGCTGCTACGCTGCTGTCTCGCTGAGGTTGGCCGATGAAGGATCGAGATCACAACCGCCTCACAGATTGAGCACGGTCGGTCTTGGCTCGGCTTTTCGACCATACACAAGATTGGCTTTTTCTTAGCACCAAAAGATCTCTTCGCAAAGATTTGAAGATGTCTCCACTTGAATCTTTCCACTCTTGATACCGCCGATACGCCGTCATTAATACACGGTGAATCCGTCAAGAGTTTCCAATCGATGATCAAGAACGGACCTGTTGTTCCATGAACATATCAACCAATTCCTATGGACAAGGGTGGTTGAACTCGCCGCTAGATCTCCATTTCGAGCATACCCTTGAACTTCTCATCACGACCCATAGACATACTGTAGTTGCATGCGAGTGGGTGTCAATTCAAAGATTGTACTCATATCTCAGAAAGCATCACTAAGTCACCCAAGTACGGATACGGTCATTCTCTAGCCGATAGTACCATTCCAACTGGTTCCGACAAACTCTCTTGAAAATAGTGCATCCACAACTTTCATCAAGGGATTGATCTTCTGGACATAGGATTTCAAATGCAGCTTAGGGCAAGACATGCCATCATACTTAGCAAAAGTTGGAACTTTGAACTTGGGAGGAATCACAACACTAGGGACGAGACTCAAATCATCAAAATTCAGCCCGGACATCTTCAGGTTTTCCACAGCCTTCAGACGGTCTTCAAGTTGTTTATACTTGTCATTCTAATCAGAGTATTGGCCATCATCATAGTTCTTCTCAAGTTCAGGCTGACTGCCTTCACCATCACCCTTGTTACTTTGCTCATCCTCCTTCTTGACACTTCCTTCAGAGAGCTCAATTCGACTAACCACTCTAGGACCTCCTTTGTAGCGTCTACCCGTGTTGAGAAGACCAACAACCTTCTTCTTTCTATTGATGAGCTTCTTCAGATCCTCTTGGCCTTGGACCAAATCGCGAACATCTCGAAATCGAGCATTTCGAGCTTGAAGATCTTTGACAGACTGTTCAAGAGCCATTTCTGCTAAAATAAATAGCGAGCAAATGAGAAAACCAATCTTCAATGTACCTGTGATGCAATGTTATGCTATGATATGCAGTGTTTATGCGGATGCAATGCAATGTTTTCAAGGACCTTAGAGATTTAAATTTGTTAAACAAGCAATGAACAAACATTTATTAGTACTCTTTTATTCTTTTTTCTTTTTAAGTACAAAAGATAGTTCAAACAAAATAAAAGAAAACATATAAATCCTAAATCTCTAAGTCTCCCATGGGCGCTTCCTCTTGGTGTCGAGGTAGGCGTTGATGTTTCGCTCCTCGTGAAGTAGCTTGGTCAACTCTAGCACTTTCTTCTCGCTTGCATAACACTGAGCTTCAAAGGTATCCCTCTCTTCCTTGAGTGAATCCGTGATCTCTTCAAGTCTTCAAAATCAGAGGCATGTCGGGATGGAGAACGGTATAGGTACGAACCTATAGCAGCAGTTCCATAATTACCGTAAAACAGCGTGAATGGCATCATGAGGTTTTGAGCTCGAGCTCGCACCCATTTGAGGTAAGGTTCCCAAGGAATGGAGTTTGGTGCCCCAAAGTCTTGGTATCGCTTCTTTACCATGCCCCAAGCGTATGAACCTTCGCTTTAATTCGAGATCGTGATTGTAGTCGAACACAATATCTTGGAGAAGCATATCATGTGGACCATCTTCGAGCAAAACCAAACGCGTAGAGCTAAGGAAGGGTTGTAAGTAATACCTCCCCTTATACCAAGTAGCGGTACATTAGGGAATTCTCCACAACGCTCAATGAAGGTGAAGTCCTTTTGAGAGAAAAGGCTCCAACGGATATCTGAATGAGAGAGTGACATTAGTCTTTGAGACCATCTCAACCTTTGTTCGTTCTTCAAAACTGATGGAGGAAGGTGCGAAATAAACCACCTGGAAAGTAACGGTATACAACACATGAGAGTTCCTTGTCTTTTGATGGTACGAGTGTGGAGAGAATGTAGGATGTCTCCAAGTAAAGTAGGCACTGGATTGCGGGTAAGGAACAACTTGATGGCGTTGACATCTATGAATTGATCCGAGTTAGGGAATAGAACCAAACCATAGATTAGCAAGGCCACAATGTCTTCAAACGCATGGAAACTCATAACTTTGAGAAATTCTCGCTTTCTTAATTAAGAACTCGCAAGTAAACCCTTAACTCCACTTCTAGTTTCCCAATTGGCTTCAATGTCCGAGCGCTTAAGATGTAAGGTCATGCGATGTCTTCGTACTTAGGAACCTTTTCCAAACCGTGAATGGCATTTGGTCAAGAATAGGTACCCCAAGTAGTTTAGAGAACTCTTCAAGGTAGGAACCAACCGATAATCTGGAATGTAAAGCAATGGTGCTTCGGATCAAAGAACCGAATAGGACATGCATCATATCTTCTTCAAAACCGAGATAACCAAATCAAGTAGATAACCATGTCTTTGATGAACCGAGCATGGTCGGGAATCTCAAACCAATTCTTTGAATGAGAAGGTATACCCATGAAGTTGATTCGATAGTCTTTCTAGAAGCCATAATTCCTGAGCAAAGATAAATCCCTAGGTCCTTGAAATAGTTAGAAATGATATGCAATGCGAATGATGTCATGATGTCATGTTTGGCACACACAAACAATTCACACAATGAGCCTAGGTTAACAGAGCAAAGATAAATCCCTAGGTCCTTGAAATAGTTAGAAATGATATGCAATGCGAATGATGTCATGATGTCATGTTTGGCACACACAAACAATTCACACAATGAGCCTAGGTTTAAGGCTTGCAAGAGGTATAGGTGATTACCCCACCAAAAGTTTGAGTTGGTTCATCCTGTCCTATAATAGTAACCGGGTTCTAGGAATCTCATATCATTGATCTTTCTCGTAGGCGTTTATTTCAATACGACTACCAAGTGGTCGACCGAAAATATCCCAAAAGTTTGATCTTAATGAGCGTAGCATCGAGTATCAGCCAACCTCGGTCTACACCAAAGTCGGCCATCTCACTACCTTCTAATGGCCAAGATGGGTCAATTAAGGTTCTAAAAGTTTAGTTAGCGCTTGATGACACCACGCAGAAGCCAAATACTATCCTCAACTTGGGAATGAAGAGTATCAGGACATCCAAAGTGTCACGCTAACGTAGCCATCATGTTGACCGCTTCGATATACGCCTAACGGTCGCGACGATTTATTGCTACTTACCTAAAAGGAAACCCGATCCGTGTAGGATCCCCACAAATATAATACCCAAGCAACCCTTAAAGATAAAGCAAGCAAGTCAAACAAAAGCAATAAAGGTGATCTAGAAATCCCTAAGGCATTCTCTTTAGGTGTCTCCCCTAGAGTCGCCAGCTCGTAATACGGTGAACCGACTTTTAGTTTTTGTATCGCAAATGTGCGGATAGCAAGAGTCGCCACCGACTTTTATTTTTATCCAATTAAGGGAAGGTAAAAGTACGAAAAGACCTTCGTTAGATTCGAGTAAGGGAGAAGGTTATGAAAAGGAAGGTATTAGCACCCCTTTCCATCCGTAGTTATCTACGGCTCTTAGTTGCTCTTAGATCACTTTAAAATTGTGCTTTCTCGTGTGTTTGACAAAATGTTTTGAAAAGGCATTTCGCTTTGACTTTGTAATGATTCATGTAGGAATGTATACAAAGTGTTCGGAAATGTTTCGCTTTGAAAAGAGTTTGAACTTTGACAAAAGTGTGAGGTGTGAAAAGTATTTGATCGAGCAAGCAACTAAAAGTCTTATTACCTACTCGTAATTGGTCGTTTCGTGTTGTTTTACGCTCCTTTAGAATAATGTTATCCATACCATTAGTTGGTAGGTAACCCTATTTGTTGGATGTAAGCGGACATTCAAGGACATCGGATGGTCATAGAAAGCAACTTGTAGGAAGTATCCTAGCACATTCGGGACTATCATCATTTTCGTAGGCGACAATCGAGGGTCAAGATCATGTATTCGGAGGCGACATCTGGGTCTTGATCTTTGTATCAAGGGACTATGATGATTTGTTTTGAAGGCAACGGTGCTAGAATACCTCTACGCTCGAGGGACATGACCAATTGAATTGAAGGCAACGAGAGAATTACCCTAATGGGTGCATGTGTGAAAGAGTGTGTCGATTCGGATATTTTATCTTTGAAAATTAGTGGGCTATGTTCATTATTATCTTGCCATACACGCCTAGTTACTAGCAATTTATAGGGTGCGGAAATTAAAATGCGGAATGTAAAGATGCGGAAAGGTAAATGTCCCACGCTATTACATGGCTTTGGGGCGTATACATAATTTAAACTGCGGAAAATAAAACCTAATTTAAACTATTACATCCCATAAACAGTTATATTATTGGAAAATGAAAACGGAAAAGAAAACCGTCTCAAACGGAATAACCCAGAAAAGAATGAGAAATCGGAAAATACGAGATGAATCGAATAAGAGAAAAATATTAGAAAATGCAAGTTTTGAATGAGAAAAATATGACATGCTGGAAATAACATAAATATGCTAAAATAATTTTTTGGGATTTTTTGAATGCAATTTAATAATTTAAAACTAATTAAAAGTGATTTTAATGCTAAATTATGAATAAAAATAAATATGCATGCAAAATTGTATTTTTTTAATTTTATAAATTAAATAAACATTTTCGAAAATAATGCAAAAGGAAAAAATATTTTGGTAATTTTTAATGCATGAAATAAAATTGTGAAAAGAATTAAAATTCATGAAAATATTAAATAAAATAAGGAAATATGGAAAATATGAAAATAGTGAAGTTTGTAAAAAGGAAATGCAAAACCGGTGCCAGTGAGGATCGAACTCATGACCCTGGAGAGCATCTGTGCACAGTCCACGCCTTAACCAACTGAGCCAAGTGTGCAAGCGTATGGAAATCGGAGTGAGTGGATGTAAACACGCTGCCTCCCTATTGCCACGAACTCGCGCCAATCTTCATCGCCCCGATTTGAATTTTTGAAACTTCCGCGTCGGCTTTTGCTCGACGCTACAGACCCTGGCAAAATTGAAAACCCAGCATACATAATATAAATAAGTTCTAAAGACATGGTTCGATTCCAGACATCATTCCGGATTCATTGGTACTAGTCTCGTGGTCCAATTTTTCCTATTTCGTGAAACCCTAAAACGCACAGAAACCCTAATCATGGCATATCGTGTTTCCACCATGGAAATTCAATCAAAGTGCCAATGCTTGCAAACTCATCACTAATCACAAAACAACAATGAAACATGTTAATAATGCATGAAAATTAAAACACGATTTTGGATTTTTCAAGAACAAACCAAACTCGGATTTTCTCGATTCGATGGATTTGAGCAAAGTGAGGGTCCGATCGACTCAAGAGGTATCAAGGAATGTGTTGGACACCTCAAAATCGATTGAAAACTACTGGAAATAGGATTGCACTTTGCTTGTTTGCCACGGTTTTTTGAGCTTGGAATAGGGTTCTTGAGTCAAAATTTCTACCCTAATTCGTGTGGTATGTATCATGTATATATAGTAGAAGGATTCGAGTTGTTTTGGGAAAGATTTAATCAATGATCAATGCCAATCAAATTTGATTTTGTACAAAATCAAATCTTCAAATTTTGATCAATTCTCAATCCAATCTTGCCATATCCATCAAATTTCGAAAATTGCTGGCTTTTAATGAGTTGATTGGATCCCAAGGAAGAAATAAAATCAAGTTTGCAATTAATTTTGATTTTATACTTATTTTTAAATTTAATTTGTATTTAAATGAATAAATTCCAAATTAAATAGAAAAATAAAATAAAAATTCGTGGCATTGGGCTTGGATATTCCTAATGATGTGAGGAATAAGTTTGATGAAGAAAAGTAGGCCCATTTGCAAAGTTTTGATTTTAGAAGTATTTCTCTTTGTGCACTTCTTCAAAATCGCCCAACTTGTGAATGGTGTATCTTGCTCAATTTTCCACATTTTTGAGTGTTCTTGGACTTTTGGAAATCTCTAAGAGTCCTCTAACCAACCTTTTGGTCTCATCTCAATTGGAGTTTCCATGCTCAATATATCTTCAAAACAAAATGTTGACTTTTGTTGACTTTGAAAATGACTGTAATGTTTTGAGCCATACCTCTCAAATGAAGCATTTTTGGACATTCTTGTGAGACATGAAGTTGTAGAGAATTGAATTTCCTTCAAAACAAGAGGTGGTGGAAAAATTTGAGAAAGTATGAAGAAGTTATGATCACCAAAGTTCATTGACTTTTCATCTAGAAACCCTAATTTAGAAAGTTTGACTTTTGAGCAAATCTTGAGTTTTCTTGATGAATCATGATCAACCCTTGATCAAATGATGAATGTAACTTCAAAATGAGGATGTTGACCAAAAATTATGAAGTTTGACTGTATGTTGACCCACGGTTGACTTTTTGTCCAATACAACTGATTTTCAACCATCTGAGCAATTGTCTGAGGAAATTTGACTTGTAAGGCTTGAAACTTGACATGGAGAATCTTTGAAGCATATGAGGAGGCATGAAGACCATTGGAGATGTTGGAAGTCCATCTTGATCTGAGAATCACCAAACCCTAGTTTGGGTTGATTGTCTAGGAGAGGGTTTGTCTGATCAACTCTTGAGGAATCCTTGAGTATGGATGTATGAAATATCTTGAGAAGATGGAGGGAAAATTTTGGGGTATGACAGATGGCAGCAATAACATTTTTCCAATTATTGTCGCTCTGGTTAAAGAAGAATCTGGTAGTGGTTAGAGTTTCTTTCTCAAGAATCTCCGAACACAAGTTGCTCCATAACCCGACCTCTGTTTGATTTATGATGTACATGCTTCTATTAAGAGTGCATATAAAAATCGTGTTAATGGTTGACACGACCCCCTTCTATGCATGTCTACTACATTAGACATATCTCACAAAATTTCATGCGAGAGATTAAAGACACTGCTCTTAGAAAAACTCTTGTGAATGCGGGGTATGTATTAACTCAACCATCATTCAAACACTATTGCAGCGAGATCAAATTGCGGGAAGGTGGCTTGGTAATCTTCCAGTGGAAAAATGGACGAGCTCATATGACAATGAACAACAATGGGGACACATGACGATAAAACTTGTTGAATCAATGAACATGTCTTCAAAGGAATATGAAACCTCCCCGTAATCGCTTTGGTGAAATAAACGTATTTTAGGATGGCTTCCATGTTCACAAAAATACGTGAAAAATGGAGTTAAGTGTTACATTTGGGACAACTGTGGAGTGAAAGTTGCATGAAATTTATAAAGGAATAAAGTGCCAAAGCCAACACTCACCATGTTACAAGATTCGATTGTCATAACCATAAGTTCATTGTCAAAGAGATGATTGACTACAATGAGGGACTTCCAAGACAAGAGTATACGGTTCTACTACCATCTCGTTGGTGTGATAGCGAAAAGTTTCAAGCCTTTCATATCCCTTTCTCCCATGTCATTGTGGCATGTACGTTTGCTTATCAAGATGCATTATCATTTCTATCTCCCTCTTACAAGGTTGAGACCTTGCTTAGTGTATACAACAATGGTTTTTTAGGGGTAGAAAAAAAGGAATATTGGCATGCGTATGAAGGCAAAATAGTTTGGCACAATGACCAAACGTGAAGGAAGAAAAAGGTTCATTCCAAAATCAACATATTACAAATGAAATGGATGCACTTGACAAGCTAGAAATAAAGTGTGGTATATGTCATCAGGTCGAACATAAACAGAAAATTGTTCCACTCGTGCTACAAGCCCAACAACATAAATAATGTATGCACACTTTATAATTTATTTTTAGATATGAACTAGAGCTTTTCATTAAGAATATTGCTTACAACAAAACAAACACAGACATGAAATAAAATGACACCAACACTAAAACAACATCACATTGAATAAAACTAGTTAACACGACAAAATATCTAAGAAATTACAATTGTCAAAACAATTTCATCTGACCCATGCATCATCACCATTACATCCCTGTCATTCTTGACATCCTTCCACAAACGTTGAGGTTTTCCGATTGCAAGTGAGGTGGTTGTTCTTTGCCCATGAATTATTCTAATGACTTCACCATTTTAGATATCCCCGTTTAATCATCGCATCAACTCTCACTTAAGATGCTCTATGGAATAGATGTGCCAAAATTTTATTTTAATCAGAGGTTTGGTGACCAAGAAAAAACATAGCCATCTCTTTTGAAAATCATGTTGGATGTCATGATGAAAAAAATTTAGAGAGAATGGTGGAGAGTTAGGTATTGTTTATAAAAAAAAACCCATATACACGCTGGAGCCATGTGAGATGGCGCCTCCTCCTAAAAGATGCATGCATGAGCCATCTCATATGACTTATGGGTAATGCATGTGACATCTTATATGGCACCTACGTTCAATTTTAGGTGCATGCACCATATCAGATGACTTAACCTCCTTGTTTGTTTCTGAAATCTGGTTATTTGCATAATTTTTACATAAACATGGTTATTGATATATATATTTTTCAATACTTGATTTTGAGCTTGCAGTATGGGCTTGGGTTCTTCAAATAAAATCCAATGTTTTTCAAGAGTCAAAGTCCTTATTTATGGACTCTTGCAGTATGAGCTTTGAATCTTCTGCAATCAAGTAACAAACAAGTCCTTATTTATAGACTTTTGCAGTATAGGCTTGGACTTTTCAAATAAAATTTAATCCTTTCTGTTAAATCAATTGCAATATCTTCACACAGAAATAGGAACAAACCCTCAAAGATTCCTAAAAAGTCTCCAAGATCCTTTTTAATGAAACTTAATCAACTTTGCATTGTTCCTGATAAAATCTCACGGACCTGCAAAAAATAATGAGATATATCCAAAATGATCTCAAAAACTCAAATCAAATTAGTTAAGAGATATAATAGTAGCACATACTACACAACAAGCCAAGATGTCAAGACATCTGGCTCAACATCTGTCTGTTATACATGACAGCAGAACCTGTCATGACAAGTGGTTAAGATGTTGTGGATCTTGTTCAACATCAACTTAGAACCATGTTTTAGAAAATCAAGACAATAATAAAACCATGAAACTAATAGACATCATGTAAAACATCTAATGATGAAGTTGCACTCACATTATCTGAGTGAAAGCTTTGAAGAACAGGGATTCTATCAAATGAGTAACGGTAATTGAATGATCAAATTGGAAATATCAGGTTACTTGATTGAGTTCAAGATAAAGGATAGAGAAGAAGATAAGATTAACATCAAACTTAGGGCTTGGAGGATTGAATTGCTGCTCTATCTCTGCAAACTAAATTTGCAAAGGTTAATTTTCATTCTCTCAATTCCATTGGAATTGGAGGCAAACGTACCCATAGCAAAGCCGACTAAGGAGTTGTGTAAACTGATTTCTCTCCCTCTCTCTCTCTCTCTCTCTCTCTCTCTCTCTCTCTTTCACTGTCTCACTCTCTCTCTCTCTACAGACACACCCTTTTACTTGTAAATTATGAAACTAATAATTGTGTAATTGATATGTTGGGATAATTTCCTTGTCTAATATTTTAAACTTTTTTGGTGAGTTGATTGCAATCTATAGAGTGTAATTGGTTTCTCATATCAACTTAATCAAAGAAAAATCTGGTTTGAATTATTACACACCAAGTGTACGAAAAATTGCTTAAATAAATTTTTGTTTGATACTTCATTTGAAATCGATTACTATTGTATGGTTTTATTCCAAATTCATTGTTAAAAACATATTGATTAATTTTTTCATCAAAGTGAATACGTTATATACAATTTAATGCATATATGATCTTTTCGATAACGGTTCAGGATAGACAATTGTCAATCCGATATTTTTTATAGCCATAGTTAAACATTTAAAAAAACAATATTTTAAATAAGAAAATTTCATTTGCGATATATTCACCCCTTTAGATCGTAGCCTATCGTCTAACACCTTTTATTCTTCATCAACTCTCTGAAGACTTCTCTAAGGTCTTGAAGTACCCCATGCCTCTTATTCTTAGGAAGGTGAGATTCACCATCACAAGAGGTTTCGCCCTCTCGCTTCTCTCCAACCATTGTTAAATCCATATGGAAGGGCATGCTTATTGTCGTTGGTCGTTGCTTGGTATACATCTGAACCAAGTGTTTCCTCCTTTCGCTGAGCAATATTCCAGTCATATCCCCCATAAAAAGGCGATGTAAACACATATAAAATAGTAAAAAAGGAATCAAGTCAGAAGGTTCCTTTTATACCATAAAGCTTACCCAAGTAATTATCTACCCCACGACTGTTCTCCCGATCTAGGGTAATTAAAGTACGAGAGTTCATGAGCTGGGAGAACTGAAAAATCTGGATTAACTCTCGTTCAAGGGGAGAAAGTGTTAGAACATAGTTTGGTTCTAATCATATCTTAGAGTTTTGATGATAGCAAGTGAAATAAATTTTTATAATAAATATGATACTCTAATGTGTATTGTTCTCATTTCAGATGATGTTCTGACTCAAGCATTCTAGAATAAAGAAATATCAAATTATGCTGAGTAAACAAGGGTTAGAAGTTTTAGAAGATAAAAAGAACTTCTAAACACGCGAGCTGAAAGTAACTTCTGAAAGAAGCATATGATGTTCTGACTTAAGCATTCTAGAATAAAGAAATATCAAGTTATGTTGAGTAAACAAGAGTTAGAAGTTCTAAAAGATAAAAAAAAGTTCTGAACACACGCTGAAAGCAACTTCTAAAGGAAGCATGCTAATGCAACCTCTGATAGAAGCACCGAGGAAACCTCTATTAGCAGATACTTTGAACAAGGCTTGCAGAAGATCATGATTTATCAATACATCATCTTCTAAGACAAAGTCTGCTATAGTATCGTTACTAATTAAATTTAACACGTCTTGAGTACTTGAGTGGATCAACTTTCGAGGCTCATTGAGAAAACAAAGCACATGCAGAAAAGCAACATTTATTACGTTTCTCATCATCCAAGACACGCAATAGAAAGCAACGGAATGCAATGGAATTATTCATGAGAAGCTATATAAAGAGCAAAAGTACAAAATAAAAACAATAATTCATTCATAGACAACTATTAAGAAACAACTTCTAGAAAGAAAACTTACGCTGCCAAAATCAAATACTATCTTGTTAAGTTTATTTTCTGTATTGATGTTATACCCCAAAATTTGCCCTCTTACTCTTCAAAATATTCCATACATCCATACTCAAGGATTCCTCAAGGGTTGATCAGACAAACCCTCTCCTAGACAATCAACCCAAACTAAGGTTTGGCAATTTTCAGATCAAGATGGGTTCTCAACACCTCTAATGATCATCATACCTCCTCATATGCTTCAAAGAATCTCCATGACAAGTTTCAAGCCTCACAGGTCAACTTTCCTCAGACAATTGCTCAGATGGTTGAAAATCAGTTGTATTGGACAAAAAATCAACTGTGGTCAACATACAGTCAAAACTTCTGATTTTTGGTCAACATCCTCATTTTGAAGTGATATTCATCATTTTATCAAGGTTTGATCATGATTCATCAAGAAAACTCAAGATTTGCTCAAAAGTCAAACTTTCCAAATTAGGGTTTTTTAAGTGAAAAGTCAACTGAACTTTGACTGAGCATAACTTCTTCATACTTTATCAAAAAATTTTCCACCACCTCTCATTTTGAAGAAAATTCAATTCTATACAACTTCATGTCTCACAAGCATGTTCAAAAAATGCTTCATTTGGAAGATATGGATCAAAACATTACAGGTCCTTTTCAAAGTCAACAAAAAGTCAACTTTTTGTAATGAAGTTTTATTGAGCATGGAAACTCCAATTGAGATGAAACCAAAGAGGTTGTTTAGAGGATACCTAGAGCTTTCTAAAAAGTCCAATAAAACTCAAAAATGTGGAAAATTTAGCAAAATACACCTTACAGAAGATGGGCGTTTTTGACAATTGCCCAAAGAGAGATACTTGTCAAAATCCATTTTTTTTCTAAATGGGCCTATAATTTTATGATCCAAACTTGATCATAATATTATTTGTGACCTATTGATGCCTTGCCATGACTACACTCTATTTTTTTGATTTATTTTTGAATTTAAAAGCAATTAATTCAAATTTAAATTATATAAAATATGAAAGCAAGGTATAATTTCAATTGGATTGGATTTTTATCAAACTTGAGGTCCAAGATAGCCCACACAACTTGCCAAATTCGTGCTAGCTCTCATATGGAAGAGAAAATCAAATTTTCAAAAGATTTGATTTGATTTGAAAGAGAAATTTTTTTGCATTAAAGAGGAGATCTTTTTTCTTTCTTTTTGCTCTCATTCCTCACTCTATAAATACTCATCACATTGCACAAAGCCAAGGAGGAAACCCTAGCCCTTACAACAACCCTTATTTTTCTCAAAAATTTTCCAAAGTGGTGAAATTCGTATTCTTATTTCTGGCATGCTTCAGCCCAAACCAAGCCTTCCATTGTGTTCCTGAGGTGATTATGAGTAAGTATGCATCATTGTTCATGGTTGAAACGGCCTGAATCGAGCCATACATGATCATACATATTCATGTTTTTCTTGAAATTGCATTTTTATTATCTGTGCGTTTTAATTGAAACTAACCTTTCCAATGTGTTCATGAGATGCTATAGGATAAATCTGGGCCATCGTTTTACAGTTTGAACGTTAGAAACTCGATTTGCCATGTTTAGGGTTTAAAAACTATGGAGCTTTGAACTGATTGCTACAGGCGTTTTCAATCGAAACTAATGCCACCATTGGATTCGCAGGGGTCGAATTAGGGGAAATAGGTCTTTCTTTTGCTTTGATTCTACGTATTTTGCAGGTTTTGAAGTTGGTTTGGTCGGAGAAGACGACCGGAGCTAGGGCTCCGACGTCGTTGACTTTGTTTGAATTCGGCGAGGCATGCGTGGCACAATCGTGCTTTCTGATTCGTTCCTTCATTCAACCTGGGTCCCGCATGCTGACTGTGCGTTGAATTTCATAAACTCCTGACACGTCTACCCTTATAATCCAACGTTTCCAGATCTTAAACACCAAACACACGTTGGCTCAGTGGTAAAGGCAAGCAGGCGTGAGTTTTCACCAAGAGGTCTCCAGTTCGAATCTTGGCAAGACCAATATATTTTTGCTCTTTAGAAAACTAACATATTTTTTCTATTTTCTATTTTCTTTAATATTTTTCATGCATTTTAATTTATCTTTAATTAATTTTATCATGCATCTAAAAAACTCCAAAAATATTTCTTTTTTGCATTATTATCAGAAAAATACTTATTTAATTTTAGCATAAAAATTAATATTTTTGCATGCATATTTTATTTAATTGCTAATTAATCATTAATTTGACTTTTAATTGCATTTAAATTATCAAAACTATCCAGAAAATTACCAAAAAATTATCTTATCATATTAATGTCATTACTAACATAAAATCTTTTCTTCATTCAAAAAATATTTGTTTTTACTAACATTTTCTTCTTATGCGAATTTCTCTTATTTTCCGATATTGTATCTGTTCACAGGTTGTAACGTTTCGGACGATTTTTCTTGCTTTTCTTTTTCAATTATGTAACTGTCTATGGGATGTAATAGTTTAATTAGGAATTTTATTTTCCACACTCCTATTATGTAATTGCCCCGAAGCCATGTAATAGCGTAGGACTTTATCTTTCCGCACTTTACTTTCCGCTATTTATTTTCCGCACCCTATAAACTGCTAGTAACTAGGCGTGTATGGCAAGATAAAATTGAACATAGATCACTCATAATTTCAAGATAACATATCTGAATTTGACACACTCTTTTCACACATGCACCCCTTAGGGTAATTCTCTCTCGTTGCCTTTACGAATACAAATGGTCAAGTCCCTCGAACGTAGAGGTATCCTAGCACTTTTGCCTTCAAAATATATCATCATAGTCCCTTCGATACAAAGATCATAGACCCACGATGTCGCCTACGAATACATGATCTTGACCCTTGATTGTTGCCTACGAAAAGTGATGATCGTCCCTTCGAATGTGCTAGGATACTCCTACAAGTTGCCTTCTATGACCATTTGATGTCCCTTCGAATGTCCCATTACATCCAACGAATAGGGTTACCTACCAACTAATGGTATGGATGACACTATTCTAAAGGAAAGTAAAACAACACGAAAACGACCATTATGAGTAGGTAATAAAGACTTTTAGTTGCTTGCTCAAATCAAATACTTTTCACACCTCACACTTTTGTCAAAGTTCAAATTCTTTTCAAAACGAAACATTTCCGAACACTTTGTATACATTCCTACATGAATCATTACAAAGTCAAAGCGAAATGCCTTTTCAAAACATTTTCAAACACACAGAAAGCACTTTAAAAAATGATCTAAGAGCAACTAAGAGCCCGTAGATAACTACGGATGGAAAGGGGTGCTAATACCTTCCCTTTTCATAACCTTCTCCCTTACTCAGAATCTAACGAAGGTCTTTTTCTGTACTTTTTACCTTCCCTTAATTGGATAAAAGAAAAGTCGGTGGCGACTCTTGCTATCCGCAACATTTGCGATACAAAAATCACAAAGTCAGTTCACCGTATTACAACTGAGCTTAAACATTCTTGTGTAAAAATCACTTTTGTGATAAAGCTTTTTAGAAGCAAAGTTATACACCTCGTTAGAAGTTCATTTGTAATTGTTCCTGATCGAGACGATTTCTCGAGAGGGCTAGGACTAGAGAGTCTTAGAGGTGTTAGTCACTTGCAGTTGGCTTATGCATTGTTGTTAGTCACAATAGTTGGTTGTGCAATTGTAATCAGCTTGATTATAGTGACTAAGTCCTCGTTGAGAGAGGCGAAATCACCTTGACGGGTGGACTGGAGTAGTTTGAGTTTCAAACGAACCAGGATAAAAATCATTGTGTGTTTAGATTATTGTTGATTAAAAGAAAAATTTAAAAGGAAAAAACTTATTCACCTCCCCCCCTTCTAAGTGTTTTCTAAGCCTTCAATTGGCATAAGATCTCTTGGTTTTGGGTGCAAACACTTAACCGTGTCAGGAAAGATCCAGAAGGAAAACACAAATGGCAACTGATCATAACAACAACAACAACAACACAAAACCACCAGCCTTTGATGGAGAAGACTTTGAATACTGGAAAGATAGATTAGAAAGTTTCATTCTAGGCTATGACCCTGATCTATGGGATATGGTCTTAGATGGTTATAAACATCCAATAGACAAAGAAGGAAACAAGATAGATAGAAAGACAATGGAGAAATAACATAAAATTGATTTCAAGAATCATCACAAAGCAAGAAATATCCTGCTGAATGCCATTTCAAAAATGGAGTACGAAAAGATCACCAAAAAAGATACAACACATGACATTTTTGAGTCTCTCAATGTCTCATGAAGGAAATGCCCAAGTAAAAGAAACTAAAGCTCTGGCCACCTGGGATGATTTAGAATCTTCTGAAGCTAAATTTGACTTAGAGGATGAACACGCCAACTTGGTTTTTATGGCTACCACAGCAGATGAATCAGGCTCTGAATCAGAATCTGAAGAGGTATTTTTTGAATTTACTACAGCTGAACTTTTAGACAGTTTATCAGAACTTCTGGAAAATCACAATCAACTCAAAATCAAATACAAGAAACTCAAAAAGAGTCTTGTATCTGAAATTGAGCAACTTAAAGCAGAAAATTCTGAACTTAAAGAAAATAATGTTAAACTCAAAGAGGATTTTCAAAAAGCTAAAAAAAATTCTAGTTCAGATAATGCTTCAAGTTCAAGATATATTCTTAAAGAATATGACTATAGTTTTAAAAAAAAATCTTGCTAAAAGCATAGATAGAAGCAAAATGGCTTCAATGATCTATGGTGTTAGTGGAAACAACAAAAGAGGAATTGGATATGAAACTCCGAGAGGGAAAGAAACATATAAACCTAAACATGTTGATGAAATGGTTATCACATATAAACCATTACACAAACAATTTAGTTATGGTCACACACATGATATAAAATACACATCTTATTCTGAAAGTTTTCATGTTAAACCAAAGTTCAAACAGAACTTTAAAAACTCTAACTAGAAAGGACCCAAAAAGATATGGGTACCTAAGGAGAAAATCATATATGTTGCAGATGTCCTTAACATTGAAGTTGAAACACCAATCATGGTACTTGGACTTTGGATGCTCACAACATATGACGGGAAGAAAGTCTATGTTCCAAATACTGGAACTTAAATCTGGAGGTGATGTAAAATTTAGAGGTAACTAGAAAGGAAAAATCATTGGTTCTGGAACCATTGGAAACAATAATCTCCCTTCTATGTCTAATGTTCTGTTAGTAGAAGTATTAGCGCATAATTTATTATCCATAAGTCAATTAAGTGATAATGGTTATGACATAATCTTTAATCAAAAGTCATGTAGAGCTGTAAGTCAAAAAGATGGGTCAATGCTGTTTACTAGCAAGAAAAAGAACAACATATACAAAATTGATCTTTCTGATCTTAAATCTCAAAATGTAAAATGCCTTCTGTCAGTGAAAGATGAACAATGGGTCTGGCACAGAAGATTTGGACATGTTAGTATGAGAAAAATTTCTCAAATTAACAAACTTAATCTGGTTAGAGGACTTCCTAATTTGAAGTTCAACTCAGAAGTTTAGCATGAAGCATGTTAGAAGGGAAAATTTTCAAAACCCTCTTTTAAATCAAAAAATGTTGTTTCTTCCTCCAGGCCATTAGAACTTATGCACATTGATCTATTTGGACCAGTGAAAACTGCATCCATTAGAGGCAAGAAGTATGGATTGGTCATTGTAAATGTCTACAGCAGATGGACATGGGTAAAGTTCTTAAAACACAAGGATGAGTCACATTCTGTGTTCTCTGACTTCTGTAATCAAGTTCAAAATGAAAAAAGTTTAGGATCATAAAGGTTAGAAGTGATCATGGAGGAGAATTTTAAAACCATTTTTTGAAAAAATATTTTAAAGAAAATGGAATTTCTCATGATTTCTCTTGTCATAAACTCCCCAACAAAATGGAGTTGTAGAACGAAAGAATAGAACATTGCAAGAAATAGCCAGAACCATTATCAATGAAACTAATATGGCTAAACACTTCTGGGCAGAAGTAGTGAACACAACATGTTATATTCAAAATAGAGTTTCTATAAGACCTATTCTTGAAAAGACTCCCTATGAATTGTGGAAGAACAGAAAGCCCAACATTTCATATTTTCATCCATTTGGATGCACTTGCTATATTTTAAATACTAAAGATCATATGAACAAGTTTGATTCTAAAACACAAAAGTGTATTCTGCTTGGATACTCTGAACGCTCAAAAGGCTATAGAGTGTACAATATAGAAACTCTGATTGTTGAAGAATCAATCAAAGTAATATTTGATGACAAGCTTGGCCATCAAAAGCCAAAGCAAATTGAAAATTCTGCAGGTACAAAAGTTCATCTAACAAACTCTGAAGGGACAGAACAAAAGGACAACTCAGAAGATCCGACTATTGAAGATATTCTGGACAACTTAAGAATTTCTGAAGAAATCTCACATAAAAGATTTCCAAGAATCACATAAGCACATCCAGAAGATGTTATCATTGGAAAGAAAGATGATCCTACAGAACAAGATCCTCTCTAAGAAACAATGAAGAATCACTGTTTGGTCTGGTTTCTCTGATTGAACCAACCTCAATAGATGAAGCTCTTCAAGACATTGACTGTATTATAGCAATGCAAGAAGAACTCAATCAATTCACAAGAAATGATGTGTGGGATCTAGTTCTAAAGCCTAAAGGATTCAATATAATTGGCACAAAGTGGGTATTCAGAAATAAGTTAAATGAGCAAGGAGAAGTTGTCAAAAACAAGGCACGACTGGTTGCACAAGGGTGTAGTCAACAAGAAGGTATTGATTATAATGAAATATTTGCTCCAGTTGCCAGGTTAGAATCTATTATACTATTAATTTCTTTTGTTATTCAAAATAACATTACTCTGTATTAAGTGGATGTTAAGAGTGCATTTTTAAATGGCTATATAGAAGAAGAAGTTTATGTCCGTCAACCTCCTGGTTTTGAAGATTCAAAATTTCCAGAACATGTTTTTAAACTAAAAAAATCCTTGTATGGGTTAAAACAAGCTCCTAGAGCTTGGTATGACCGCTTAAGCAATTTTCTTTTAGAAAAGAATTTTACCAGAGGAAAAGTGGACACAACCTTATTTAGAAAAACATTTAAAAATGATATTCTGATCTGTCAAATTACGTAGATGATATTATTTTTGGAACTTCTAATGTCTCTCTTGGAAGAGAATTTGCTAAGTCTATGTAGGCAGAATTTGAGATGAGTATGATGGGAGAACTAAAATTCTTTCTAGGAATTCAAATAAATCAATGTTCAGAAGGTACTTACATACATTAAACTAAGTATGTTAAAGAACTTCTGAAGAAATTCCAATTATCAGAAATTAAAGAAGCAAAGACCCCAATGCATCCTACATGCATTTTGGGAAAAGAGGAGGTAAGTAAGAAGGTAGATCAGAAACTCTACAGAGGTATGATTGGATCTTTTATTTATCTAACTGCATCTAGGTCAGATATTCTATTTAGCGTTTGCTTATGTGCAAGATTCCAATCAGATCCCAGAGAATCTCACTTAACTACTGTTAAGCGAATTCTAAGGCATCTGAAAGGTACTACTAATGTTGGACTATGTTACAGAAAATCCAAAGACTTTAAATTAGTAGGTTATTATGACGCTGACTTTGCTGGAGATAACCTATAACGTAAAAGCACCTTTGGAAGTTGTCAATTTCTAGGTGAAAATCTGATCTCATGGTACATCAAGAAGCAAGCCACAATTGCACTTTCAACCAATGAAGCAAAATATGTAGTTGTTGTTGGCTGTAGCACTCAGATGCTCTGGATGAAGAGTCAACTAGAAGACTATCATCTGTATGAGTGTAAGATTCCTATCCTCTATGATAATAATTCTGCTATATGTTTATCAAAATATCCTATTTTGCACTATAAGGCAAAACATATAGAAATTAAGCATCATTTCATAAGGGACTGTATTCAGAGGTGTTTTAACTTTAAACTTTATAGACGCGGACCATCAATGGGCTGATATTTTTACTAAACCTCTTTTTGAAGATAGATTTAAATTCATTCTAAAGAATATTAGTATGGAATTTTGTCCTAAATGAAATTGTGTTTATCATAATTTTTTTATTGTCAGAAGTTCTATTTTTAAATGAACGTTCTAGTTTAACATCTCTTCAGAAGTTAAAAGAGAAGTTAAGTTAGAAATCATATCTAGAAGTTCTGAAATATTCTCTAATGTTTCATTACAAATATGGTTCAGAAGTTCATTATATTAAACAACTGTAACGCTTTTAACTTAGAAGTTGAACAAGTGTTAAAAACTTCTGATAGGTCACACACGCGTGCTACCTATTAACACGCTGTCCCTAGGTAACTATTGCAATATTTTTAAATCTTAAGAAATCCCTCTAATGTCAGACGCTATTTATTGGGTGTGATGATTAATTTGTTTTAATTGTTTTTAAGTTAACTTTAAAATTTTCATCTGCATGTGTTTCTCTTTAAATACTTCTTCCAATGAAATCAAGAACCTTTTGCTTTCCCTAGTTTCTCATCCCACTTAGTCCTTCCATTTTCAACCTTCTGTGCATCACTGTTTTAAATGTTGTGTTTTGACAAACCTTCTGTAACTGTTTCTTTAAGATTAATGTTATCAGTACTTTGCTTTACACTATTTTTTTTAACAAAGACTTTTTAAGTATGACAAAAAGGGGGAGAAAATTGAGATTTTGATAGGATTAATTATAACATGTTATTGGAACAAAAGTGTCAAAAATTTCTAACAACAAATATACAAGTGTATTTTTTTGCTTGTGAAGTATACATGATTACACAAACTCTGAAAGAAGGCGTTGCAAAGACAAACTCAAATTCTAAAGCCTCAAACTCTGAAATGATTCAAGCTCGGAAACGAAAAGGAAACTCTGAAAGAAGGATCTCTGAAAGCTCTGAAAGAACAATCTCAGGGAAGTTCTAATATATATTAGTTTTTCTTAATTATCTATCTCAGGGGGATATATGTTCTTCATATATACAATTTTTTAAATCAAAATCTAATATTTTTGTCATCATAAAAAAATGGGAGATTGTTAGAACATAGTTTGGTTCTAATCATATCTTAGAGTTTTGATGATAACAAGTGAAATAAATTTTGTATAATAAATATGATACTCTGATGTGTATTGTTCTCATTTTAGATGATGTTCTAACTCAAGCATTATAGAATAAAGAAATATCAAATTATATTGAGTGTAAGTGCCTTTGTTTAGGATTGGCTCAATTCTTGTAAAACAAATAATAACAACAATAATGTAATGTACAATAGGATAGTGAACAGCCTGAAAATCCTATTGTAATGCCTAAACATGTTGTGTTGAATTAAATCAACATCTGGAACAACATGTCACGAGAGATGTCATGACATCATATCAGACATCATGCTACCGAACCGCCAAGTCTCATTGCCTGTTCTCGAATTATGCGATATTCGCATAATAGAATGCATAATAAGTAGCACAAATTGAAGGCATATGTGGAGCCCTAGAAGATTCAATCAAGCTAAGAATGAGGAGAAAAGCTAGATTGAAGACCTAACTTGTAGCGTAAGTTTTCGCTTATTTTATGAGTTGTTAAAGGCTGCACACAAAAGGCCCAAATCCAGTTGGGTAAAAGGTTATAAATAAAAGCATTGTAACCTAGTTGAGGTAAGCCAAAGAGCATTAAAGATGTGATAATTAGGGCTAGTTGTAGTGAACCACCCGGCTGTGGATGGTCACCATACTCCTTGAAACGTAGGTAAGAGGATGTATGTATTGTACTTGATGAAGCTTTTAAGCAAGATCAAGTTGTGTAATGAAGTGTAACCACAGCTTTTGTTCTGGTAAGCAATCACACGGGTGTGATTGAGGGGAGTGAGTAGGAACTCATATCTAAGTAGGACTTAGGTAAAAGGATCATTGGGTAGTGATTAAGTGAGAAGGTCACAACGGGTGTGTTGGTGTAGGGTCTTTGAATTGATACGCTAATAGTGAACTTTATCCTTGGCTTGGTAGCCCTGATGTAGGTTTGTTGAACCGAACGGGTGAACAATTCTGTGTTATTTACTTCGCATTGGTTATTTGTATGATGTCATAACATTATTCATGACATCGTTGTTCTTATTAACCTTAACTGCTCGTAACTTCATTAGATCGTAACCGCATAATTTGATGGTGTTAAGGTTCGTATGATCGTATAATTATCCGTGTAGTACATAAATTATAAAGGTCACCTCTTACACTGCAAGATTTAATGTCGATCGATGTCTTAACATCTCATTCGACATCCCGAGTCCGCCATACGTGAATTTCAATTGGTATCGAGCATCCCGTCTGCTTCGGATGAGATCCATGGGGATACTTTCGTTGTGTACAAGGTAGAAGATTGTTTGAACAAAGTAGTGTTCATATTGATTGGTCCCAGAAGTGGAGGATGGACCAATTTGGGAAAAACTAGACCAACCCGATCACTATGCTAAAAGAAGATGAAAGTGTTTGAACAAATTCAAAGACTTCATGCGGAGTGAAGATTTTGATTGCATTGTTCAACTTTTTCCAAGAGAGAATAAAATTATCGAACCTTCATGCGGGAGTGAAGATATTGATAAGGCATCCTTTGTGTTTAAAAAGCTTCTATATGATGTGGCTTGAGTTGGGTCTAGGATGGTGCTTGGTGAAGAAGCAAACAATTTGTAGGATTGATTTATTTTCAATCTTTATGTGTCATGCTTACAATATGGAGTAAGCATTGTGCAAGTTCATTGAAGTATGGCTATTCCAATAACCGATACAACCCCTAAAGTGAAAGAAGAACTCTAGGGTTATTGTTTTGTCTCAATAGAATTTTTAGCAGACTTTACAACCTATCAATATTGTCAAAGATACTTGAGATTTCCTCAAGTCCACTCATAAAGGCATTTATTAATAGTGTTGATGAGTATCAATTGATCAATGATTCTCATATTCATCTGCAAGTTGTTTTGAAGACCTTGAAGATCATCAAGAATGATGTGTTTTAAGGAGATGGAACTGATGTTCTTAAGGATGTTAGAACATTATGCAACTTCCAGTTGAAGAACAAATGTTCTGGGTGCTAAACACATGTAGTGTGAGTACATATGTTTAGAACCTACTCCTGAACTGGAAGAGGAGACATCTGCTTCGTTTTAGTTGATCAGGACACGATCAACAGGTTACCTACTCCAGTTGTGTGTTTAATTCTGACCAAAGCTTATGGGAGTATAGTAACTAAGCTCAATGCACTTAAAAGGACTTATAAAGGTATCTTCTGCAATCCCTTTATGTGAAAGCAAGATGAGCTTTTGTCAGGGAGATCCGTTTGATCAAAGGAACCAGAATATTGGAACTCTGTCCATGACCATAGAACATTTTTCTCTTGAAGCCATTCATTATGATTATTTGATCCTGATACTTGAACAACTGAGGTTAGTTGTGATTTCCATGTTTCCCCTCATGTGATGGATGATGTCTTATTTGTTGTGGGAACATCATCTCTGTGTCTTCAGCCAAGTAAACATGCTTGGTTAGTGTGAAGAAGTAATCAGTCAGGATCATCTAGTGTGAGTAGATAATTCGATCGAATAGTGATGGGCCGATTATCTAATCAGAATCAGGAGATATAAAATTTGTAATGAAAAAGGATGTTCTACATGAAGATTCAACATCACAACTGTTGAAGACACCGCTTTTTCCTACCGAGATCCGCACTTATCGACATACTCATGGTTGATAATGAAGTTTCTTCTAGTACAAGTAACAGAGTGTAGCAATCTGAAACTTGTGTAGCAAGCAAACTAAGGATTCTTAATTTGGAACCTGTGGAAAATTCCAAATAAAGAGTGCTTACTATGACCTGAACAAATGTGAAGAGCTCAACAATGTGTCCATGAAGAGGTATTAATCCTACTCCGTCTATAAGATGCTTGAGTTTATTTCTCATGATCTTTGTGTTTTCCAAGGAGGATAGGATTAGAACAGATTATGTTTACCAATCTCATAAACTGCAGCATTTAAAGGAGAATTCTCATAACTCTCTAAGAAGATCTGAGCAGATATTCAGGGGGAGTCCTTAACCTGAAGCACGAAGATCTTTGAAGACATGTCATACAAAATGTATTGACATCCTGGTATTGAGAATCTTTTTTCTCAATCTGACTAGTGATGGTTCTCATCATCTGGATATAGGCCATTTTCTCAAACTTGGTAACTCGTATCAAGTCTATATGAGCATGGAACTCCTTATCTGATGAAAAATCATCCAAGGGATTATTGTGAGCACTGGAATTGTTTCAACCAATGTCCAATGGTTGGTATCTGCACTTTGGAAAGTCATCCAAATCAACTAGGATGAACGTATTATTTGTGTGAAGCAAGGAGGAGTTATTATCAAAAGATCATGGTTTCCTAATTCTTTCATGAAAAGTTCCTCTTCCTACTTGAGCTCATTTATGTGGTGTCCTCACATAATAGAACAGTTGGGTCTGCACTTGCCTACAGGAGTGTGTTACAAATAACTCTAGTTATTTGATCAAGGGTAGAATAAGCAGACAAGGTGAAGGTGCTACATGCTAGTTGCTGCATGTATGTATGGGTGTTGTGGATCTGATCATTAAGGGTGATCAGCCTCTGGTGTACTCTTGTGTCCCCTACAAGAAAGTATGCTTGGATTACTATGGATGTTCCTCCAAAACCATAGTATAAGTCAGGCTGATGTGTTCGAGATCAATGTCAGATCTGATGTTGCAACATCATCTCAAATGAGTTTGTCTCTTCAGCAAAGAAAGTTTGTAAGGATCAGCTAGTTCTTCAAGTGTGGAGCAGAAGATTGTTAGAATAATTATCCTACCTTGTGTGAGAAGGTGGTATATTCTGACTAATAATGAATACTTTGACGGGAGACTAAGTATTTATTAGAATTTTGCATAAAAGTTAACTACAAATACTTTGATGGGAGACTAAGTGTTTGTATAATATGTATGCAAGTCAGATTCAACAACATGATTTCGGAGGATGGTGGAGAGTTTATTTTCTCTAGAGCATTCCGTGAGTAAATATTGCTGAAGATGAATCTTGTTAAAGATCATATTGTTCATATGGGGGACATAAAAAGGCATGGATGAAAATAAATCCCCTGGTTGTTGACTCCAGAACCCAAACTGATTGGTACTGATGTCCCAGATGATGTTGTAACATCATTATTGTTAATAGTCTGTGGCAGAGACTTGGGACTATAAATCTTAATATTCAAACGCCTCATTCAGAAGTGGCAGTTCTATCTTTGGTTTAGAATAAGAAGATTCTACTTGTGTTTAAGAGTAGTTCGCTCAACAATGCATAATTACTATTTTGGTTTGAAGAATTTACCAACATCAGCAACTACTAGTAAATGTAATGTCCAGAAGGATGATTTGATCAGCTTTTTGATTAAAGGAGAATTCTTCTGGTTCTGTTAGAAAGTCTGAATCTTAGTAAAGTTTTTAAACACACTAAGAAGATTGGAGGTTGGTTTCAGACTATGGTTACATGACTTCTCAACCATCCAGAGAGTCATGTCAAATTTTGTGGAAATGCAAGGACATGTTTCAGAGATGTCCTTGTTATTTTAAGACTAGTTCAGGGTGCTTGGAGTTATCACCTCAGAGCTAGTGGTTAGTTATATTGTCTTCCACAATGGTTTTGATTGTCCATGACAAAGGAAGTCAATGGGTGTTGTGCTTTCCACTAATGACAAAATACATTGAAGGGAGACTTTGTATATGTCTGAAGAAAATTGTTGGACTTTAATCAAGATCAAAATTCGTAAGAGGACATGGATATGCCGATTTTCTTCCGATAACTTGACAAATCAAGAAAATGTGAACAATTGAGTCATTGATAATGTCACAACATCAGGTGGATGAATAATTGTTCCAGTTATCTGTCTGAGTTTAGGAAGAAAATCTCAGAGCTCCTTGAAAGTATCATAAGTGGAAGTTTTGATCTTTTTGGAGCAATTTTGGAAGACTCAGATCTTATCATTAGCAACATGGTCTGGCAAATGTTGTTATAGTAAAGACTTCACTAGTACTAACAATTGCTAGTGAAAGGAAGATCGAAGAAGAAAATCGATTAATGAATCGATCTATTCAAAGATATGTGCAAGGGTTTCTCTACTACAAGAGATGAAGTGGCATCTAAATCTTGTGTAGTAACTTAGCAAACCGTGGTTTGTCCCGAATTTGTGGAAAGTCTCAATCTTTGGAATATGTGTTTCCTTGATTTCTTTTGGGACCTAGACTTACTCTTGGTTTCCGTGTCTTTTGTTCGGGAAGAAAATTAGACTCTCTTTTGGTATGTGCTCTAGTTTGAGTTAGTCCGTGATGTCTTGTGGATCATCTTAGAAGTCTTCGTTCATTCTTTCCTTCCTTCTTTTCTGGAAAAGGAAGAAAGTAATTTAGTATAACGTGTTGGATCTCTAACACTCTAGGAAGCATGATGGTTGACCATGCTTAATACTACTAGTCTCTTGCTACTAGTTGTTTAAAGTATTCTCCTCTTTATCGATGAGAAGTAAGATGAAGACCATTGTTGTGAAGATGTAAGGTAATGTCTATCCGAATGTCATGACATTACCAAGACATTGCACCTTGAGGGAATCAAGAAGAATACGTGGAAAATAACTTAACCACGTGGTTGTGGCTATCCAGAGCTATATTTGGTATTCTTCTCATAAGGAATAAATCTTCACCTTAAAAGTCGGTCAAAGACGATTTTATTCAAGAATTGCCTTGACCAAGATTTATAATTGCCAACTTCTTGATCCCGCTATCTCCTATAAAATCTCACAACCATCATGGGGTTTGTACGAACTGGGAAAACTTCTTGGATGTGGTTTTGTGAGGGTTTCCTTTGTCAATTTTGGCCAAAAGGGGAGAAAGGAGTACTGCGTTGTCATTGTCCTTGTTGCTACTCAAAATTGTGATCACAAAGGTTTGTCTCAAATTCAAGAAATTCAAATCCGTGAATTTATTTGTGACTTGTGATTCGAGTTATGAACACAACAGGACTGTGGTTCGAGTTACAAGAGAGATATTCTCGACACTCCTTAAGGGTTCTCTCGATGCCCCGAAGGATAGTTTATCTCCACGGACCTCTTTTTCCACCACCTGTAACCAAAATTGGTTCATGGTCAAAAGGGAATGTGATGCATCTTCTTCCTCATGTGCATCAACTCCGCATCAACTCCTGAAAAGGTGAGGTCCTGGATAGTTAGTGTTGGTTACATATAAAGATGTCAAGATCAATGTCAAGACATCCTACAATGGTATCCTGAACACTTTTGCTGTTTTGTTTATCGTTGTAATCACTAAATAGTGAGGTTTAAATTTTTTAGCCAAAATTTGCCAAAGGGGGAGATTGTAAGTGCCTTTGTTTAGGATTGGCTCAATTCTTGTAAAACAAATAATAACAACAATAATGTTATGTACAATAGGATAGTGAACAACCTGAAAATCCTATTGTAATGCCTAAACATGTTGTGTTGAATTAAATCAACATCTGGAACAACATGTCACGAGAGATGTCATGACATCATATCAGACATCATGCTACTGAACTGTCAAGTCTGTTACAGTTCTGTTCCTGAAATTATACCGAATATTTTGCATAATAGAATGCATAATAAGTAGCGCAAAATTGAAGGCATATGTGGAGCCCTAGAAGATTCAATCAGAAGCTAAGAATGAGGAGAAAAGCTAGATTGAAGACCTAACTTGTAGCAGAAGTTTTACGCTTATTTTATGAGTTGTTAAAGTCGCTATGTTATCAAAAAGGCCCAAATCCAGTTGGGTAAAAGGTTATAAATAAAAGCATTGTAACCTAGTTGGAGGTAAGCCAAAGAGCATTAAAGATGTGATAATTAGGGCTAGTTGTAGTGAACCACCCGGATGGATGGTCACCATACTCCTTGAAACCAGAGGTAAGAGGATGTATGTATTGTACTTGAAGCTTTTAAGCAATATCAAGTTGTGTAATTGAAGTGTAACTTCGAAGCTTTGTTCTGGTAGGCAATCACACGGGTGTGATTGAGGGGAGTAGTAGAACTCATATCTAAGTAGGACTTAGGTAAAAGGATCATTGGGTAGTGATTAAGTGAGAAGGTTGTCAACGGGTGTGTTGGGTAGGGTCTTTGAATTGATCATCGCTAATAGTGAACTTTATCCCGGCTTGGTAGCCCCTGATGTAGGTTTGTTGAACCGAATCGGTGAACAATTCGTGTGTTATTTACTTTGCATTGGTTATTTGTATGATGTCATAACATTATTCATGACATCGTTGTTCTTATTAACCTTAACTGCTCGTAACTTCATTAGATCGTAACGCATAATTTGATGGTGTTAGGTGTTCGGTATGATCGTATAATTATCCGTGTAGTAGAAATTATAAAGGTCAGCCTCTTCTACCTGTGCAGTACTTAATGTCAGATCAGATGTCTTAACATCTCATTCGACATCCTGAGTCTGTCATACCAGGAATTTCATTGAGTAAACAAGAGTTAGAAGTTTTAGAAGATAAAAAGAACTTTTGAACACGCAAGCTGAAAGCAACTTCTGAAAGAAGCATATGATGTTCTGACTCAAGCATTCTAGAATAAAGAAATATCAAATTATGCTGAGTAAGCAAGAGTTAGAAGTTCTAGAAGATAAAAAGAACTTCTGAACACGCACGCTGAAAGCAACTTCTGAAGGAAGCATGCTAATGCAACCTCTGATAGAAGCACCAAGGAAACCTCTATTAGAAGATACTTTGAACAAGGCTTGCAGAAGATCATGGTTTATCAATATGTCATCTTCTAAGACAAAGTCTGCTACAATACCGTTACTAATTAAAGTTAACACGTCTTAAGTACTTGAGTGAATCAACTTTCGAGGCTCATTGAGAAAACAAAGCACATGCAGACAAGCAACATTTATTACGTTTCTCATCATCCAAGACACGCAACAGAAAGCAACGGAATGCAACATAATTATTTATGAGAAGCTATATAAAGAGCAAAAGTTCAAAAGAAAAACAATAATTCATTCATAGACAACTATTAAGAAACAACTTCTAGAAAGAAAACTTACGCTGCCAAAATCAAATACTATCTTGTTAAGTTTATTTTCTGTACTGAGCTTAAACATTCTTGTGTAAAAATCACTTTTGCGATAAAGCTCTTTAGAAGCAAAGTTATACACCTCGTTAGAAGTTCATTTGTGATTATTCCTTGAGAGATCAGTTGGGTCAGATTTCTCGAGAGGGCTAGGACTAGAGAGTCTTAGAGGTGTTAGTCACTTGCAGTTGGCTTATGCATTGTTGTTAGTCACAATAGTTGGTTGTGCAATTGTAATCAGCTTGATTATAGTGATTAAGTCCTCGTTGAGAGAGGCAAAATCACCTTGACGGGTGGACTGGAGTAGTTTGAGTTTCAAACGAACCAGGATAAAAATCATTGTGTGTTTAGATTGTTGTTGATTAAAAGAAAAATTTAAAAGGAAAAAACTTATTCACCTCCCCCCCTTCTAAGTGTTTTCTAAGGCTTCAGAAAGAACCCTGAAGTCTATCCCTTTGATGAGTTAAGGATATGTTACCCATGATAATAAAAAACAAATGGCACATGTCGCCCACCATAAAGGCGTCGTCTCATCCTCTAACCTACACAAATATATCTTTCTAATCTTCATAAGGATTCACGCAGGGTTCCAACAAACACATACCTTAAAAAGAGCACAGAGTTATCCAACCACATATGGGGATGATTTCTACACCAAAGAAAGGAATACCCAAACAATATGGGAAACACCCAAATTACAACAGATAATCTCGAAATCCTTAAGATTGCTACATATATTGGACGTGATCAAGGAAGGGTCGACATTGATGGTCGCCAAGAAGCATGACTTAAAAGACATAAAAGGAATCAGAACCCCTAACTCCAAAACAACGGGAAGATGCAAGTAAAATGAAGGAGCATACAAAACACCCATGATGATCGTGTTGACTATATCCATTTCTAAATAGGGCTCCTGGATCATGTCCTCTTTGTGCCCTACAATAGAAAATCCAATATTCTGACGGAACTTCCTAATCATGTCAGAAGTTGAATAAAGAGGCACAATGTCTTAAACATGAACATATTTTGGCTTTCTCCCTAACCATCAGTTTTCGACGAGAAATAGACAGAACTTGATAGAATACATTCCATTCTATTCCATCACTTTTTGGACCATCCGATTTGAGCAAAATAAGAAAATTGCTTTATTCCGTAATAAAATATCAAAAATAATATGATGGCATATTTATTCCATTCCAACTATTTTAGTGTGTCCAAACAACTTTTTTTTATAACAATAGTAATTAAACCTAAGAGTAAAATCATTTTATATCTTCTAAAAGAATAAAACCATTTTTAATCATAAGTTAAAGTAATATGATATCACCCGTGGATTACCTAAAACTATCATCACCGTTGGATTGATCAAGCCATTCCATAACCCCATATAAATTCCATCCTTAACAATTTTCAACCCTCACCAAACACTAGGGTTTTTGCGGTACTTGTTCATTTGTGCCCCTCCCCCTTCCACAGCTGCGGATTGCAGTTTTCTTCCGTTTCTCAATCATGGCAACCCAAATGAGCAAAAAGCGAAAAGTAAGTGCCGAGATTCGTTAATCGTATTCGAGTTTATTTCTGTTGCTAATTCTTAATTTGATTTGATTTGTGTTGCAGTTCGTCGCAGACGGAGTTTTTTTCGCTGAATTGAATGAAGTTTTGACCAGAGAGTTGGCCGAGGATGGTTATTCAGGTGTCGAAGTTAGGGTCACCCCGATGCGCACTGAAATCATCATCCGAGCTACCCGTACCCAAGCTGTTCTCGGTAAGTGATTATTTCAATCTGAATCTGAATATATGAATGGTTATGAATTTTTAATTTTGGTATTTTTATTGGACAAATTGTATTGGTTTTTGTTTGATTTTGGATTTTTATATTATTTAGGTGAGAAGGGAAGGAGGATTAGAGAACTTACCTCAGTGGTACAGAAGAGGTTTAAGTTTCCTGAGAACAGTGTGGAACTTTATGCTGAGAAGGTTAACAACCGAGGACTTTGTGCCATTGCTCAGGCCGAGTCTCTTCGTTACAAGCTCCTTGGTGGCCTTGCTGTCCGCAGGTATGTACATAATATATTACGCTTTTGTTTGTGAAATGCATCTCTAGGTGATATATGTTGATGTACCGTGGCGATTTGACTGTTGAAAGATTATAATTTTTTTTTACTTTTTCGGTACTTAATTTTAAAACATGATATGGAATAATGTTTATTATATTGATTGAAACATAATTATCAGAGAAAGTTTTGTTTTGTGCTCGCTTTTGCTTAATTACTAACATGCCTCTTTCATGTGAAATGTTCAACCATTTAGTTTTTATTCTTGTTTGAAACTATAGTTGCCTTAGATGCTCAGTCTTTATTCTTGATTGAAACTATAGTTGCCTTAGATGCTCGGTGGAGTCTAAACTTAGGTGGACATTGATATTATGTGTCTTTAATCTCTGTTGAAACTAGTGTTGCCTTAGATGCTTGGTGGAGCCTAAACTTATAGGTGGCCATTGATAACTTCTATGTTTCACTACTTCCTCAAAATTCCAGCCACGTCTCTTTAGCTTGATTTTCTCTTGCTCAAAACACTACAGACCTTCTTATCCTGAAAAAGAAAAATACTATAGTAAACTATCATACTTGTTGGCTGCTTACTGTCTGACATCTGTCTTGTGTATTATGTGTCTCACATAAGACTGAAATCATGTTTCTCTTTTTATTCCTATGTTGTTTGTTGACTAATTTTATTGCAATGAAGTTCTATTAACTTAACACATGCTTATACCAAATGATACAATTAATCTCTACCTAATTGTTTCATGGTGATGGTCTACCTTTTGGAGATGTATGTTGGAGGTCCACACCATAAATCTGTCTATAATAGTGTGTATATCAGGGGGCGATTTAATAATTTGTCTTTTCATTGAACTGTATCCTTACCTATTTGTTTCAGGGCTTGCTATGGTGTTTTGAGATTCGTCATGGAGAGTGGTGCCAAGGGTTGCGAGGTTTGTGATACATAATTAACTTGTATTCCTGTTTGTTATGTTGCTTTTTGTAAAGCTTATTGGTTGTAATTGTTGTTTCATTTGTGTAGGTCATCGTCAGTGGGAAATTAAGAGCCCAAAGAGCCAAATCCATGAAGTTCAAGGATGGCTACATGATTTCTTCTGGACAGCCAGTCAAGGACTACATTGACTCTGCAGTGAGACACGTGCTCCTTAGACAGGTTTGCTTATGATCTACATACCCGCTTAATTTTCCTGTGCTGACAGCATTTGAAGTTATCATCGAATTGGTTAATAAGTTTTTTCCTTGTTGTGTTACAGGGTGTTCTTGGCATCAAGGTAAAGATCATGCTTGATTGGGATCCAAAAGGTAAACAAGGTCCAAAAACTCCCCTGCCTGATATTGTCACCATTCACACTCCAAAGGAAGAGGAAGAGTATGTCCGACCTGCGGCTGTTGTGGCAAATGATATTGAGGTCCCTGTCCCAGTTCCTGTTGCTTAAATGTTTTGATTGCTTTGAAGTTTTTAAGTAGCTAAGCATATGGTTTTGACTCTTGTTACATTCAATGTTGTCATAGACTCACCTCCCAATTTTTGTAGTTTCAGACTGTCTTAAGATATTGTTATACTCAGTTCCAAGTATTTAAGCATTAATTGTTCGTTATAATACCAATGTCTTAAGCACCTCATGTTTTCGTTTTTTATAAAGCTAATGAGCATTTTTGGGTTTAATGGACAACTGGTTTATATGGTGTAGTAAGAAAGCTATTGTGCGCCTGACTATTGATGCTGGAATTTGGTTTTGCCGGACCATAATTTCTGAACATTTGGAGCTAATTTTTTCTTCCATTTGCTATGTTTGACAATGACAATTATATTTTTGTCAAGTTCCAAGGTAGTTTATGATCCATCCTGCATAAGTTCATCTTTTTTTCTGATTTTAATAGCATGATGGACTGTTTTCTACTGAACCCCAAATATATTTAAGTAGCTAATTTTGCTTTAGACGGAGAGAGAAAAACTAAGCTTCTGGTTGTGAACATTCTAATCTTTCTTTATATCAATAGGTGACAATGAGTGTTGTAGTAAAATTTTCAATAACAATCAATCCTTATATCATTAAGAGAGGTTTATTTCACTAAGAGAGGTTGGTTACATTACATAGATGAACTTTTGTCATAATTGTTCACGGTATTCGGTTCCTTCAACGATTTATAAGGAGTATGCCTTCCATAAATCATATTTTTAGTCATATTTTCAATGAAGAGGGATTAAATTACACTCGAAGAGTTACATCATGAGTTATATTCCTTCAAAAAATTTCACTTATACCTATAAAGTTTGATTTACTATATGATCAAGATATCCAAACTTTACAGGTATGATATATATGATGATATATTTAAATCCAACAGTTGCTTTTGAAAAATATTAATCTGAAGTGACATTTTTGAGTGAGTGTAACTCATGGTGTAACTCTTTAGGTGTAATTAATTCCTCTTCTTTCAATATACCACATAATATTTATAGCTTATGCCCATAAGTTTTTATCAACACTTTATTCGTTGATAATGATTTTGGGAGAATTTTTTTGCTTCCTCTTAAATTTAACCTGCCATCTCTCAAATCTATGAAAAGATCATATTGCCCAATCATTTTTCATTATCACATATTTTGAAATTTACGGTACATCGAATTTTTCAAATTTCCAAACGATATACGAAATTTCAAGTTGATATCGTAAATTTAGCGAAATCAAATAAGTTTTACTGTATATTTAGGGAAATTTCGGGTATATTGTATCAAATATTTCATAATTTCCGTTATCGCCTAATAGAAATTATAAAATATCCGTTATTTTTGTACCGGAAATTTCATAATTTTGGGTATTATCGTTTGATAACAATACTGAAAATTTTGAAATTTTCGGTACAATATCATATCGAAAATTTCATTTTTTTTGGTATTTTCTAGTTTTTTTAAAATTGTGATGTTTCTTATAATTTTTAATTTTGCTCGCAGTGAGGACTAGAGGCAGAGATGAGTTGATACGTACCAAAACACAGAATGCCGCAATATGAAAGTACAAGCAAGCAACAGAGGAAAATAGAGTTTTATTATAGTGAATCTGAATGGAAAACAGTTACAGAAAAGGAGAATGTAACCCTAGACCTGACAAGAGCTAGGCTCCTAATACTATAGATTCCTATACATGCTAGTAAATCACTATAATCCCAGGTAAGATCTATATTCTCTCTCTGATTCCTTGTATGGTGGAAATGGAATGCAAGGTTCTCTCCTCACTCAAGCCACGTCACAATATTGTAACTAACTAGCCACCAATTTCCTTCTTACCCTTCCTTCTAGAATACACTTTCCACTCTTGGGGTCCACTTGATTCCTTGTAAATCAGCTGCTCACGAGGCAATTGTTTCTCAACTAACTGAGTCCATCAATACCATCTCCTTTCACAATGGCGTTGTCCTCAAGGCCAAACTTTAGAAATTAGCTTCTAATCATTATCTCATGTTCTCAAGTTGATTCTTCTGCTGTTTTGCCCTTCCAATGTACGAGGATTTTCCTTATTTCTTCATCTTGTTTTTTCACCTTCCTAGTGGCTAGCACCGCTTCTGGTTCATACACTTCAATCTGTTCCTCCAATAACTCGGGTAACTCATCCTCTTCGTGATAACGCCCCACAATTTTCTTCAATAATGAAACATGAAAAACAAGATGCACTTTAGACCCCTCGGGTAGCTTCAGTCTGTATGCCACTGCTCCTATCTTCTTGATAATGGGATAAAGACCGTAGTATCTTGCTGCTAATTTCACACTAATTCTGATCACTATCGATTGCTGCCTATGAGCCTTAAACTTGACAAACACCCATTCTCCACATACAAAACTCCTATTCGTGTGTTTCTTATCAGCTTGACTCTTCATTTTCTCTCGTGCTCTCAACAATTGGTTCCTCAATTGTCTCAAAGCCCCATCTATGTCCAATAATTCTCTCTGCACAAATTCAACTCTAGTCCCTCCTTGAGTCCACTAAATTAGTTTTGGAGGTGGCCTTCCATAAACTACCTCAAATGGTGTCTTCTCGATGGCAGCATGAAAAGTTGTATTGAACCAATATTCAGCCCAGTGTATCCACGATACCCATGTCCTAGGTTGATCCACAATGAAGAACCTCAAATAGGTTTCCAAGCACCTATTAACCACTTCTGTCTGCCCATTAATTTCGGGGTGATATGCGGTACTCATTTTCAGCTTAGTTCCCTCCAGTTTGAACATCTCCCTCCAAAAACTGCTCATAAAAATGGGATCCCTATCGCTTACTATGGACAGAGGAATGTCATGGAGTTTGACTATCTCCTTACAAAATACTTCAGCAATACTCCTAGTCGTATATGGATGTCGTAGAGGAATAAAATGAGAGTACTTGGACAGTCTGTCCACCACCACTAAAATAACTTCGAATACCTTTAATTTTGGCAACCCGGTGATGAAGTCAATCGATATATCATCCCAAATTTGATGAGGAATGGGTAGAGGTTGTAAGAAAACTCCTGGAGATGAAGCCATGTACTTTTATCTTTGGCAAATGTCACACCTTCTTACAAAGTCTTGTACGGTTCTTTCATGCCTATCCAATACACATTAGCCACAATTCTTCTCTAAGTTTTGTAGAACCTCGAATGTCCTCCTTCGGGTGTTGAGTGGAATTCCTCTAACAATGTAGGAATTATCGAAGACTTTTTGGAAATCACCAACCTACCTTCATACATCAAGACACCTTGCTTGTACTCGTAACCAGGCCATGTTTCTACATTTTGTTGAACCCCTTCTATTATTTTCTGCAACCTTTCATCCTGTTGGTTTTCTGTTTTAACCTGTTCCTCTTGCAACCATCTCCATTGGTAATTTATGGTAGCTAACTCCCCTCCCTCATGAATTTTGGATAAAGCATAGGCTCCCTTGTTCAATTTACCCTGTTTGTACACAATCTCAAAATCATAACCCAATAATTTGGCAGTCTAGTTATGCTGCTCTGCAGTTATAATTCTTTGTTGCAGTAGTTGTTTGAGGCTTTCCTGATCAGTTGATACTATAAGTTTTCTCCCCAACAAGTATGGTCTCCAATGATGGATTGCTAAAACTACTACCATCAATTCTTTTTCATAGGCCGATTTAGCTAAATTCTTCACACCAAGGGCTTTGCTGTAGTATGCTACTGGTTTCTTATCTTGCATTAATATCGCCCCTATTCCTCCTCCTAAAGCATCACACTCAATTAGAAAACTCTTTGAAAAATATGGTAAAGCTAGCACATGTTCTGATGTAAGCCTCCCCTTCAACTCATCAAAGGCTTGTTGAGCTTCCACTCCCCATTTGAAACTGTTCTTCTTGGTCTACTAAGTTAATGGTCTAGAAATTTTCCCATAATCCTTTATGAACTTCCAGTAATATCCTATAAGTCCTAAGAACCCTCTCACCCCTTTTACATTCTTAGGATGTGGCTATTGAGTCACGCTTGCCACTTTTCCAAGATCTACGGCTACTCCGTGCTTAGTAATCATGTGCTCCAAATACTCCACACTTTGCTGGGCAAAAAAACACTTCTTCTTGTTAGCTACTAGGTTGTGATTAGCTAAAAAACTCAACACTTCTTCTAAATGCTTCAAATGAGTCTCCCAACTCTTGCTATAGATAAGGATGTCATCAAAGAAGACCAACACATGTTTCCTTATTAGAGAATGAAACATATCATTCATTAGGCTTTGGAACGTTGATGAAGCATTCATGAGTTCGAACGGCATCACAAGGAACTCATAATGCCCTTCATGTGTTCTGAAAGCTGTTTTGTACACATCAAATTCCTTCACCCTCACTTGGTGGTATCCCAATTTCAAATCTAGTTTCGAAAAGAATGTCGCTCCACGCAGCTCATCCAATAACTCTTCGATCACTGGTATAGGAAATTTGTCAGGTAGCATGATCTTATTTAGAGCGCGATAATCAATGCACATTCGCCATGTGCAGTCCTTCTTCTTCACCAAAATCACCGGACTTGAGAATGAACTTCTACTGTGGAAAATGATCCCCGTGTCCAACATCTACTTTACTTGCTTCTCTATTTCATTCTTGTGATGGTGGGGATAACGATACGACCTCACATTTACGGCTCATTTTCCTTCCACAAGGTTTATCGCATGCTCCTTGTTTCTTGTCGGAGGAAGACCTAGCACAGTTTGGAACACTTGATCATATTTACGTAATACTGCTTCTAACTCCCTTTTTCGTTGGACGGACAAAGTATCTTTTTCAGCCTCTTTGGGTTTTGGTTTCTCTACTATCCACAATAAATCTTGAATATTGGGCCTGAGTTTACTGAGTACATTTTGCAAAGCTACTGTAGGCTTCCGACACCCCTCTCGTCCTTTAAGAGTTACCCATTTCTTCTCACTCCAAAAACTCATAGTTTGTTTTTTCCAATTAATAATATTATCCCCCAATGTTTTAAGCCACACAAGGCCTAAAACCACATCAATTCCTCCTAATTCAAATAAATGCATTTATGGTTCTAATTTAAAAATTCATAAATCACACTTCTATTCCTTTACACACCCCCTGTGTTGCTATTTCTAGCCCATTCCCCAATTTGACCGTCATTTGAGGGGTAATGTCAATTGGCCAGTCCATTTGATGCACTAATTTTTGAGAAATAAAATTATGTGTTGCCCCACTATCCACCAAAATCAATACCTCTACTCCTTGTATTGTTCCTTGGAATTTCATCGTATGATGAGTCTTATGTGCAATGTGATGCAGGTTAAGTACACTCACCTCCCCCTTATCCTCTTCATCACTTTCATCCACCTCTATAGCCAAGAATTTGGTCTCATCCACATCATCTCCACCCTCTTCCACAACCAAAACTCTAAGTTGATTTTCCGAGCATTGGTGCATGGGATGAAATGGGCCTTCACACTTAAAACATAACCCTTTTTGCTTCCTTTCCATCAATTCATTGTAAGATAAATGTTTGAAACCATATCACGAGGCCCATTATGTTTCTTTTCGTTTTGGGCCTGTTTGTCTCCTTTGAACCCACTTACTCCACTCTTGACACCCCTATGCGGCCTAACATCTCCCCCTTATCATGACCCAGTCAGATGCAACTTTCCTTCTTGATGACCCATTATGAGATAGGTTATTACCAGATCTAGACCCACGATGAAAGCTTGACCCATTTCCCCCTTTCACCTCTCTCTCCACAACTCTTGTGACTTGGAGCAATTTTATTCTGCTCATTTCCCCCATTGCCACCGAGCTATATACCTTCCCCCTAATCTCTGCCTTCAACCCATGTAAGAAATACCCACAAAATTGTTTCTCCAGTAGCTTCGGTATTTGAGCCGTTAGGTATTCAAACTCCGTGATATATTCCTCAACTGTTCCTTCTTGCTTCAATTTCGTCAACAGTTCATAAACATCACCCTCCTCGTGTCCTCCATTCCTCTCAAACAAAGCCTTCTTCAACGATTCCAAGGTCAACCCTTCTTCCTCCCCGAGCAAAGAATTAAAAAAATGAATTGTTGTTCCCTCCATACATAGTTGGGCTAAACTCACTTTCATCTTTGGTATCATGTCCTGAACGCAGAAATACACTTCTGCATGTGAGATCCATCTCCCCGGATATTCACCGGTAAACAATGGCAGCTCTACCTTCTTCACGGATTGGCGATACTCTATCAAAGAATCTCCATGACGGCTGTTGACAATCATACTCACCTGACATTTTTCGGATACACTCAAATCTCCTTCGTCTACAATCAACGACTTACCCAAGCATTTCTCCAACATCGCTATCAAATTTGCATTGTTTATCGTTACTGAGTTCTGCAACTGGACGAGAGTTGAACGCACCTATGTGATCTCACTCTCTAATGCTTCGGCCCTGGCTTCCATCTTTGCGAACACCAGTAACGTCACATTTTTTGGTGGCATTCACTGGCTCCTTCGTCGGAATCCGGTAGGTCGGACCACTTGATATGTACCAAAACACAAAATGCCATAATATAACAGTACAAGCAACAGAGGAAAAAAAAGCTTTATTATAGTGAATATGAATGGAAAACATTTACAAAAAAGGGGAATGTAACCCTAGATCTGACAAGAGCTAGGCTCCTAATAGGAAGTTATAGCTTCCTATACATGCTAGTAAATCACTATAATCCCAAGTAAGATCTATATTCTCTCTCTGATTCCTTATATCGTGGAAATGGAATGCAAGGTGATCTCCTCACTCAAGCCACGCCACAATATTATAACTAACTAGCCACTGATTCCCTTCTTACCATTCCTTCTAGAATACACTTTCCACTCTTGGGGTCCACTTGATTCCTTATAAATCAGTTGCTCACGTGGCTATTCTTTCTCAACTAACTGAGTCATATCATGAGTCTATTTTCCGCAGAACTATAGATAGAGATGATGTCGTGGCTTGAGCTGCTGATGAGGCACATGCATCAGAGTTGCGTGCAGAATGTCATCGTCCGATCGGTTCTTACCGGAAACGGATAGCTGAGCAGGCCGTGACAGGATTCTGCGCACCTCGCCGATGGACTGTTAGAGCTTCTACAACAGTTGAGGATTAGCCTCCTATGGTGGAGGATCAGACTCCTATTCCTACTGTGGAGTAGGTAGTTAAGGAGAAGCCGGTGGTTTAGGAGCCGATTGTTTAGGAGCCGGTGGTATAGGAGTCGGTTTTACAGGATCAGGTAGTTCAAGATCCGGTTCAAGAGAGAGTTGACATGGTGCCCCGTGTACTGATACAGACACCACGACTGTTGCATCTACAGTGACATCAATGTGTACTGGTGGTGGTTTTCTCGGAGGACCTTCTGACAGGTCGGTGTTGACGGGATATGCTGACCATGTCTCTTATAGGATATCGAAGGGCGAGGTATGTAATATTGGTTTCGTTTAAATGGTTAATTTTTATTTGTATTAAACGATTTAATGTATACTAATTTGTTGTAATTGTGTTGTTTTGTTTAAGGAGCGTCCAATTTTGAAGGTCGTTTCTCATGGGTCGAAGTTGAAGAACTTCCCCAAGAGTTTGATGCCTGAGCGAGTGAGAAAATAGTTGAGGATTTCCATCTGGAGGACTTTGCTGGATGCCCCTTGACGATGTTGGATGCCTCTCTACTATCAGTTTTTGTTGAGAGGTGGCACCCGGAGACGTCATCCTTCCATCTTCTATTTGGGGAGATGACGGTGACTTTGGATGACATGGATGCCCTCTTTCACCTTCTGATTGCTGGTATATTTTTTCACACCAGATTATAGGGATCAGGAGACGGTGGTGCGCATGGTTGTGGATGCTTTGGAGGTGGATGAGGTGGAGGTGCTACAAGAGTTTGGTGAGACTCGGGGATTTCACCGTCACATGTCTTGGTTGAGGACTACTTATGCAGAGCTGGTGGAGGCAAAGAGGTATAAGGTTGCCGCTAGGGCGTACATGCTACATCTGGTGGCATGTACTCTCTTTGCTGACAATTATGGAGTTTACATTGATGTTTGATACTTGTCTCTATTCAACGCCCTTGCACTCCATGTTGGGCTTGGGGAGTGGCTACCTTGACGATGCTTTACACGATACTTGATGTTGCATCCCGTCCTGAGACTAGAGAACTTGCTGGTTATCTGAGCTTGTTACATGTATATTATAATTTATTAGATAAATTTTTATAATTATTAGGTATTAGTATAATAATTTCAAGATTTTATTTATGCAGTGTTGGATATACGAGCACTTCCCTCACAGTTTTGAGCGGAAGATCCAGCGTGTTGAGCTAGAGACCCTTATGCGAAGAGGTGGAAGGTCAAATAGGCCTTTCCAGGAGGGTTGGTGGAGTACATGAGGAGGTTGGATACTATGACTCTGGACAATGTCATCTGGACACCGTATGCGGCTCATCGCCCTCATCGTTCTTTTGAGGTATCTACTTTATATTCAAGACATGTCAGATGAGAGATCTATGTGGTTAGACACTTGCCTAAGAGGTGTCTACGCCAATATGTTTATGTACAAGGCATCTGGCATACCCCAAAATTTGCCCTCTTACTTCTCAAGACATTTCACATATCCACACTCAAGGGTTTCACAAGGGTTGACCAGACAAACTCTCTCCTAAGCAATCAACCCAAATTAGGGTTTGGTTATCCTCAAGTCAGGGTGAGCCTCCAACACTTCCAACAGTCATCATGCCTCATCATATGCTTCAGAGAATCTCCATGTCAAGTTTCAAGCCTTACAAGTCAAGTTTCCTCAGACAATTGCTCAGATGGTTGAAAATCAGTTGTATTGGACAAAAAGTCAACGGTGGTCAACATACAGTCAAACTTCATAATTTTTGGTCAACATCAATATTTTGAAGTGATATTCATCATTTGATCAAGGGTTGGTCATGATTCATCAAGAAAACTCAAGATTTGATCAAAAGTCAAAGTTTCCAAATTAGGGTTTTTGAAGAAAAAGTCAACAGAACTTTGACCAGGCATAACTTTCACATACTTTATCAGAAATTTTTCCACCACCTCTAATTTTGAAGAGAATTCAATTATCTACAACTTCATATCTCACAAGCTTGGTCAAAAAATGCTTCATTTGGAAGATATGGATCAAAATATTACAGGTCCTTTTCAAAGTCCACAAAAAGTCAACTTTTTGTAAAGAAGTGTTATTGAGCATGGAAATTTCAATTAATATGAAACCAAAGAGGTTGTTTATAGGAAATATAGAGATTTCCAAAAAGTCCAAGAACACCCAAAAATGTTAAAAATTGAGCAAGATACACCTTGCACAAGTTGAGCATTTTTGAAGAGGTGCACAAAGGGAAATATGTAACAAATGCAATTTTTTTCAAATGGGCTTATAATTTTATGATCCAAACTAGATCATAATGTTATCCATGACCTCTTTGCACTTTGCCACGACCTCTTCTTATTTTTTAATTTATCTTTGAATTTAAAGCATTTAATTCAATTTTAAATTAAATAAAATATAAAAGCAAGTTATAAAACAAGTTTGGTTGGATTTCTATCTATCTTGAGGACCAAGGAAGTCCACAATACATGTCAAATTCGTGCAAGATCATACAAGGAAGAGAAAATCAAATTTTAGAAAGATTTGATGAAAATTAACAAGAAAATATTTTTGCATTCAAAGCCATATCTTTTTTCATTCTTTTTGATCAAATCTCTTGCTCTATAAATACATAACACATTCACAAGACCAAAGGACGAAACCCTTGCCTCATGAGCCAACCCTAAAAATCAAAAATTTCTCTCAAAGTTGCAAAATTCGTATTCTATTTTCCAGCAGGTTTCAAGGTGATCCAAGCATTCCATTGCATTCCTGAGCATTCCAGGAGTCGATCCCAACCCTTACACGAAGCCAAAGCATTCCAGATCGTGCCACACAAGTCTCACCGGTTTGGTATTTTTCTCAAATTCGATTTTCATATCTCATGCATTATTAACTGTTTTCGATTGTTTGTATGAACTCAGGGCATCCATTAGAACGTGTTTGATGCATTACATGTAAGCTTTTACGCTAAATCATAGACTGCCATTGTTAGGGCTTTAGATCGGAGAAGCTTCGAACCGGACGATCCAGGCCGTTTCAGGCCAAACGGCCACCACCATCAGATTCGTAGCCCTCGAATTAGGGGGATAGGGTCCCTCTTTACTCTTTATTTTGGCTATTTCGAGTTCGGTTTGAGGTCACGGAGAAGACGACCGGAGCCCTAGCTCCGACGTCGTTGACTTGTCTGGACTCAGGCGAGGCTGACGTGGCAGGATGGCGCGTTCTGATTCGTTCCCTCAATAATACTGGGGCCCACGCTTGACTTGTTTTGAAAAATCCAAAATAGAACACGTAATCACATATAATCCCATGAATCTATTCCTATGACAGCAAGCAAGCCTGGCTCAGTTGGTAACATGCACGTGGGTATATCAAGGAGGTCCTGGGTTCGATCATGGCTTCCTCACTTTCTTTTTTAACACTTTTCCTAACTAACTCTTTTTCTATTTCTTTTAATATTTTCCTTTTAATTTATTTTCTTTTCAAATAATTTTCTCATGCATTAAAAAATCACCAAAAATATTTTCCTTTTGCATTTAGGTCAGAAAAATGTTTATTTAATTTTTGACATAAAAATTAATATTTTTGCATGCATATTTTAATTAATTGTTAATTAACCATAAAATTGACTTTTAATTATTTTTCTTCATCAAAACCGACCCAGAAAATTACCAAAAAATTATCCTATTATCTAATTATCATTACTAACCAAAACACCTTTTTTTTACTAATTTCCAAAACATTTTGCTAACATTTTCCTATTATTCCGATTATCTATTACTTATTCCGCATTTACAATTCTAGAAAGGATGTATAGGTCGCAAAGTTTTTTTTATCATGTAATAGCGTAGATTTATATTTTCTGCCTTTACTTTCCGCACTCCTATATTATGTAACTGCCCCAAAGCCATGTAATAGCGTAGGGCATTTACTTTCCCGCACTTTACTTTCCGCAATTTACTTTCTGCATCCTATAAACTACTAGTAGTTAGGCGTGTATGGCAAGATAAAAACGAACATAGATCACCTCTAATTCCAAGATAAAATATCTGAATTCAACACACTCTTTTCACACATGCACCCCTTAGGGTAATTCTCTCTCGTTGCCTTTCGAATAAATGGTCAAGTCCCTCGAACATAGAGGTATCCTAGCACAGTTGCCTACAAACATATCATCATAGTCCCTTTGATACAAAGATCATAGACCCACGATGTCGCCTACGAATACATGATCTCGTCCCTCGATTGTTGCCTATGAAAAGTGATGATCGTCCCTTCGAATGTGCTAGGATACTCCTACAAGTTGCCTTCTATGACCATCCGATGTCCCTTCGAATGTCCCTCTTACATCCGACGAATAGGGTTACCTACCAACTAATGGTATGGCTAGCACTATTCTAAAGGAACGTAAAATAACACGAAAACGACCCTTTTGAGTAGGTAATAAGATTTTTAGTTGCTTGCTCTATCAAAATACTTTTCACACCTCACACTTTTGTCAAATTTCAAACACTTTTCAAAACAAAACATTTTCGAACAATTTGTATACATTCCAACGTGAATCATTACAAAGTCAAAGCGAAATGCCTTTTCAAAACATTTTTCAAACACACACACAAAAAGAAATTTTTTAAAGTGAGCTAAAAGCAACTAAGAGCCCGTAGAAAACTACGGATGGAAAGGGGTGCTAATACCTTCCCTCTTCATAACCTTCTCCCTTACTCAAAATCTAACGAAGGTCTTTTTCTGTTCTTTTCACCTTCCCTTAATTGGATAAAAGAAAAGTCGATGGCGACTCTTGCTATCCGCAACATTTGCGATAAAAAGCAAAACAAATTCCTTAAAGTCAGTTCTCCCACCGTATTACAGCATCCCACGCCCGATTCCACTGGCCCCAGCTGGTGGCACTGATCGATGGTTTCAGAGTCACATCATCAGCTCCCCCATGAGATCATTAATGCAACCGTTGGGGTTCAGGAGCTAGCCTGGCCAGTGCGAGGATGGATACCTTGAGTGGTTCCTTACTGTCTCACACCCTCGGTTCATACCATCGACTTCAACATCTGACATCCCAGGGCCTTCAGGTACAATAGATTCTTCCCATCCACCACCACCTCCTCCCGTAGGTGACGAGGACAATCGCCTAAAACTCATTACCGTTACATTAGATAACATCATGGGGTTGGTGAACCCAGATGGTGTGGTTTATACTGGGTTAGCTAGGTTGGCCAACATTGGCCTTGAAGGACCTACGTAGATTTTTATTTTTTGGATTGTATTATATGTATATGTTGTGACAAACAGACTTCTAGTTTATTGCATAATCTTTTTTGGCTAGTACCTTTTATTTCGATTACATAAAGAAAACAAAGTAACACAAATAACAAACTCAAATAAGTTAACAAACATCAAATGACAAACAACAAACATAAACAGTACTCCGATACATGAAAACCTAGGAACTATCAGATTCATCTAGATGCTTCAGACACTACATGATTTCGTCAACAAATCTCCGGATCTCCGCGTCCAACTCGATCGGACCTTTGGTTATCCTACGATGAAATGATTTTCACATGGCATTCACATCTTCATCATTCTTCAACTCGATTAGGTTGTATTTCACCCAACCATCTATACCAATGAAATCCTCCTGAAACTCGATCTTTGTCACCCTTCTGTTCTCATAATCAGGCAACAAACCGTTCAACGTTTCCTTCAAGGTGGAAAAGGACTCAGGTCCATCTAGGAGCTTGAATTCAATAGGAGGTTTGTCGCTGTTGTAATACACTTCTGCCTTAATTAGAAATTGAGAAAGAGGCATTTTATTGAGATGTGTTATCCAATAACCATAAGACTGAAGGCTTAAAAAACACTTAGAAGGGGGGGGGGTTGAATAAGTTTTTCAGATTAAATTTTACTTTTTTGACAAACAAAACTAAATACTCAAGGATTTTTATCCTGGTTCGTTTGAAACTCAAACTACTCCAGTCCACTCGTCAAGGTGATTTCGCCTCTCTCAACGAGGAATTAATCCACTATAATCAAAAGATTACATTGCACAACCAACTGTTGTGACTAACAACAATGCACAAGCCAACTGCAAGTGACTAACACCTCTAAGACTCAACTAGTCCTAACCCTCTTGAGAAATCTGACACAACTGGTCTCTCAAGGAACAATTTTAAATGAACTTCTAGACAATGTGTTTATAATATGCTTCTATAAAGCTTTATCACTTACAATGATTTTTACACAAATTAATTAAGCTCAAGAACTTAGAAAGAAAATGTTATAGAATGATGATTTTAATTTCAGCAGCGTAAGTTCTCTATATTGATTGTTGTTTTTCTTCTTTGAATTTGAACGCTTTATATATAACTTCTTAGAAACTTTCCGTTGCAAGGTAGCGTGTCTTTGGTACAGGAAAGAGTAATTAGCTTGCTAATCTCCACGTGATTTTGCTTAACCAATGGCTCTTGAACATTGAGTCACTCAAGTACTTAGTCGTTTTAGCTTAGTAGGATAACGTTGCTGTAGCAGACGTTGTCTTAGAAGATGACGTACATATAGATAATAATCTTCTGTAAACCTTGTTAGAATATCTTCTTATCAGAACATTCTGTTGGTGCTTTCTATCAGAGGTTTGCGCTTGCATGCTTCTATCAGAAGTTGCTTCTAGCGTGCGTGACCAGAAGTTCTGCTATCATTAGAACTTCTAATACTTCAGCATAATTTTGATGTCTCTATATTATTCAATGCTTGAGTCACAACATCATCTGAAATGAAAACAATATTCATCAGAGTGTCATATCTATTATACAAAATTTATTCCACTTGTTATCATCAAAACTCTAAGATTATGTCTAGAACCAAATTATGTTCTAACAAAGACCCCTATTTATACAAATGGTGATGCGTTTTAGACCACACATAAGTGTCAGTTCAATCAAAACCCTCCAAAAGTATCGGAAAAATCTCAACCGTTGAAAAAACTTAATATTTATACATATTCGAAATTTCAGTTTTAAAGGAAATTTCCAATTACTGAAAAAGCGTAATTTTCGGTATACCAAAAACTTGTATAATCTGATATACCAAAATTTTCACAATCACTTACGAAAATTTCGTTATACCGGATATTATGTAATTTCTAATATACCAGATTTTTTGTACTTACTTTCGGAAATTTGGGTGTACCAGAAATTTTGTGAGTGTACCAAAAATTTTGTCAAAAAGTTTCTTTGTAATGCATCAGGGATAAAGTTGAAATAAAAAAGATTGAGAGGTGACAGGTTAAATTTAGGGGTGAGACAAGAAAAATTTCTGGCCATCTTTTTAAGAAGTCTATTTTTCTTTTCTACCTTTTTATTAGAGTTCTAGGATATGATAATTATTATGGAGAATATCATTTGTTCACACAAAAATTAAAAAGATTTGTTTTTAATTCTTTACCATTTGTTCACTTCTAATGGTTGTAGTTTTCAAATCTTTTTAAACTTGTTTTCAAAATTCTCAGAACACATAACGTCAACCATCATTCTGTTTAATGGAATTTTGCCCACCGTTGTAATTATCATCAATGAGAGTAGTCCATATTTTAATAGTCTCAAGGAGGACGCAAAGTTTTTAGATTAAGCAGGCCTCTCACAAGATTAAGTTTGTTAAGCTTTGAGATTAGTCTCAAACTTCCATATCCTTTGCTTATGTCATAGTCATTTCTCTTAGTTCACGTTAGTTGTTTCTATAAATTAGGCAATTTGATTTTATAATATTATTTTTCTTCACACTCGTAAAAAAGACAACACCATTTTTTGACGTATAGATTTGCAAGCCTTTTAATAAAAGGCTACGCCATAATCACCACCTCTTAATTGAAACTGAGAATTTCTGAATGCATCTTAAATACTTTTTAAGTGCACTAATGTAAAATTTTATACATATTTTTAAAAATTGGAGATACATTTCTAGGACGCACCAACAACTAACTAAAATTAACTGACATCGTAAATATATTTTTGATTTATAACCGCAAGTGTATTTTCGGTATTATTCATTATATAATGCAGAAATATAGCACTTACATATTACATAAGATTCTAAATAAAACATAAAATTACATAAAGTAAGCAATTCACTACATATGAGAAACATTACACTATAACATCCGGGTGGACGTTGCAACAACTTCAAAATTTCATTGACCGTTCTTGTAATCATTACATTAAGCTCGACGAAAATTTTCCGTCGTAACCAGAAAAAGTTATCCACATAGCCTGTAAATCAGTCCTTGTGTTTATCTTTTTGTTGATGAACTCAAGCTTTCCATCTTTGTTAATGGATGGAGAGCGGTACTCAATCTTCGAAATTTTCCGATTGTCGCCAAATGGTAAAAGACCCCGTATTGTGTAGTGAAGATCTTCAAGCGGTTCGCACTTGTTGGCTTTGAATTCCCTTGATGATAGATCTCTGGTAACAAAGTGAATCTTTCAAACATGTCAAACGATATTCATATTTTGTTTTAATGTTTACAAATGATATAACATGAGATATGAGTTTCTTATATAGTAGCTAAAGGATGTTATGAACCACACACATCCTATCTCATGACAAAATGGAAATCAGAAATACATGTTCGATTACACCTTAAGTAATAACCGGAAGTACATATCCGGTAAAGTTGTTGATATTAAAAACCAGAAACAAAGATAAAACAAACATAATAGTTATAATCAAAATATACTAATTGCTTACATAACCACCAAAATGAGAATATTCCACGTCATAATTCATTAACAAAAAATACATATACATCAAAGTCATATTTAACTATTTAAAAGATCCGAAGTAATTATCTCCTGACAAATCCATAAATGGTACACCCTTTGACTTTTCCTTGTTTTTTGCACTTTCAATGTTCTTCAACTTGGTCCACTCTTGCATCTTTCAATAAACTGGTCCATCCAATTCTCAGATCTGTTTGCATAATGAATCACTGACTCCGGTGATATAGTCGGTGTGGGGCACCCTGATTTCAAATACACTTGAACAAAATGTAGGATTTTAACCCACCCAACATAAATGATATGATTAGTGGGATTAGATGTTGGATGAGTACGCAATGGGAAAAAAGTTTTTGAAAAACTGTATCTCGTAAGATTAATACACACCCTCTCATAGTCACTTGCAATGAGATGACCTATCTCGGGGGAAACACATCCATTTTTTCTCCGGTGCAAATGCTTCCATGGATGGTACAAGAGTGTCATAGATTTCTGCATACTTATACGCATTCCTGTAAACCCGTGTGTACAAATCTCTATGGCTCCTCAACTCTTGAATAAGAGTTTGGCGCATAAGTGTGTGATCCTCTCCCCCTTTACCGAGTAAAGCAGAAATAGTATAAAAACCCAATTACCGTCACCACCAACATTTACGACCGGATCAATGTGATTGTGCATAAAAACCAGCATCTCCTAAATGAATGATATTTATGGTGGATGCGGTGGAGTTGGAGGTTTGCTTATGCGAGCACCTTTGAAGACCGTTTCCTGAGATTACGGCATCGGTGACCTGGGAAATTTTTTGTCAACGTGTTCAAAATATGATGGACTCCTCATAGTAGAATTTTCACTTGGTGTAGGTTTTACCTTTTTTGGTGCTCCTTTTGTTTTAACCAGTTGAGACGGTAGTTTCAAATCATCGGTATCTGGAAATGCGATTTTCCTCAGTTGCTCTTTGATGTGGAGTTTTGTGTTGTCATTGCCTTTCTTAAATATTTTTGGTATCACTTCCCATTCTGTCAAGATTGTGATACTTGACTTTCCCTCTTCCATTGTACTATCGTCTTCAAAGCTCAACCTCTTCTAATGACTACATATCGCGTCCATTCTTATCGGGTTGTCATTTTTCACCTTCTTAGATATGACACAAGAACACGGGAGACCACATGTATTCACAATTGTGCAACCATACTTAGATGTATCGGAGCCTAAATTAGAGGCTCGTTTGGCTTCATAAAAAATAAAATTAAAAGCTGATAGTGATATGTTGCCAACCAACTGAGAATAGAGAAAGTTGTCTTTGAACCTGTGTTCCAACACTATGATACTACGACCAAATGATGTTTGAATTTTATTATCTTGGTTAAGTATCATTTGGTTAATTGATTCCCAATCCGTACACAAATTATCATTGCTATTTCCTAGCCAATTATTCAGACCTGCATGGGATGAATTAACTCGGTTTATTGTGGTATTTGCAAGATGCATAACCTGATCTGTCCACGCACAAACAATCTTCTCCTTCACCTGATCCAAAATTATACTCTCAATATATTTCAACAAATCATGACATTTATCAGACACTAGAAAGATATACATGTTTGGCCTAAAATTACCTACTCTTGTCCCCAAGAATTATTCTTAAGAACATTGAATAAACTTGAGATCTTCTAGAAGGATATGCCTACGAATCTCCTTATACAAGGAAATAAAGTCTTAAGGCTAACTTCCAACTAAACAACAAACAAGGCTTAGATTGATTATCCTCCAAACCAAACAGAGATTTTCCATGGGATGATCTCAAACTAAGATGGAATTTTGAGTTGACTATCCTCCAAATTAAATTGGGGTTTTATTCAAGATGACCACAAATTGAGTTAAGATTTTATACTGACTGATCTCAAACCAAGTTAATTTTTACCAGGATAAACTCGGGAACCAAGTGAAATTTTAATCGGGTTGATCTCGAACTAATAAAGATTTTAACCGGGCTAAGCTCAAGAACCGTTGTGGAGATTTAAATGGTTTATCTTCACGAACAAAATTAGACTTTTTCTTCTTGGAGAAACTCACGAACGAAATAGAGATTCATAATACAATCCACGACCAAATAAGATATTTTACTAGTTTAGCTTGCAACCAAATAATAACTTCCTATAAAAGAAATATTTACTCAAAGTGTAGTTATACTCTTAGTAAATTATAATTTTTCCCTCACCTTGAACAATGATCTTCATTTGGCTTTGTCAAGTTTGAGCCTGATCTGCTAAAAATTTCAAAACCTAAGTCTGATCTATGGCCTACCATATGCTTATTTTTATGCCCAAGTTTGACCTTTTCGAATGCCTGATTGCCCTATTACCCTACAAATGATAAAAGTCTATTTTATATTGAAAATTTGTAAATTAGCAATTTAACTAATGTTTAAATAGACTACTAAATTAAAAGACCAACTAGACAGAATACTTATTTACGTATTAACATAAGTTTTGTTATAGTATTTATTTGATAGAACTTATGAAAACAACTTATGACATTGTTCATAACTTTTTTAAAACTTATTTTCATAAGTTCTTTGAAAAAATTAAATTAAATTATTTATATATTAATTCAAAATACAAATAAAATAAAATAAAATAATAAATGTATTCATATTTATTTAAATAGATCAGTCTTATAGGCTTATGTATTCATATTTATTTATGGCATGTGACATAGTTTTTTTTTAATTAAATAGACTTATAAAAAAACATATATCCTTTCTATTTAAAAAAAGGTTGGCTTGGCCTAGGACTATGTGTAGGCTAGGTCATATACTCCTGTTAGTTGGAATGCCCTATTACCACCCCTACTCACTTAGACTTAAAATACTTTCAAAGTATTATGGATAAATATGACAAAAATGAGAGATTTAGTTAAAATTACGAGAGAAAAGAAAGTGAGAACAAAGCTCTTTTTGGATGTGAAAAATTATATAAAAATCTCTATTTATAGGTTGAAGCATGATATAAATTTGGAAACAATCCATGGGATAAATCATTGTCATAATTAATTGATCAAGCCACAAATGGAAGGTTTTGATATTGATCTGTTACCAATCATTAAGAGATTTTCTCATTCTATTTTAGAATAAATCAAGCAAAACATAATCTATTAGGTTATTAGTCTAATTGACCATCTAATTTTAAAAAGGATTTCAATGAATCTGACACCCCTCTATTTAATTGGATAGGCCTAAAAATAATTTTCCTATGGTTTAAATGAAATATGAAATGCTTATTAAATTGTGTGTGTGTGTGTGTGAGATTTTGCCATCGTATTTCTAGAAATATCCTTGTGTCTTTATAAGACTGGTCACTCAAAAAGACAGAACCAAGCAAGCTTTCACACTTCATATCTTTTCCAACTTTGAAGCTTCAAGTCTTACCATTATTTGAGAGTTGAGAGTTTAAACCAACATCATACTTTAAAAAAAAAGTATTCACTTGAATTTCCTTTAATCATAGGTTTAACTTCAAAGAGATGACTTGATCTTCAAGAACATATTCAATTTGATATCTTGATTCAAGAGGATAGCTTGATGAACCATCTTGAGCATCTTTGACAACTTCAGCTATACTCACTCGATATTAAGTGTTGTCATCAACAAAATTAAACATCTACCATGTTGACTAAACATGTACTTAATATACAATCAGAGGTATAGATAATATAACACACACAAAAACCTTGATACTTGTTATTTCTAAGATATACAAGTATAAGACTATTCTTAAGTCTATGCCCAATACAATAACTATAAATTGTAACGTAAAGAGTGAAAGAGTACTTGCAATTTCTGATTTTCTGTTGTTGTACTTTTGTATTATTCTTGTTGTTTCCTTTTGAATCTTTAGCTCATTTATATAGAGATAAAAAGAGTCGTTGGAAGCTTGCTTGCATAAGTTTCTTTGTAGACAGTATTTGTGGTTTGTAATCAGTTTAGTTTTAGTGGATAAATTCCTTGTTGAGAAAGGTAAACTCACCTTGGCAGATGAACTGAATTAATTTTGTTAAGAGTGAACCAGGATAAAAATAATTGTGTTCATTTATTTTTGTTCTTGTTTCATGTTTGATTGTGTTGGATTGAAAAAGTTCCAAATCTACAAACCCAATTCAAAACCCCCCGTTTCTCGTGTTTCATGTACCTGCAAACCAGATCTAGTCATGTGGAACTTCGACGCCAATGGGGTTCAAGTATGCTTATGCTCTTCCGTCCTTAAATCCGTCTTTCTTCTTCTCCTTATTTTCTTCTTCTGTGAATTTCTAGTTAGATTGTTATTATGTTGAAATTGTTCTCGATTTTGCTTCCGTTGCGTTGAAGATTATTGTTCAGCTTGGTATGCTATGAATTTGTGAGTTCTATTGATGTTATGGAGTTGGATTGGAGGAAGTTTCTAGCAGAGTTTTTGCAACATTTTCATCCCTTTTTATTCCCCTCCCGTGCTACTGTGTTCGGTTGGATTTTATAGGTGGAGATAGATGGAAAATTTGGTGAGGTTTGAGAAGGAAAACCATATGAGATTAAAGTTTTAAGAAGAGATAAAATTAGCTGCAAATTGTTGAGTTTGGAGGGATTTTTGTGGTGAATACGTGTGATACTTGGTTGAATTAAATGTAGCCGATAATTAGATTAGGAAAGAGGGGTTATGATCAAATTTCTTGTGAAATTGAAATTTTATTATGGAATTGAATTTGAATTCATTTGTAATGTTAATTTGAGGTTTGTGTATTGGTAAAATGCAATTAGGATGTTTTTACAGCTATGCATGAAATTGGATTTTTCTGTAGTGTAGAAAAGGTGTGTGTGGTCCCATGAGAATGCAACATTGGCTTTTTGGCTTATACATTATTTTGAAAAATGAATTCAAAATGTGGCTTATGAATGGCGCTCTAATTTTGGTTCAAAAGTGGTTTCAAATTGACTTGAATCAATATTTTGCAAATGACTTGGTTCACCAAATTTAAAAAAAGCTTAAAATGTACTTGTAAAGTCACTTGAATTTGTGTTAAGAGGTATTAAAAGGGACTAACAAAAATTCAAATTTTTCCTTGATTTAACTTAACGATTTAAATTGAATCAAAAAATTAAATCAAAGTGAACATTGAATTTTTGAAAAATGTTAACCATGGACTCGAAGTGAAGTTTGACTTTAACCTAAAAATCTTGACCTTTGACTTCTTTTTTTGAATTTTTGAAAAGAAATAAATTTTAGATGGAATGATATACACAAAAATGAATAATAATATGAGGATTGACCTAAAAAAGATGAAGATCAAAAGTGTAATGGTCAACTCTACTTTAACTTTACAAAAGAATGAAAATATGCATCAAATAAATGAAATGGGCAATGGGAAAAAAATGAGGTATGACAACTGCTCCTATTCAATTATCTATAGCCAGATATCATGAATGATCTTAGTCTTCATGACATTGATGGTAGAAGGTAATTAAACACATAAATACCTGAATTTTTTTCCCTTGGCGCAAGTGAGATGATATGGTATGATATGATGTACGAATTCTCTCGTTGGGGATATAAAAACAAAAATTAAACTCGGTAGGGATTGTTTGAGATGATTGTAAAGGAATTCCAATGTGAATTCAAATGATGTAAAATAGGAAGACCCACTAGGGAAAGACAATGGCACTGACAAATCGTCTACAATTAATGTATTGATTCAGATCAAGAGATGACCAACACCAACCAAATATATTAATGAAGGTAAACAAAAGACATACATCATCAACTAATGTACTGATGAATCATCAACTAATGTACTAACGAAGGGAATGGGAGATGACCAACATCAACTAATGTACTGATGAAGAGAAACGAAAGATGACTAACATCAGTTAATGTACTGATGGAAGGAAACAAAAGAATGACCAATATCATCTAATGTACTGATGAAGTAAAACAAAATAATGACCAAGTGACTTCAAGTAAAAGAGGGGGCAGGTGAATTGTGGTATTTATAATTCTCGATTAATTTTGTATTTTTCTCAATTAAAATTGAAATTATGTTAGTAGTTTCTTGATAATAATAACAACAGAAATAGAAAATTAAATAGCATAAAATAAAGAGAGTAAGGGTTAGAGAGATTGCACCATAAATCTATTCATGTTTGGTTGAACATTGACCGAGTCCTGTCCCCAAGAGTTCTTCTTGAGATTTTGACTACAAACTTTTCCAGATTTTACAAGTTATACCCACAAATCTTAATTAAATATGATCTTGATATTTTAAAGGCTTATCCTCAACCAAATATAGATTTTATCCCAAGCTAAGCTAAAAAGCCTTGAGATATTTTCTGGCTTATCTCAATAACTAAAATAAAACTTTTTCCGACAAAGCTCAATAAAAAAACACATATTTTTTATGACTAGTTTATCTCATGAACCAAACTCAATATTCTAAAGAGTATCATACTCTCAGGGATTAGAAAAACACCAATACCACTAACAAACTCTTCCTCACAAGCAAAGTTTCACTCAAAAGCACTACGATAATTTTAAGTGAAAAAAATTTCTAGAGAAAGAAGGAGAGAGAATAGAGAGATATAGTTCAAAGAAAATGTAAATTTTTGGAAAGTGGCGTAAAATGAAGAGGAGGTGAGTCTCATGTATATAGGTGTTGGAAAAACCAGAAAAGGAAATGATCCATGGGAAAAATTAATAAGCTAATTGATTGACATAATGCTCCAATCGATTGTAGAGTCATTTTTAATCAATTACCCTGCCTAATATGGAATAATTTGACATAGTGTCGTTGCAAGTCATTAAGGTGTTGCCCTAATTGTTTGGTTAAATGTTCGACCATTCTCCAATCAGTAGCCTTAGTGCTCCAATTGACTAGCAGACTCATAAAGGTTTTTCAAATCAATTTAACTCCTCAATCAATTGACTAGTTCAAAAAAGCTTTGAAAATAGATTTAACAGCTTATTAGTCACTTGACAGGAACTAGAAAATAATTAAAAAAGGATTTTAAATGTGTGAATATGTGTGTAAGTTTGCTTAGTACATAGAAGTTACTTCCTTACTTTTACAAAATTCTGGTCACTCATACACGATCTAACGAGCTTTCAACTTCCTTTCTTCTATTACTTTGAGGCTTCCAAGACTTTTTCCAAATACATTGATCATATAAGCACTTTAAGTTTGAGTTTTGTTTTGTTGATGAGGCTATAAGTTTAAGAATGCGCCTAAAAGAGGGTGAATTAGGTGTAATAATATTTTTAATAGTTCTTAGAAATGTGTTTCTTTCATTTCTGCTTATGATTTGTGATGAAAGTGATACATGCAAAAAAGTAAAGAACACTAGAAATTTATCCTACTTCCCCTTATAATCCAAGAGTACATCTATTCCCCTTACCACAAGTTAGATTTTATTATTGTTAGATCTTATGGACAAGACCCTCCTAGCCTTCCTATCTAACAAAATCGCCAAGAACAATCCTCTTGTGATCAACTAAGTTGAAATTAGAACAACCATCTCCAATTCAACTTTATTGTTGCCGACAATCTCAGACATCAACGTACCAAACAAGTAGAAAAAGAAGAAAAAAACATTTATTTTCCACTATCTTGTTTCCAACAATCCTGGACAACAAGGTATACACTTTACACAATTTTAATTCCAACAATCCTGAAAAAATAAGATGTGATACAACATGAGTTGCTCAAGATAACACAATAATACAATACTCTCTTAAGGACTTATTCTATTTCAATATAAAACTTAATAACACAATACTCTCTTAAGTGCTCGAGATAATTTTATGAATATGATTTGAAAATGTTACTAAAAAAGTATCACTGTATAAAAAAATTGCTTAGAAAAAATATGCAGAGAGTTTTTTTTAATAATTTTGAAAGAGGCAAGAGTAAATTAAAATTTGAATTCAATTTATAGTGTGAAACAAATCTTCATACATCATGGCAATAATTAGTAAAAAAGGGTTTAAAATGAATGCATTTAAAATAAAATGTTTCCATGAAGTAGTTTAGTGAAAAAGTGTTTACGATTCAACATTTTTCAAATTTGACTCAGGTACAATCGATTGCACCAAAATTACAATCGGTTGCATGAAACAATAATATGTGCAAATCTGGAAAATTTGCCATGCACTCAAATACACTACTACAATCAGGGGCGGTTTCAGCGTACGGCCAGGCTGGGCACATGCCCAGGCTCTGGCCCAAATATTTTTGGAGGCGGAGGATGGTACTTCATAGGGGTGGACAAACGGACGGTTTCGGTCGGTGATGGACTGAAATTGTCAATCCAAATGAAACCACGGTTACACAATTCTCATCCAATCTCGTCCATTTACACTACGGTTTTGTCGGATTTCGGTTTCGTCGGATTTCGGTTTTATCGGTTGGTTAAATTCGGATTATAAAGAGGAAAAAACACAAAGAAAAGGATGGAAATTGAATAGTAGAGATGAATTAATCCAAAAGACTTTCCATTCACAGAAGCTGTTGTAAACTTAAAACAATATGGAAATATACAATTACTATTACACCTATATAATCATTTAAGATCCTTGCATTCACAGAAGCTTTCAACAACTGAACAACTTGAGTATCCACGGATGCTTCTCTCTGATGCAGCTTCGATGTAGGATGGAGAAGAGAAGAATGACATGTGAATGAGTTTGGATACTCATGTTCTTTAGATAGAAAAGAGAGAGTAAAGCTTTAAGTTTGAATACTCATATTCTTAGATAGAAAAGAGTAAAGATAGAGAGAGATGATTTGATTTTGAGATAGTAAAAGAAATAATAAGAATAATAATAATAATCTATAAATCTATATCTAGAATGATATTCTACATTCATATCACGTGAAGAGAGAGTAAAAATTGTGTACTCTTTGTTTTAGAGGTATTGTCTAGTCACATCACTGAAAACTTAATATTTTAATGAAAAGTAAGATACTCAATATGTTAATGAAAAGTAGGATGTGTTTGAATAAAATTAAGATATGTGTATCTCGTGGTCGGTTTCGGTTCCCATTGGATTACTTTAAGTCATCCAAACCCGTCCGCCATTAGTCACACAAAACCTATTTAGGATTATAAATCACCAGCTTTTTTATCGATAATTTTTTTGCCCAGGCTTCATAATTTTCCTGGCTCCGCCACTGACTACAATCAATTGAACAACTACCGCAAATATTTCTAAGTCAAAATCTTTGAAAATATTTCTAAATCAAAATGGCAATCACAAGACTTGAACTCAAGACCTTTTAGTTCCTTCACACATGCCTTTCAACAAATTGAGCCAATTCACCATTCATTGAAAGTATGAATAAATTATATGTAATGGCAAAAAAATATTTTCGCACTCTTCATGAACCATTAACCAAACTATAAACCATCACTTGTAGAAACATTTGAAAATTGTTTTACCAAGGTTTAAATATGAAATAGTTTTTTCCAATGCATGATTAAAAGACTTTGAGAACTAAGATTGTATATGTTAAGGATTTCATATACCTTGAAACTTGATTCCAAGGCTTAAACAAAGTCATGCATATTTTTCCTTCTTTGATATATGTACATGGTCTTGAGAGATTTAAAGTTCTCTTCTCAAAACACAATGTTAGAGAAGCTTGAATTCACAATACCCCTCTTTTTGATGATGACAACCATTAAAATTTGAAGTGCTTGAATCTCTTAGAATAAATGAGAAGCTCTTATGTGAATTATCTCCCTAACTTTGATAACTCCCCCTTGATCAAATCTCTACATTGATTCATAGAGAATTTGACTTATTTATGACTGCAAAAGTTAGAGACAAGCATACATCATATACACATATATTTTCTCCCTCTTTGTTATTAGCAAAAAGGAAGGGAAAAGATGAAATATATAAAGAAATTATAAAAATATTATTAATTCTTTTACCTATGAGTTTTACCTCATGTGTGACTTCGTCTTTAATAAAACATTCATCCTGGGTGAAATTGACGTTTACTTTTGTCACAAAGTTAGCTATATCTAGAAGATTGTGCGTTAATCCTTCAAAAAGTACATCTTCAATGGATGTGAAAGGTGGTGCTCCAGCTTTGCTTATGCCAAGAATTTTTCCTTTATGGTTGTTCCCATATGTTACATAACCTTTGGAATTTAGAACTAGAGATGAAAATTAGTTTATGTCTCCCATCAAATACTTAGAACAACCACTATCAAGATACCATAGATTTGTAGTGGTCTTCAAGCAAACCTACAAAATAAATTAAATTTTGTTTGGTACCCAATGTGCCTTGGGTCCTTTATAATTAATTCTTTTCTTGACCCACACGTAATACCCATTTTCCACACTAAAGTTCCTTACATAACAAGCATTAGGTATGTGACCAATTATACCACAATAAAAACATGTAGGAACAAAATTACTTCTATATCTAGGAACATAATACTTTTTATTAACAAATCTCTTCTTAGGATGATGATGAACTTTATGTGCTTTATTCACTTTCTATTGGGTGGATTGTTTACTTACTTTAACAAAGATAGTTTTACTAGTGTTTGGTTTGTTAAAATTAAAATAACCAAGCCCACTCTTATCATTGAAATATATTTGTTGACTAAGGACACCATCCAAACCAATTTATCCTTTTTCATATCTTTCAAGAACTATTTTGAATCGGACAATTTGAAAAGAAAGTGAGTCAAACTCTTTTCAGGTAAAACTATTATTTTCTTTTTCATGAAAAAAATGTTTTTCAACTTCAAAATCTTTTTCCATAGTGTCAATATTTTCTTCAAGAGACAAAATTTGTTTCTTTTGTGTTGACACCATTTTATATAGAATTTCATATTCATTAAGTAATTCATCAATAACACGAAGTGCATAATTATAATAAGAAGATATTTCAATTCTAACCTCCTCTTCTTCATCATCAGAATGATGTGTTGCTATCAATGCAAGATTTACATGTTCTTCATCTGAATATGAATTTATTCCTTTGTTATCTCATGCTACATATGCTTTTATTTGGCCTTTTATCCTTATTTCTTTTGAAGTATTTATTCTTTTTTTCTAGTGTAGGGTTTTCACTTTTAACATGTCATTTTTCTCCATATTCAAAACATGTAACCTTCCTTGTTGGTGCTTCCCTTTTAATGATATCTTTTTTTCTTTTTCTTTTTCTTAGAAACTTTTCAAACTTCTTGATAAGATCATCATCTTCTTCACTAGTGGACTCATCTTTTTGATTACTATCATGATATTTGGCTCTAGTCTTTAAGGCAATGTATTTTTAATCTTTTACATGACTTTCACGCTTTTCAAGTCTTCCAAGTTTCGTCGCATATTCTTGAAGTTTTCCAAACACACAGAAGTCATTTTGGATAGATTTTCCTTCTCGGATATTGCCGTCACTTTTGGTTGTGATTCCATGGTTAAAGATCTAAGCACTTTAAGATTAAGTTCATCGGTAGTAAGAGTATTACCAAATGTTTTCAAGTGATTTGTCAAATACACGAATCTTTTATATAGGTCGAGGATTGATTCTTCGGGCTCCATTCTAAATATTTCATACTCTTGACTCGAAGTGTTCAATCTAGATCTTTTAACTTTAGTAGTTCCTTCATGATTTTCACCAATGTATCCCATATCTTTTTTGTCACTGTGCATATCAAAATACAAAAGAATTCATCCATATTAAGTGCACATTGAAGAAGATTTATTGCTTTCTTATCATAGATGACTTTTTCTCATCATCTTCATTCCATGAACTTTTGGACTTAGGGGTGCCAACACCATTAACAACACTGGTAGAAACGAAAGGTCCATCTATAACTACTTTCCAAACTTCTTTTCCTTAAGATTCTATATGCGCCTTCATACGTATTTTCCAGAAATCAAAATATTCACCATAAAACAATGGAGGCTTGTTATTGATACCACCGTCTTTGAAAATCGAATTTGCATTTGCGGAAGCCATTCCAGTTCTTTAGGAACAAGTTACCTAAAACCTGCTCTGATGTCAATTTTAAGTTTAAGATTGCATCTAAGAGGGGGGGGGGGTGAATTAGGTGTAATAAAATTTATCTGATTTTTAGAAATGTGTTTCTTTCTTTTCTGATTATGATCTGTGATGAAAGCCATCAATACGGAAAAGTAAAACCACCAGAAATTTATCCTAGTTCCCCTTACAATCCGAGAGTACATCTAGTCCCCTTACCACATGCAAGAGATTTTAGTATTATCATATATTATGGACAAGACCCTCATAGTCTTCCTATCTAACAAAATCACCAAGAATAATCCTCTTGTGATCAACCAAATTGAAATGATAATAATTATCTCCAATTCAACTTTCTTGCCTCCAACAATCATGGGCAACAAGGTGTACAAACCAAACAAGTAGAAAAAGAAAACAAACATTTCTTTTCCACTCTCTTGTTTCCAAAAATCCTGGACAACAAGGTATACACTTCACATAATCTTAATTTCAACAATCCTAAAAAAATAAGATGTGATACAACAAGAGTTTTTTAATAAGTAAGTTTACTTCTTTAATTTCAATATGAAATTAAATAACACAACACTCTCTTAAGTGCTCAAGATACTTTTATGAATATGATATGTAAATGTTACTAAAAAGTATCTTTGTATGAAAAAATTGTTTAGAAAAAATATGAAGAGAGTTTTTGATAATTATGAAAGAGGTAACAGTAAATAAAAATTTGAATTCAATTTATAGAGTGAAGACAACTCTTCATAAATCATGGCAATGTTTAGTAAAAAAATTGGCTAAAATGAATGCATTTAAAATGAAATGCCATGAAGTGGTACCAAAACACTATTGTAATCAATTAAATGCTTTGTATTTTCATTTTCTAAACTGGCAGTGGCTAAACCAATTTTGATACAATCGATTGCACATTCCATGTTATTGATTACATGCTGAATAATTTTGAGAATATTTATAAGTTAGAATCTTTGAAAATATTTCTAAATCAAAATTCCATTCACAAGACTTGAACCCAATTCCTTTTAGTTCCTTAACATATGCCTTTCAACCAATTGAGCAAATTCACCATTCATTGGAAGTATGCATAAGATATATGTAATGGCAAAAAAATATTTTCAAGGTTTAAATATGAAATAGCTTTTTTCAACGCATGATTAAAAAACTTTGAGAACTGAGATTGTTTATGTTAAGGATTTCATATACCTTGAAACTTGATCCCAAAGCTTGAACAAAGTCATGCATCTTTTTTCGTCTTTGATATATGTACATGGCTTAAGAGATTTAAAGTTGTCTTCATCAAAATAAAATGTTGGAGAAACTTGACTTCACACAGACATGATATGTTTCTATAGTTAGTCACCATCATCAACAATTGAAAGCTATTAACATCAACTCAATAATTGTTTCAGTAATCAAAACTTCAGATGAATCTTCTGCTGGTTTATCAACTTTATACCTGCAATCACATAGATCCACATGGAAATAAACTCTGCCTTGAGCACGTCCATGAGAGCCATCTTAATCTGATTATCTCTAGAATATGCATCCAAAGATCTTAGAGTTTTGTAACTTGAGGATCCATCAATCAAACAATCTATATTGGGTAGAAAATATGGATCTTTAGGGAAAATAACATTTAGGTTAATAAATTAGACGCAAATGCGTCATTATTGACACTTTATGAACTAAGATACATCATCCATCCAAGATGGATACTTAGTTTTGGTGATAAAACCAACGCTTCCTAGCTTCTAAACCTATTCATTAATGATTTCTCTTTCTCCTTGCTCATTTTACACTTCCTCTGAGAAAATGACTTCACTATGGAGTAAATGACAAGATGATGACAGACCACTCTAGTATCTACCCATGACATGTTAGAGAGCATATGGATGAACAACTTTATGTTTCTTCTTAATAGGGCAACAAACTCTGCCTCTTCGATAACAAATAATGAGATGCCTAGTTTAGTGACTTGATAATCCAAAAGTCCAAATTGTACCTCCTTTAAGTCCTCTGTCGGAGCGACAAACTCTATGTTATAGTTCATGTTTATGGTTTATCAAAAAAGAAGTTTTCAAAAACATTTCACAATTCAATTTTTTTTTTGGTATTTTTTTGTCACATTTAGTGTCAACTACCAACACAATAAGAAACTTGTTCAACAAATTTATGAAATTTAAATGCGTTCGAAATACGTCACTCACGACAAAATAGTTTTCACGCTTTCAACTCCAACACATATTTTCCAACTTCAATGATCTTCATAAAATGTTACGATTTAGTCTTAGTCATTTTCAAAAATATCTAGATTATCTTTTGGATCATATAAATATGAATAATATCACTTTAAATGTCCAATCTTACATAAATTCAATATGTGTCTCAATACAACATTATACTTTATCAACTCATATACATGTCTTGCTTCTCTTCCTTTAAACAATTCATAATTGCCACTCTTCCTTTAAACAATTTATAGATAAATGATCAATCAATATCTAAGCTAACTCATGATTATGAAGTTTATATGCACACCATTTTAATTGACCATCCAATTACGTCCTTTCACAACTGCAATCTAAATTTAAAAATCTAAATTTAAAAGGACACCCACATTTTTTAGAAATACTATTGATTCAGGTATGTAATGAGTACTTTGTGTTTGTTTAACTATTGCTAGATTCTAAGCAAGCACAAGGGTTTATATCCCTTTTCAAAACCCAAACTGATGTAAGTATTTTACTTTTTTTTTTTTGCATTAGTGAAATGGATTTGTTATAAATTGTGACGCCATTATTCGTGGGATATTTTGAAAGTCGGGTAAGTTCATCGCTGCAAAAAATATTAAAAATCATGTGTTATTTTTATGAAATATTAATAAAAGTCATGTATTTTTAAGAAATATCATACAACTTAATAAAAGTATCTGTAAGAACCACAATTACCCTTCTTACTACAACTTATAACTTTTTTGATTCTAAATTTAAATATTTAGTTTATCATTCTAAAAACATAAGAATAAAAATTATTTTGTAATTATTTAGATCCTTATTTGATATAAAATATGTTTTGAAATTATTTAGCTTTTTATCGAAAGGTTAATAAAACAAAACAAAATCAATTGAGATTTTGTAATTATTTTAAACTTATGAAATAACTAAAACATATCTGAATCTTTTCAAATTAACTTTATAATTGTAATCATGTTAAAAAAAAATTAAACGATAGTCATAAAAATTTAATGATAAATGATAATCATAAAAAATTAATGATAAAAGGTAGAAATTTATTGATACAATCATTTTTATAAATTGAATAAGTTACAATTGTTTTTATAAATGGAAATATAAGTTACAAATAATTTTATAAACGTAATAAATTCAACTATGTATACAATTATTTGTAAAAAATCGAATAAGTTGCATATATTTTTATAAATGGACGCACGGTTCAAGATGTTTAATTATAAATGAAAAAAAAAGTTACAATAATTTTATAAACGAGAATAAGTTACAATAATTTTTATAAAAGAGAATAAGTTACTAATATTTTTATAACGGAGAAAAATTGAAGTATTAAAACAATTGTTTTTAACATTAATAAATTAAAAACTACTTTATAAATTATTACACATGTTCAATGCACTTATAAACGAAATTCTTTTTACATATTTGCTTCAACTAGCTTTGGTACGTAATCTTCTGTGATTATTGTGCAACAATATTTGTTTGGGAGAAAATGTATCGTTAGAAAATGTTATGAAATGAAAAGTGGTACTGGAAATTCATAAAAGATTCATCAATGAAACAAAATTTTGGATTAATAAATATTTATATAGTTAGACTGATTTATTTTAGGATATAATAAGAAAGTTTTAAAATTGAAAAATTTGACTGAGAGGTGTTATATATTTTAGGTTTGAAAAAATGGACTAATATCTAAAATATTTTTAATAAATTTTTAGAATTAATTCATTTGGATTCAACTGGTTTTTTCATTGATGAAGTTCAACTACGAAATTGGTAGCATGAAGATGTTTACATGAAATTTTATAAGACTTGAATGTATCAATATATTCTTAGTGTCAGGCATGTTAAATATGTTGTTTAATATTTTAATGTTCTAAATATAGACAGAATTTTGCTTGATTACATTAATTTATATTTGATATATATGAAAGAATTTTGTAAGTTATAATTAAATACATGTAATGTGAGATTCGGACGAGACCCGTTTCTTACTAGTTATACTTTATCAATTCATATACATGTCTTGCTTCTCTTCCTTTAAACAATTCATAATTGCTACTCTTCCTTTAAATAATTCATAAATAAATGATAAATTAACATTTAAGCTAACTCATGATTATGAAATTTATATGCACACCACTTTAACCAACCATCCAATTACATTCTTTCACAACTGCAATTTAAATTTAAAAATCTAAATTTAAAAGGACACCCACATTTTCTAGAAATATTAATATAGATGAACTTTCAACAAACATCTTAACATCTTATTTTTTCCACTTATTTCCCATACCAATTCTATTTTTCTATGTCTTACTTTTCCTCCATCTTAACATCTCATCTTGTAATAATCGTCATATATTCTATTTTAAATATTCACTTCTCTAGTTAGTATATGTAAAACTTTTCTTGTACATTTTTTTCCGATATGTTATAAAATACTTGAATCAATTCTCTACATAATAATAGATTGTTCTACATTGTTGCATTTCAGATGAAAAAATAATACTTTTTTTAATTAAAAAAATAGAAACTATTATAGAAGGCCAAACTTATAGTATCAACAAATAAAGAAATGATTTTGCAAATTTTTTAAATAACTTTTCATATTTGGAGAGATATATAGCCGAAAAAGGGAGTATGAAAACCAAATTTCATTACCCAATATACTTATGTTTGGGCTGGACTGTTTATCCCATCTGCCCATGACCCGAAACCCAAACCCCGAAATTAGGGTTTACAGTCAGTCTTATTCGGCGTATATACATTTCAAACTCTTGTTTTATAAGTATCCAAATGCTTCAATTTCACAGAACAAACCCTAAATCACTCCAAAGAAACCTCTGCTCCTTCTTTACTTTCTTCATTATTATCATGTTAAATTTCATATTCTTCAATGCGATTCATGTTTCTTTTGTTGAACATGTTTTTTTTTTGGTTTAATAATATTTTATCCTCTTCTTGTCATCTATAAAGCAAATCGGCTTCTGTGTGCCATGTTTGTGTCGGAAGATGACTAAATTATTTTATGTCCTCTATGTTATTTATACTCATGTAATCCTTTTGTATTCATGAGACAACATTAGAGGTTACATCTTCAATTTCATATATTCATGAGATTTTGTTTTATCTTAATTGTTTGTCATTTACAAAGCAAATTGGATCTCATGTTTCAAATTTGTGTCGGAATTTGACTAAAGCAATTTATTTCTCCATTTCTTCATTACTCATGGATTTTTATTCCATTCATTTATGGGTAATGTTGAGTGATAATACATATTTAATACATATTAATTTCATTTTTTCTATTTTATGATGATTCTTTTGAGATTTTTTTTATTGAATGCTGTATTATTTCTTTTATGTCTTGTTATGGTATGGTTCTGTTTATTCTGCTAATGCGATTTTGATTTAGTAGAGGAAGATCTTAACTAGTCTCATAATTGAAAGGCTGTGTTCTACTTTGAATTAGTTAATGTGATTTTAGTTTATTTTTAATTGCAATTAATATTATTGAAAAAAGAAAATGAACTGTAATTAATGGTGAACATTTATGGGATTTTCCACTTAATAAACGTCATATAAGTGTCAAATAATAATATTAGAAAGATCTAGATGATTTTTAATTTTGATTTTTTTTTTACATTGTCAATGCATAATCTGTTTTGTCTAAATAAATATGATAATTAAAATAATTGAAGTGATAAAAATAATTAATTATTAAAAAGAAAAATTTATGGAAATAAAATTTTAAATTTGTTATGTCATAGCTTTAGTAAAACATGTCACTTCATAGATTTCAATGTCACATGGTTAAATAAGATTTGTCACTTGATTTTAAAAAACATGAAATGTGACTAATTTCGTTGTCATATTCAAATAAGAATTACTATTTGCTGGGTCGACCCAATGAATCGGGAGGTCCTGTTTAATTTTTAAAAATAGATCTAAATTAAATAGAAAATATATAATTTTAAATTATGCATTTTACATCTATAAATTATGTATCTTTATCTAGCATGTCTTATGCTAGTTGTTTTAATGTTATTTGTTTTTTTTTTTTTTAAAAAAAGAAGCTTAAATGTAATTTTAGTTTCCCTATACTCATTTTGATCAATTTTAGTCTTCTTTTAAGAAAATAATCAGCTTTATGATTCTTTAGTATGGCTTATGTTTCATATCTGACTAAATATTCTAAGAAGGACAATTGTATAGGCATGACAATTATAATATCTTGTTTATTAAAATTATTATTTATTTTTTTGAAAATAAATTTTAAATAAAAATATCAAACTTAAAAAATACTTTTAAAATAATTAATTATTTAGTTTAAATGTTTATTTTTAATTTTATTGAAAAAAATATAAATTAAAAAAAAATTAAAAATTTATTCGGACGGGTGCGGGAATACCCGTTTCTTGTTGGGGTTGGGCGGGTGAACAAACTTTAGCTTCGAATCGGTTTAGGGGTGAGTTCAAGTCTGAGTTTGGTTGGCGGGTGTGGGTCTGAGTGTTCTTAAACTCGCTCCCAACCCGATCCGTTGCCATCCCTACAATTATAGAATAAACAAGCAATATATTCTTCCTCATTACACCCAAATGGACAACTATCTCCATCTTCCCTTAACAAACCTAATCTTATGAGGTTATCTATTGTCGATAATTTGTTTTGAAACAGACGCCATAAAAACAATGAGATATTACTAGGAAATTTTTTGTTACAAATCAATTTGCTATATATGTAAAATCAGAAATATCATTCCCGTCAAGAAGCACCTTGTAAGCATCTTTCACTACGTAACCTTTGGATCCACCCAAAGACCAACCCGAATCATCTATTTTCTCGAATCTATCTAAAAACTAATTTTCTCTAACACCCACCCTTCTCCATCAACAGAAGCCAACTCCCTCCACCAAATGGATCCTTCTTTGAAATTTTCACCATTGAATTCTAAGAAATTCTCATATTTATAAGATAAAACTTTGAACCACAACCTATTGTTTTCAATTTTAAATATCCAAAGCCATTTTTCAACTAGAGCCATGTTAAACTTTTTCAAGTTCTTAATCCAAAGCCCCCCTCACTAGTATCTCTATAAACCTTGTCCCAACTAATTCAATTAATCTTATTATCTACCTCCTTCCTGTGGGGTCCAGCCATTGCCACATAGTCAAAAACATTTGACACAATGAAATGTTGTATGTAATGACATCTAGCAAAGAATAATTGTTATGGTGCATGTCTTGCAAAGTACACTTGTTATGATGCATGCTTTGCAAAGACAAACTTGTTATGATGCATGCCTTACAAAGTACACTTGGTGTTTTGCATGGAAGGCAAAAGACAAGTGTTTTCTTTCATGTAAGAGAAAATTGCCTTGCTTTTCCTATAAAAGCATTCAAGACACACAACTACAAGAGTAGAAAAACAAGAAGCAAGAGAGAAAGAGAGTCTTGCTCAAGAGAGAAAAATCTTCATAGAGAGTTTCTTTGTGAGAGAAATAGTGAGCCAATTTGTGAGAGTCTTTCTTACAAATTGAGAGATATATTGTAGTGAGTTCCACCTAAGGGTGAAGTTGTTGTATTCCTATTATCATTATAGTGGAAGTTTAATAGGCCTAAGGGTATCGGTCCCGTGGTTTTTTTTCTTTCTCATATTGAGAAGGTTTTTCCATGCTAAAACTTTCTCGTGTCATTGTGCTTATATTTTTCACGTTTTTACTAGTACCTATTTTCAGTTCACGAAGGATGGAAGTTATGGAAGTTATTTTTCAACAGTGGTATCAGAGCTCTGTGTGAGTTCTGGGATACTACAATGTTGTACTTATAATAAAATGCTTAGTAAGCTCTGTGGTTGCAACATTGTTTGATCTTCCGCATCAAAAAATAATTCTTATTGGTGGAATTAAATTGTAGTATTGCGAAAATGTGTCATGGTAAGTTCTAGCTAAGGAAAGACTTGGTATTTAAGCACGTCAATATTGACCGACCTCTCTTTCTTGGGAATTTCCTAGTTGCAATATTCACAAACTACAATGACTTTTCCAGTGTACGAGACTATTTACAAAATTTCCTAGTTGAAGGAACTACTTTCCCTTATTCTCAAAATGGAGGGTTCTACCGTTCATGATGGATATATGTTCAAGATGACTGTTGATAATGATGCTTATTAGAAGCCAATGATGTAAGACCACCTATATTGCAAAGACTTACGTGAGCCAGTTTCCAAAAAGGATAAGCCAACGGAAAAGAAAGATAAAGAGTGAGAGCCATATTCATAAGGCAGTTGCCATGATAAAAAAATACATGGATATGAGTCTATTCGAGCATGTGCCAACTTATACCAGTAAGTATGAGTTATGGACCAAACTTCAATCCTTGATTCAAAAGAAGACACTGAGAAACAAAACCACCTTGTTTATTCTTGTTTATGAATCAATTTTAATTTAAGGACAAGAATATTTAGATAGAGTGAATTATACTTGAATTAATATTGGATGCAATATATAGTGTGTGATAGAGTACTTGTTAGTAATAAAATAGTATGAAGTAATAAAGTAGTAAGTAAGAAAACCACAAAGAACTTATCCTGGTTCACCAACTTGGTTAGTCCAGTCCTCACCCTTGCTAGGTTTATCATCTATTGAATGTTATCCTCTTTTCTCTGTAGTATTCTTTAACCTCACCAGACTTACAAATTCTGAATGATAAAGCTCTTCAGGAAGCTTACAAATGATTTAGTATTTTGAGTATATGATTGTTCCTTTTCTTATACTTTCGAGTATATCACCTTTTGGCAATGAGAAGAAAAGAACACTGACTATTGCTATTACAAGTGACTTACTACAATTCCTATTTTATATGTAATCACAATATATGTTTGTGATGAAAATGGAAGAGAACAAAAGAAAGATTATTTGCTTAGTGAAACGACCGAACGTAAAATCAAAGGATATAACTATATATCAATGAAGTCGCCATCAAACGTTTTTTATCCCGCCAAGAGGGAAAGGTAAACATCGAGTAAACTTGAAACAGAGAAATCACGGTCTTGCGACCGAGAGATCAGGTAAGGAAGTCTGTTACGTGAGGGGAAGGTATTAGCACCCCACACGTCCGTAGTACTCTACGGTATCCGCTTTTACTTTCTATCTAATGGGTGTAAAGGTCTAACTATATCTGTATATGGTATAATGCATGCAAAAAAGAAAAGAAGAATAAAGAAATAAAAGAAAAGAATAAAAGAAAGAGAGAAAACACGGGGAAAAGAAGGAAATATTTACAAAGGTTGCTCGATCTAGCCCCGCGATAGGATGCCTACGTATTCCCTCGTGCAATGGGAAAGTCAGAGCGCCGTAGTTCAGCTCATTTGTTTTGGTTGGTTTGCGTTTTTTAGATTAGCAGACGAAACAACAAACAATGACGAAACACCTCCATGATGACGAAACATCAACTACAGACGGGATGACGAAACATCAGCAAGACGACAAAGCATTAAAAGATAAGATGATGAAACATCAGAAGACGGGAATCTATAAACAAAGGGGAAGAATCTACCTAAAGTTATCATGCATGGATGCCTAACTCAATGTCTAAGCTCGATAACTAACCTAATCGAGTAAACCTAAGGGGAATGTATAAAATCAATCATCTTGGTTAGAAAACCAAGTGAGAAGAGGGGTAGAATCAAGCAAAGTGCTTTGGCAAAAGCACACAAACTAAGCACCAACAAGTGCTAAAAAAGAAAAGAAGAAGAAGAAGATGAGGTGAAATCAAGTGAATGATGTTCATACAAAGTGTCATGTGAAGTGAGGTCAGTAGACACAATATTCATTTACAAATTTTATACAAACCTTTAACAAACATCAAACATCGCTATAAACATACACATACAAAGTTAGTTCACAAACTAGGTCGAAACTAGTCCTAAAAGCATACGAAAAAAGCTAATTGTGCGAAGTATTAGACTTAGATGAAATGAATGAAAAATTAAATAATAAAATGACATAAAAGTCAGTAGCTAACATGTTAATGCTTCATTTACATCATAAAAATAAATCACAAAAGATTCAAGAGCAAAAATCTACCAAAAATGTGTAAACATGCAACAATCGTGTGTAGTGAAGTGAATCTAAGTGTGTGAGACTTATAACATGAAAAAAGGGTGTCAAGATGAAGTGATTACAGTACCAACATCATATGAAATAATTGATAACCAAAGCATAAAGAAAATGTCACAAAAATGCAATTACAACATTAGTGCGAAAATTAGTCGAAATGCTTGACTTAGGAAGCGTTTACAAGTTAAAAGAAGCCATGGAAAGGCAAAGATGAAAAGAGATGAATCAAGAAAGACCAAGATGCACATAGTACAGTAGCAAAAATATTATTTCATCAATAAGATCATTCAAACATGCATTCAAAGGATTCACAAACAAAACACTTAAGGAAAATGCATTCGGTTCATACTAGTGTGGGCAAACGTGTGTGCGCGTGTGTGTGCTTGAGCATACTTGTGCTAAGTGTCACATGATGGTGGGACCAGAAGCAACTCATAATGAAGAACTACTCATGCTATACCCTATCAAGTTACAATATATTCCAAATTGTGCATATACAACACTAACACAAGAACTAGTTAAGAACTTGACCTAGAATGCAACTAGAAGTCGAAAGAAGCACGGTTAATGCATGAAGGAAGAGGAATGAACCACATAGCATAAAAATAAATGGAAGGAAGTAGCGAGAATGGTAAGAATACATTATCATCATATACATAAATGTCATGAAGATTCACAAACAAAGGGAACTAAGAGAGCCTAATATGCATCTAGAAGTGTGTAGTGAAATGTACATAAATATACAATTGTGAACATGCCTTGTGGCGTCATTTTTGAGTGAAGTCAGTGATGGGAACATAGATATTACATACACATTAGACATAAACAAATTACAATCACCTCAACAGAAAACTTACACAAGTCTTAGTACAAGAAAAACTAGTCAAGAATTTGGCCTAAACATGCATCTAAGAATCAAATGAAGCATGACATTGCATAGATGAAGAGGCATGAACATTTAGAAGATGGAAAAGAATTAAGGCCAGTGGTTATCATGGTAGAGATGCATTCATTTCATATACACAATCATCATAATCTTTTCACAAGCAACTTTCAATAAGAAAACATGAATGTGCATCCTAGAAATGTGTGATGGAATGTGTTCATATGTGTATTCAAACATGCTTCTGTCAAGTATCATATACAAGTGAGGTCAGTGATGAAGACATAAAGATGATGTTTATACAAACACAAAACAATTATCATACATCACAACCATTCATGGTACAAAGGTTAGCAACGAAAAAGATCAATTCTAAACCCTAGAGTTAATTTTAAATAAGCATACAAGTTAGTGATTCAAATATGGTGAAGAGGCAAGGTGAAAAGGTAATGGGACATACAAGGTCAGTAGCTCAATACCTAAGTAAACCATAAGCAAATGCATTTCAAACAAGGTAAAGAGCTTACATACAAAAGTACATCAAATTAGGGTTTGAAAACATCTAAACTAGTTAAATATGGCACTTGAGAAAGATTAAACAAAATAGTTTTAATTAGATAATTAAAACCATGTGTGACTTGTGTCATAAGTTTAACTCAAAATATGATTCACGAGCAACCAAATATAGAAGATGAAACTTCAATACACAAACAAATCACCTATTTGATGAACAAAATCATCTAAAGTAAATACCACCTATCTTAGATCAAACGATATTGATTAAGATTATGTAGGAAGGGAATGATGTCTTGTATGTCATAGAGTGATGATAGAACCCTCACAATATGATTTTTATAAGCTCAAGGTAATGTCAATTGAAATGACATACCTCAAACATCATGAACCTATAATCCCTTAAGGTATTGTCCAACCAAAAATTAGAAGAGAATGAGGATTTAGCTCTTTTAGGTCATCATAATGGTCTTACAATTGAGTGCAAGTCAATGAATCAAAGAGCATAGAATTAATGACCACATAATGCACAAAGTCAGAAGTAAAGATCAAGAATTCAATTAGAATTGGATCACTAATGTCATGAAAGATACACATAATACAAATGTTACAACTATGGCCACAAGGTGATGACATCTCAACTACAAAACTAACATGAGTTGTGCAAGTTAGGGATCTTAAATGAATCAATCAAACTGGAATCAAAGCCCTAAACATGCCGTGAGTATAAGATAAAGAGATGAGAAGTAAATTCCCAAAGGATTGCATGAATGCATTCCTCATATCTCACAACTCATGCAAAAGAACTCAAAATGAAACACCTTCAAATTAGAGGATCAAGGTGATCCGATGAGGTCAAATGCCTCTCAAGTCTTTAGATGACTATCCTTGAGGTTATCATACCCCTAAGCATCAATTAGAAACACAAATTGTACAAGAACATGGTTTAAGAATCAAAGCATCAACAAATTAGGGTTTTGGAAACCATACAAACTTTATGCTCAAGGTGGAAGCCAAATGATCAACATGTAATTTTCAATAAATGAAAACATGTTTACATATAAGTAGAGCATTCAACTGATCATCACATACCCGAGGATTGGCCTTAAATTATGTCCATAAGCTTCAAATTGAAGCTTGACTCAATTACACTAGGCCAAAGGACATGTTCACTTTGGAAATTCCATAAAAATAGAAAGATGGGATATAAAATTCAAGAAAAAATGAAATAATGAGCTCAAATCCCTTACAAGCCAGAGACATATCCTTTCTCAATTCAAAAGTCCATGGAAGGATCAAAATAAAATTCAAAAAGTCAACACTAGTTCAAAATTAAACCTATATGACCAATAAACAAGAAAATTTTGTATAAAATACAAAAATCAGAAATAAAAATCTACAAAAAATGGAAACAGTAACCTAACATCCCAAATAAAATCAAAACTATTTTTTTTATTTTTTATTTCCAAGGAAAAGTGATAAAAATAATAAAAAATGCAAAGTATGAAATGCAAATCAAATATTTAATGCAAAAATTCAATTAGTTATGCAAAAATGACAAAATTATAAAATAAAAAATCAGAAATGCATGATGTATGGTTTGAATGGTCCAAAATATTTTTTATGAATGTTTTGTATGAATAAAAGTATTTTAAATAATTATGATTATGCATGAAATGCAATATAATGCAAAAATTTATTTAATTATGCAAAAATGACAAAATTATGAAATAAAAATCAGAAACTCAAAATGAACCAATTGAAGGGTTCAGAATATTTTTTGTGGAATTTTTCATCATTGGAAAGTATTTTTTTATGATTTTTTCAATTAAAATAAAACCAATTAATCTTAAAATTTATTTAATCAATCAAAACATTTTTAAAATTTCAGAAAAAATTCCACAAAATATTAGAGGTCAACAAGAGTCTATGATATGTTTTTTCATAATTTTTGGACAATTTTTGAATGCAAAATAAAATGATTAAAAATGCTAAATATAAAATAAATTAAATGGAAGCAAAATTTTTAACTGAGCCAATCAGATCTTGCCACACAGTCATCTTCAACTTCACGCCTAAGCCCTAAACGCGTGAATCAACCAGTGTCATGCACCTGACTTCTAACCCTTCTATCTTCCTCATTTCTTAACCAAATCAAACGATTCAAAGCTCTAATTAAAGATCACATGGCAAGCTACCACACACAACTTATAGAATTCAAAATAGTCAACCGTGCATCAAGAAATCAGAGTGAGAAAACTGAGAAAATCATCCAAATCCGGATTTACAGAACATCATGCTGTGCAACATACTTCAAAAAAAGATGCAAATATACATCAAACCTATTTTTTGGCCAGCTAACCACATATACATAAGCTATTATTCATCAATGGCAAGCTGAGAAAGAAGATTCAAAGTTCAACAGTTACCTCTTGATTTGGAAAATAAATCCAAATGTGCCTCTGAAATCGAAGAGAAAACTCCAATAGCTTGCTCTTGAGACTTCAATGAAGTGATAATAAGGAGGAGAATCCCTCAGAAATGCAAGTTGCAGAAGCTTCAAGCAGAGGAAAATTTGAGATGCAGAGTGTAATTTTCAAATCTGGAAAACGAGAGAGAGCAACCTGCTTGCACAATGAGAGGCTTCATGCTTATATAGAAAGAGTGTGAGCAAGGGTACATCAGTATTTCATGCCATAAATCCGTTGGAGCAAAAATTATAAAAAATAGCATGGTGAGTCAGCTTTGTGTTTTGCTCTGAGGTCAGTTCTCTCTAGCTGCATTTTGATGAGCTGTGGAGATTGTGTGTAGAGGCAGCACATGGGTTGTTCCTCAAACTTACTTGATATGGAAAAGAAATGAAAAATTTGTGCATGGAAAGGGTGTGAAGAGCACTCATTTTTCTTGGGCTTTTTATGGAAAAGAAAGAGGTGCCAGGTGTGCTTCAATTCCCAATCTATGCTTGCTTGAAAACAACTTGTAAAAACAACCAAAAATGAAAACACATTTTGTGTACACAGCCTGTGGATGACTCAGTTCAAGCTCAAATTTCTCATTAATGGCTCGTGCAAATTCTGGCTTTCAGAGGCCTATCAAGAGCTCTTGGAATGAAGATTATAATGAGCTTTGATTCATTAAAAATGGAGTTGAAATGAGTGAGATATGGCTGCCAGAAGTTGTGCACAAACTGGATTTTGGCCAGGCAAATGCGTGCGCATCTGGGCTTGCATGGACGTACATGGAATCAGTTTTGAGGCCTCCACTTGTGGTTCTTGTAGTTTCCTCAATACTAAACCAAATGATGTGATTCAAAGTTCATTTAGAAGCTCTCATGGCATACTTCAAGATGCACGAAAAAAAATTCTCAAATTCCATCTGAATAAAAATATATAAGCTCTAAGATTCTGCCCACCAACTGTTTTTTGAAAATACGCGCAAAGAAGACAAGGAATTTGCAAGCTTGCCCAGCCTAAGTCAAAACTTGTACATGAAACTTCTAAATCAAATATCTCTCAAATGGTGCATTTTTTAGAAGTTTTACACATTGACAAACTTGTAGGATTTTTCCCAAGCTTTCCAAAAATGTATGGTATGAAACCATTGGATAAAAATTGAGAAAGTTATGACATATCCAAGTTTCATAGGGTGGACACTTTGAAAAAATTTTAACTTCAAATAACTTCAAGAACAAGTTAACCCTAATTTCTTCAATTTTCTTGGTTCAAAGGTGAATTTGATCATGAAAAATGAAAATGTGATATTTGAATTGATGGTTTACCAAAAGTCCACTTGGTCAACTCATGACTTTGACTGATTTTGACCAAAATGACCATTTTTCCCCTTGTAACCAATTGACTTGCTTTTACTCAAAATTGAGCCTCAACATTTCAAACATGGATGTCCAACAACATATAGAAACAAGTAGAATCAAATTTGAGTGAAAAATCTGGAGAAATCCTGATTATACCCAAAACCCTAATTTTGCACCTTGTGTTAGGAGATAACCAATCAAGCTTCAAAACCTCAAATCTTCTGAATGTATTGAGTAATTCCCTGAACCATGACAACTCAAATGATAATAGGAAGGTGATACTTCAAGAAATTGACTTATCCAAACTTCAAACTTCACAATGGGCCAAAACCCTAATTTCATCAGATGAATGACACAGATGAATTTCTCATCAATTCTTTGCAAAATTTCAACTCTTGAGGAATAAATGACATAAATGGGATGTCTTGAGATGTAATACACCATTGTGACTGGAAATATCCAAAGATATGAGAGCCTGAGAATCCTTCATAACAAAATGCTGACACAATCAACCTCCTTAGCTTGTGGAGGACTTGAGAACCCAAAGAACTTTAATCCTATCACAATGTATGAATGCAATGCAATATGATGTTTATGATGAAACATAAGCCTAAATCAAGAGGGTAAATTTTGGGGTGCAACACTTAGCTCTTGCTATTTGTGATGGATGATGTATATCTTTCAAGGAAGTAAGTATGTCTATTTATACAAGAGTGAAAAGTCATTTAAAAGTCAAAAGACGTTTCAGTCCTTCAAGTTCTTTTTAATTGGCAAAAAGACTTTATAGGATGAGGACTGTAGATCACGCTTTTAGATATCCTCAGAGAAAAGGCTTTACTCAAAAGTTGAGGAGTATAAATTGTCTTCTTATCCTTGATAATAATTTAACCTTGATTCTTCTTTTGATTTGAGCTATGTTGCTGAAGTTTCTTTGTCATAATAGTTTGTTAGATTTAAAAAAGAATTGTGTTTCAACGTTCTTCCCCTTTTTGAATGGTGACAAACTATTTGATTTCGTAATGGGAGCAGATTTTGTTTTTAGAAAACTCCCCCTGAAACTATGCATGCTCCTGAAGGAAGTATTCTCCCCCTCATTGTTAGTAATGCAACATATTTTAATAGTGAGAATAAAATAGCAAAAATAACGAAAATAATTTCATACTAATATTAATTTCTTAGATAATTGATATTATACAATGTTTTAGTTTGTTTGAGGATCAAGACAAGATTAGCATCAATGTATTGGAGCACAAACAAAACATGATCCTTGTTCAAACAAAACTGAAGCTGCTAGATAAACAAATCAAAATATATAAAATAATCAAATACTAAATACATAAATACTTTGCTAAACTCCCCCTTTTGACATCATACAAAAAGGAAGGGGGAACAAAATAGCCAGCAGGCAGAAACAACCAGGATTAATGAGTTAGAGCTTCATCATCTAAAGTGGCTTCAGAAGACAGTGGTAACCTAGGAAATTGCATGGTTGATATGTCAGTAACTTTAAGATCAGGAAAGAGAGGACAAAGATTGGTAGTGATGTAGTCAGCCCAAAAGCTGTTCATTGCCAGTAATTATTTCTGAAGAGCAGTCATGGTGCCAAGATATATATCCTCATGAGGATTTGGTGGGTCTGATGGGGTGGAGGTGTGTGGTGGGACAGGTGGACGTGTAGTTAAGCTTGAAATTCCTCTAAAAAAGGAGGATGTGAGAGAAGTTATTTTGGCAGAATCAACAAGAGTGGTGTTGGAGTCATTAGTAGTGTTCATTGGAGGAAAAGAATCATACTTTAGAGGTGGTAGAAGAGCATCAATTTCAAAACCTGTATCACCATTTTTTGGGGATGAAAAAATTGGAGATCAACAAGGGGAAATGGTGGACTAATGAAGGGATCAAAGTCAACAGTTGTAATTTCATAGTGCTCCTCAATGGATTGATGATCATAATGAAATAGCAAGGTATCAATTTGAAGATTGAACTCTTCAGAGTTTTTTCAAGGTTCAACACAGGTTGAGAGACACGAAGCATTGGACTTGGGAATTTTTGGAGGAGATGGAATTGTTATGATTGAGGGAGTGATTATGGAGGATGAGGGAAGAGAAACAGTCAGATTTTGTAGGTTTTTGTTTGTTACAAGCTCAGCCTCAAGTAGAGAGATCATTGAAGAAATTTGAGTTGTTGAATGATTGATTGGGGGAGATGATAATGCATTTGGTAAGAGAAAATAGTGGAGAGGATTAAAATCAAGTATTGGGGATGAAATCTCAGTTTGTTGTAGAAGTGTTTTGGCAGCCAGTTTGATATCCTCGTCTGATGAAGCCTTCATGTCCTTAATTTTTTACCTTTTTTTTTTCTTCGAAAAAATGTGATTTGGGGAGTCCAATGGATTGCACATTGGACAAAAATTCAGTACAAAACTCAACCGCTTCTTCAACAACGTATACACGGAATGGAAAGTATACACAGAATGGATCCGGAGCAAGCAAACACAAATACAATAGTACACATTAGGCTAGGCAAGTTCTTAATAGTTTTTAAGAAGTACATTCTTAAATTAATTAAAATAAATTTTTGGGACTAAATTCGATAATATTTTAGCAGAAGCCCATTATCCATGTTCACTTTTGTCAGCATGAAAATGCTATATAAACACTTTCCCTTATTCTTCTACTTTAGGTTTCAAATTCTACATAGCATTTGTATATGCCTACAACCCATATATTACACTTCTCCTCTTCACACACTACTTACACCACTCCTTCGGAACTTATATTTAGTGATTTGTGGGGTCCTTTCCCTTATTCTTCTACTTTAGGTTTCAAATACTACATAGCATTTGTATATGCCTACAAGTCCAAGTTTACTTGGATCTATTTTGTTAAAACCAATGATAAAGCTCTTAAATTTTGAATTTCACATAACAATCCAATATAATTTGATTAAAGCTACTTCAACCACTTGAAAAAAGGACCATGAAAAATAACCAATAAAAGTAACAACACATAGATAAGCAATTGAAATAAGAAAGATTCACCTCCTCTTTGAATCTGCGTCTAATTGGGGTGGTACAATGCTCTGTATTTTAGTCCCTCCTTTTTAAATATTACAAAAGGTATCTAATTGTATGAAGTTAGCTATTTGTTCCTGAGACCAAGAAAGTATACAAAATGCAAATCAAGCACAAAAAATTGGAAAAACATAGAGATAAAATGCATCATTTATATTATTTGGTGGAACTTGTTCACTCTTAAAATAAACTAGTTGAAGGATGATCTTACCAATTATGTTTCACCAAGTTTTTATTTTCTCTTTATTTTCTACTTGGGCTCTTCACAAACAAAAGAAACCTCCTAGAAAAATGTGAAACAGCACAAAAACACAACAAAATAAGAATCATATGGGCTTATTTTACATAATATGTTTCCATATGTATTCGTACAAATATGATGCTAGCTGTGTGTAATGTAACATATATACCTTTCAAGAGAAAGTTCAATATTTCATAGAAGTTAAAAGCCAAGGCCAGTATGAGAGGATGAGTGCCAGTGGAAGTTTCCTACAAAAGTCTCTGTGTTAGAAGTATAATCAACTGGCATATATGTTTCCTACAAAGAATCGGCATTCAAGAAGAAGAAAAAATGGTCAATGGAAGAATAGAAAACTAGAACAACATCCCTATGTTGACTATGAACACACTTTTTCCATATACAGACCAATAAAATGCAAGGTTAAAGGAAATAGGTAAAACTAAAATGCACCTTGATATCGTGAGCAGGCTGGTTCTTTATTATCAAAGTTGAGCAAGGATCAACAAGCAGAAAAATGGAGCAAGGAATTTGTCAAAAGCAGAAAAGCAAAGTTTTGGTTAATCTGTGAGTGAGAGAGAGAGAGAGAGGAAGACACGTGTTTACTGTGGAAAATGGTAAACAACCGATGGTCCTCCCTAAGTCCTAAAACTAAGGGTTACTCGCGAGATCGACCAGTTGATCTCAAGACATGTGCTAAAGTTTTGGTAAATTGAACTGCTTCTACAAGCGAAAAAGACCTTGGCCCATAAACGGTTTCCAGAGCCTAAGGGAAATAGCACAATGACTTTCCACACACACAGAATTCTGACTATTGGTGACTCGTGACCAACAGTTTACGTTGAAATAATTTTGGTAAATGAGATAGAAGTAAGCGAAAACAGTAAAGATAAAGTTAAAAGTAAATTGATTGCATTGAAATAGAAAATATGGTGATTCACGTACATCAAAGGCTTGAGTTACTCTTTCTTCCTTTAGCGCGGAATTGGGAAGAGTTTTGGCAAGCAGTTTGAGGGTACAAATGAACACACCGAATCCTTAACATTCTAACTAATTTATAGTATTTACAAAGTAACTTCTAAAACTAATCAACGGACGAGATTTAAACTTAAAGACAACTTCCGCACACGATTTCACCATCCGTTTAAAGCTTTTAACCCACGATCTTCTGAGGCAGCTACCCACGATCTCCTCATTCTGACTTCTTCCCGCTTCATGACTTCAGAAGAAAAATGCTTTTGGTTTTCGATCCATCTTCTTGAGGCATAACAAAATTTCCTAAGTCCCCTGGCCTGCATCTTCGACAGTAGGAGCACTTCAACTGATGCCTTCATTCGACCCAAACTCATTTCGAATCGACAATCATGCAATTTCTCGACTTAGTCTTATTTTAGACACTGTTTCACTCTGGCTGTTTGGTCGATTTGGTTTGGCCTTCTGACCCAGCTTCCCAACCGACATGTATCTTTTTGGTACTTCTAACTTGGCTTTGTAAAGTATCTTTAGAAACTAACTTTATTTGAGACTAGTATTTAACCTGTAGGGACGTTTGCCTTCGAACCATGCCCTTAAACATTATTTACAAATTTCCAGCTGACAACACGGTGCTGTAGATGTCGTCGCCGTCGTGAGAGAGGTTCTGTTGGAGAAGAAGTCGTTGTGGTTACGCCATGAGAGGGGTTCTATTGGAGAAGAAGAACAGTAATGGAGGGTTTCGGTTAATCTGTGAGCGAGAGAGAGGAAGACAGGGCGTGGTGTAGCGGTTTGTGGAAGCGGTGGTGGTTAGGGAGAATCGGTTTGTGGAAGCTGTGGTGGTTAATCGGTTTGTGGAAGCAATTTCTGATTAATTTAGGGAAGAAGAACAGTAAGAACGAGCGAGAACATACAAAATCCACGAGCGAGGTTTCTGATTAATTTAGGGATTTTGAAATTTTTTAATCACCTAAGGCAGCGCTTTCTAAAAGGGCTGGCATATGTATTACCTTTAGCAGCGCTTTTAGAATAATGCCTTTAGCAGCGCTTCTGGAAAGCGCTGTCAAACATATAACCTTTCGCAGTGCTTTAGGCTTTAGCAGCGCTTTCAAGAATAATGCCTTTAGCAGCGTTTTTAGTAAGCGTTGTCTAAAGTAAGCCTTTAGCAACGCTTATTCTAATTATTTAATTTTTAATTTTTTTGAAAACCTATAGCAGCGATTAGGGAAAAAGTGTTGTCTATGATAAGGCCTATAGCAGCGCTTATATGAAGCGCTCTCTAAAGTATACCTTTAGCAGTGCTTATGCTTAAAGTTTTAATTTTTAATTTTTCTGAAAACCTATAGCAGCGCTTTGGGCATAAGCGCTGTCTATGTGGCGCTGTCTAAAATCAATTTTGGTATAGTGGTTATATGAAAGTCCATTTTGACGTTAATCTTTGGATATCTTGATCATATAGTAAATCATTGTAGATTAATCTCTAACTTTAAAGGTATGATCTATATGATAGTATACTTCAATCCAATGGTTGATTTTAAAAAATATTAATCAGAAATGACGTTTTTTAGCGAGTGTGACTCATGGTGTAACTCTTCGGGTGTAATTTGATCCCTCCTAATATATAGGAGAGATCAAATTACACACGAAGAATTACACCATGAGTTACACTGCTCAATAACTTCACATCGGATAAATATTTTTTAAAACCGACCGTTGGATTCAAACATAGGGTTAAATATGTTTTTAGTCCCTATATGCATTTTGATGGCATAGTAAATCATTATAGATTAATCTCAAACTTTATAGGTATGGTCTATATAATAATATGTTTAAATTCAACTCTCGAATTTAAAAAATATTTATCCTATGTGAAGTTATTGAACGGTATAACTTTTGTTGTAACTCTTCGAGTGTAATTTAAGATCATTTCTAACCTTTTATAAATGATGTATCATTTAAAAATAAATACATTATTAATTGCAACAATTTCAAAAATAATTAAAATTACTTAAATTTGAAATAATGTCAATAGTTTCGTGAATGCGATCAAATAAATATTCCAAATTATAATATTTATTAATAAAAATAATAATTAAAGGTCATAGAATAAATTGGTCGATAATAAAACTTTTCTTTCAACAAATAGTAATTTATTGTAATACATTGATAATCCTTTGATTTTGTTTAATTATGGATAAGAAGACTGAGATATATATTAGTCATGGTTTAACTTAATATATATGAATTTTAATTGGTTTAGTCAAATAATTTATTAAAAATACTGTGATTATAATAAATTCAAATAAAAAGTATATTATGTTATCGTATCCTCTAAGGTGTTTTGACTTACTGAATTATACCTGTCTGATGTGATGTTTATACTTTTTCTAGGTCGAAGCTTCTGAACAACGCCACAACGTACCAGACTACACTCCTCTTTCAGAAGCCTCTTTGCCTCAGCACCAACAGGCTCTCCACGTGGCCGCTGGTGAGTTTGTTGAACTCGCTACTTGGGCTTCTCTTAGTGACTCTGATTTAGTCACTAGTCCTGCCAAGCATGAAGATTATTGTTTGACCAGTTCTGACTCTAGTCTTTCAGATTCCCTGCAGGATTCAGAGACTCCTCAAACTGCCCTCGCGCCACTCCAGATGTACTCTGAGAGGGATAATTCAGCTGGCCCCTCTGGGGCGAAGGATGTTTCAGCCGACATGGATGTCGATGATGTTGATGCCTCTTTGGCAAGACTGGATCAATTTGTGAATCGGTACGTTTCGTCTTCAGATTCTAACCATTCCCAAGTATATGGCGACAAGCTAGGACCTGAAGCAACTAAAGTCAAGAAGCTGACCGACACCATTCGTACCTATGCTTTTATCCTGACTTGCCTCATTTACTGCATGAGGATTCAACCGTTGGACTTGAGCTTCTGGATGCTATCGCTCAGTTAAAAGGTCTTGAGATTTCTGAATTCTCAAAGCTCATGATAGCAACATTTGAAAACATCCTTTCTCCCCCGCTGGAAAACATCACTCAAGTAAAGGAGGCTGAACAATTGGTTGACACCAAGCAAGCGACGGTGAAGAGGAACGTGGAAATGGTGAAGAAGACCAAGGCGGTGGTCGAAGGGCTAAAAGCCCGCATGAATCAGAGATGGCAAGAGCAAGGTCCTAAAAGGAAAAGAGCTGCTGAAATACGCAGGCAAATTGCTGAGTTAACGAAGGAGTTGGAAGCTTTAAATGCGGAATTGGCGCTTATTGAAAAACAAGATAAAGAACTTGACCAAGCTAACGTTCCAAATCAAAACGAAATGCGCCAAATTGACCAAAGATGCCCTTATCTTCAGTACTGCGACGAATCGAGTCGAAGAGGAGTTGCACACTCTTAGGATCAGAGTTGGTGGGCTAAGTAATACTGCTGCTCGTCTCGAGAGTGATTTGGGCAGCTTCCAACGAAAATTTGGCAACTTCTGATTAATGTAACCGTCTTGCTGTATTTGTTTTGTGGTTCTTCTTTTGTAATATGAATTTTCACAATTTTTAAAATACCATTTCTTTTGGCATTCTTGTTTTATAATTTTGTACAATTAATATGCTGGCTCTGTTATTACTATGTTCCAGCTCTGTTCGACACACATGCTTTACGTGGTCGTAATTGAGATTTCTTGAAGAATGGGTTTATATTTCTTCAAGTATTTACCATTCACCCTCATAATACGTCGATCTGGGGCCAATATTACTTTCCAAACTAAATCATCAACATGAAACACCTTTCCTTTACCTTTTAATTATAGGCTTTAGCCACTCTATCTTTTTGCCTCCTTAAGGCGTCAAGGGCCAACATCCTTTCTTCATCCAAATCGACCAACTCATCAGTCATCATATTCCAATAATCTTCAGATGGTATTTCATGTTGTCGTTGAATCCTTACAAATTGCACATGTATTTCTACTGGCAAAACATCATCGTGTCCATATGCTAGTCGAAATGGGGTTGCCCCCATTTCCTCTTTAGGAGACGTTCGACATGCCATAAAGCTTGATCTAGCATTTGGTGCCAATTTCTTGGCTTTTTACCCACATGCTTCTTGATCAGACCAATTATTACTTTATTGGCAGCTTCGACTTGGCCATTTTCTTGAGCGTAATAAGGGGTAGAAGTTAGTAGTTTTATTCCAACTTCCTTCGTAAATTCTTGCATTTTCTGCCCTGTGACCACCGTACCTTGGTCAGTTGTAATGGTTTCAGGAATTCCAAACCGACACATGATATGATTTTGTATAAAATCAATCACAGCTTCTTGGTCAACATTTTTTAAAGCTACGGCTTCGACCCATTTTGTGAAATAGTCAATACCGACCAAAATGTATCTTTGCTGTTTAGGTGATGTTGGTTTTATTTCCCCAATCACATCTAAAGCCCATCCTCTAAATGGCCAAGGTTTTACAATGGCATGCAATTCACTTGCTGGATGACCCCATGCATTTGGCATTCTTGGCATCCTCTAGCAAATTCGATATAATCTTTCAACATTGAGGCCCAATAGACACCTGTTCGCATCAACAACCATTTCATCTTGTGTCCAGCTTGGTGTGCACCACATGCTCCACTATGCACACTCGACACTGCTACAAATGCCTCACTTTCTCCTAGGCATTTAAGTAATACCCCTTCGACAGTTTTCTTGAATAATTCATTTTCGATCAAAACAAAACTCAAGGTTTTATTTTACGGTCTGTCGAACCAGTGGGCGAACGCAAGTAGTTGACCAAGGGTTTTCGCCAGTCACTGCCTTGCCCATTATCAATTGCTAAAATTTCAAAATTTTCGGTATCTATTGCTCCTAATTTTATAATTGATAAGTCCGAAGGGGATAATGAAGTAGTCTGACCTTTTTCTTTACTTGAATAAGCTCTTCATCTTCATTCTTCTTGTTTCCTGAGGCTTCTTGCGCTAGATCGTTAGCTTCTTGATTTTCTCGCCGGGGTATATGTCGAAGGCTTGCTTGTTCGAACTGTTTTAACAACCTTATGGCAATCACGAAGTACATGATTAAATTCTCCTTAACGCATCTATATTCTTTTGATACTTGTTTGATTACCAATTCAGAGTCTCTCATAATTTCGACACTCCTTGCCCCCAATTCGAGCAGCAGTTCAAGTTCAATAATAAGGGACTCATATTCTGCCTCATTATTAGTGCAGATGTCGTCGATGGTGTATTTGAACTCTGCTAGAATTCCACTGGGAGAAATTATAACTCCTCTAATCCCTGCACCGTTTTTGTGACTAGAACCATCGAAATATAATTTCCAAGGTACTAAATCAACAAAATTTTCTAGCATAGCCACCATAGAATGGCCGACTAAGAAATCTGCCACTATTTGCCCTTTCATTGCTTTTAAAGGCACGTACGTTAAGGAATATTCAGTTAATGCTAAAACCCATTTACCAATTCGACTATGCAAAATTGGTTTAGACAACATATGCTTAATAATGTCGAAATGAGAAGAAATATAAACATCAACTGGCTTTATGTATTGCTTCAATTTGATACAAGAGAAAAACAAACACAGGCATAGTTTTTCTATGTCACTATACCTAGTTTCAGGACCATTTAACATACGACTAAGGTAATACACAGGACATTCGACATGATTATCGTCCTCTTGAACTAACATACTACATATGGTCGATTCTGAGGCTGCTATATACAACCTCATATGCCTATTTCTAAGTGGAGGTGCCAATATAGGAGGCTTCACCAGATACTCCTTTATTTTGTCGAAAGCCTCTTGATGCTCCTCTCGCTAGATAAACTCCTCGTTTTTCAGTCGAAGCAGTGGTGAAAACGCCTTAGTTTTTCCACTTAAATTGGAAATGAATCTCCTCAAGAAATTTACTTTGCCCAACAATGACTGAAGCTCCTTTTTGGTCGATGGCGGTTTGACGTCCATGACGGCTTTGGTCTTGCTTTGGTTGACTTCAATGCCTTTCTTATGCACAACAAAACCAAGGAAATCTCCTTCCTGCACACAAAAAGCACATTTTAATGAATTCATTTTCAACCCATATTTTCGCATTCTTTCGAAAGATTTCCGAAGGTACTCTAAGTGTGTCGATTTACTATTCAACTTGATTACAATATCGTCAATGTAAACCTGCATGAAAGTTTCAATGAAATCATGGAACATAGTATTCATTACCCTTTGGTACGTTGCTCCAACATTCTTCAAGCCGAATGGCATGACTACCCACTCATAGGTACCTAATGCCCCTGGGCAACGAAATGCCGTCTTCGACACATCATCATCTGCAATAAAAATTTGGTTATAACCAGCATAACCATCAAGCATACTTAAATATTCAAAGCCAGCATCCGAATCGACTAGCATCTCAGCCATTGGCATAGCATATTCATCTTTAGGAGTGGCAGCATTTAAATCTCTAAAATCAATGCACACTCTTAGCTTTCCATTTTTCTTAATAGCTGGAACAATATTAGCCAACCATTCTACATACCTTGCAGTTCTGATGAACTTGCTTCGGAGGAGTCTTTCTACTTCCTCCTTGATCTTCGACATAACTGCAGGTGCAAATTGTCGAGGCGTTTGTTTTACTGGCTTTTTTCCATCTTTTATTGGTAATTTCAATTCGACCAATTCCCTGTTCAAACCTGGCATTTCATTATAGTCCCAAGCAAAACAATCTTTAAATTCTTTTAGTAAAGATATTACCTCAGTTATGAGCTTTTGGTCGATGTTGGCGCTAATGTAGGTAGGTCTTTTGTCACCCTCTGCGCCAAGGTCGATTTCTTCCAAAGGATCTTGTGGCTGCGTTTTTTTAGGTGCCATAGGATCCTTTTCAAAACCTAGTGGTTCATCGTCGTAGATGCAATCCAGACGTTGCTCATCGACGCTTCTGTTGACAAGCTTGCTTTTATCTGGTGGTTCTGGATCTACAACCAAAATTACTTCCTTTGGAACGGGAAGTTTAACAGCTTCTAGGGCCATTTTCTCCTCATCAGCTTCCAGAGCCGAATTTACCTTATTTTCGGCAATATACGCCGAAATTCTTCTCAGAGCTTCTAGCTCAAACATCACCGTCGTAATAGCTTCCCCTGCCTGTCGGCATGGGTTCCTCTGCGTAGGGATCCTCTAGAGGTTAAACGTCCCACATAAATCTGTGGGTTTCTTGCAGTTTCAAAGAAACGAGTGCCTCATTTAAGTTGGCATACACTTCTTCCGCTGGATGGCAGGGAGCGATATTGGATTAAAACATAGGGTTAAATATGTTTTTAGTCCCTATATGCATTTTGATGGCATAGTAAATCATTATAGATTAATCTCAAACTTTATAGGTATGGTCTATATAATAATATGTTTAAATTCAACTCTCGAATTTAAAAAATATTTATCCGATGTGAAGTTATTGAACGGTATAACTTTTGTTGTAACTTTTCGAGTGTAATTTAAGATCATTTCTAACCTTTTATAAATGATGTATCATTTAAAAATAAATACATTATTAATTGCAACAATTTCAAAAATAATTAAAATTACTTAAATTTGAAATAGTGTCAATAGTTTCGTGAATGCGATCAAATAAATATTCCAAATTATAATATTTATTAATAAAAATAATAATTAGAGGTCATAGAATAAATTGGTCGATAATAAAACTTTTCTTTCAACAAATAGTAATTTATTGTAATACATTGATAATCCTTTGATTTTGTTTAATTATGGATAAGAAGACTGAGATATATATTAGTCATGGTTTAACTTAATATATATGAATTTTAATTGGTTTAGTCAAATAATTTATTAAAAATACTGTGATTATAATAAATTCAAATAAATAGTTGATTTGTTATGTTATTGAAACTTTGACTTTGTTAGTTTTTTTTTTCAATAATTAAGTTAACTATATATGTGTGGTAAAATATATGTGGGTTGGTTCAATGTGATAACTTTTTATGGATAGTTTAAGAGTATTTTTGTAACCGTTTATTGAATCAATGAATATAATATTATTTCAGATAAACTTTAGTGTTTATTATATTTGTTCATTGTATTAAAAAGTTTATAAAAATCAATGAATAATGAATATAGTATATTATAACTTACCTTAAATATTTTGGCATTAAAAGGGATAAGTTAAATAAATTATATTGTAGAAAAAAATAGTAAAATTATGATAAGTATAACTACTATTATTTTCTCAATTCTTAACCCATATTGCCTCTTATCACAATATACCAAAAAAACTTTTGCAAACAATATCTCTAACTCATAGTTACGTATGATTTTTTTCTGTTCTTATCCAATTACCCTTTCGATCGTAACGTACTTTATTTAAACTCATTGTGAAGCCAATAAAGATTCATTTCAATTTCAATAAAACATGTATAATTTGAAAGTTCTCAAATTTTCTCATGTCTACTGCAGTTCTTACAACTCCCCTCCCAAGGTAATGCTTTTTCTTTCCTCTCTTTTCTTTTACATGAAAAAAACTACAATGGCAAAAAAAAATCATTAGAACATTTTATTTAACTCATTATTATATATTAATCGAATATTATATTCTGTTTAATCAGCTTAAAAAATTGAAAGTGGTAGAACGGATTGATATAGTAGATCAAAAATCATAATAAAATTATTTTTACTATTTAATGTATAAATTATCTTTAATTTTCTAATATATTCTTATATTTTATTAATATCGGTCAAAAATATCAATCAGACTTTTATTTAAATTATAGTATAAAGAAAAAGCGCATTGCTTTTATGATTTTAACTTTGTCTTTCTAATATTTTGTAAAAAGGAGAATTTATTAATTTTATATTATTGTAGTTTTGTTGACTTATTTTAATTTTTTGGATTTTTTTCTTTGACACGTTGATTTTATTTGTGTAGGTTGGGCAAAAATTCAAAGAGGGAGCATCATTGTTTTCATGTTTATCTGATATCATATCTTTGTTTAACTTTGGATCATCCAAGAAAAATTATCTGAAATCAGTTTTTGCTAGACTCAAATATAATCAAATTTGTTGGGATGATAATCTATTAAAGAAACATGTTGATGTTAATAACATGAAATTATTGAAAAATGAAATTGATGAAGAGTTTGAAGAAGTAAATGTTGATGAGAAGTATTCTCCACTTAAGCTCATCGATGATTCTTGCTTTATTTCTCATGAGTTGAATGGTTTTTTTGAATCATGTCTTCCAAAATTATTACAAGGCTGTAAGAAGGTGTTACTCTATAGGTAATATTTCTTTATACTTTTGTACATTGAATAATATTAATATTGTGAGTTTTTTTTTAAAATTAATTATTATTAATTTAAAATTCATTTGTTTGACTATTTGGCAGTACTTTGAAACATGGAATATCACTTCGTACGATGATTCGCAAAACTGCTCAACTTACTACCCCTGCTTTGCTGGTATGTGGCTCAGCAAGATATATAATAGGTGTTTTTTCTTTTTTTTCCAACTCAATGATGAAATAATATATAATATTTTAAATTAATTTTAAAACTTATTATATTTTTTTTATAAACAATTATTATAAAACTTATTATATTCTGTTTTATAAAAGAAATATAATATATAATATGTTAAGTTAATTTTAAAACTCAATAATATATAATATGTTAAGTTAATTTTAAAACTTATTATATTCTGTTTTATATAATTAAAAAAACAAGTTATTGAATTATTTTTAAAAAATATATAAATATTTTAGTATTAAATTACTTTTTTTTTTTCAAATTGACATATTTTAATATAAAAATATTTTTAAAATATGAAAATTATTAAGTTTTTATAAACAAAATTAATTGTATTGAACTAATAGTTATGTTATTTACTCATACAAATTTGAGATTATTTATTTAGAATTGTTAATAGAATTTTTAAAAATTAAATATATTTTTTAATTTTTTAATTTATCAATATTTTAAACTCAATTTAATATTTATTCATTTAATTTTTTTAAAGATTTTATTTTTGTAACGATACATACCTTATTGTATCAATATCAAATCTATACCAGTCTCAATAAATAATAAAATAATATATTATTTTATGTAATATATGCTTCAAACATATATAAAATAATATTTATTTTATTACTATACAGTCTACAATCAATTTAATCGTGTCATTCAGATATAGTTATTTTTATTGTTACCTAGTGATTTTAGTTCAAAATTATATTAGAATTAATTTAGAATTTAATTATAATAATGGATTAAGAATTAAATTATATTTAATTTAAAAACTAAATTATAACTAGATTTAATTATTTATTTAGATAAAGAAATAAAGAATATAATCAGAAGAAAAAATATATACCAAAACTTGATATTAATATAATCAATATTCCTATATATATATATATATATATATATATATATATATATATATATATATATATATATATATATATATATATATATATATATATATATATATATATATATATATATATATATATATATATATATATATATATATATATATATATATATATATATAAAATCAAATTTTAAATAAGGGATGTTGTATCACAGTTATTAATATCTCAAAGATTAGTGATTGACTGTATTTTATTTATTTATTTGACAAAACACAGGTTGCTGGAGATATGCAAGGAGCTGTGTTTGGTGCATTGCTTGACTGCCCCTTAATACCAACATCAAGGCCTAAATATCAAGTATGTCAATCTTTATCTTATAATACTATTTTTTCACATATAATTTGCATATATATTCAAGTATATGGTTTTTCTTTTATTTGTTGGTAATAGGGGACACACCAAACTTTTGTGTTTACAAACATATATGGTCATCCAAGGATTTTTCGACCTACTGGTAAGGGTTTTAATTCATTAAAGTGCAAACACTTTTTTTAAAATTTTTGGTTTTCATGATTATATGCATATCTTGTTGGAAGATTTAATTAGAATCAAGACAAGAAAATGAAGTATTATAGAAACTCTTAGTAAAGGAGAGTTCCTAGTAGTGGTAATTTTTTGTTTTGTTTTGTTAATAGGTGGTGATGGATGCATGACTCAACTGGTTTATATACTATTAATGTGTCTTATATTTTTTTTGGAAGTCCTGATTTACATCTCTAAACTATCTCTATTAGTATTTGATAGAAATTTTTCTCTTATTTAGAAGAGTTCTACATTGGTTACGGTTATTGTCTTCTCCTCGCAACTTTTTAGATATAGAATTTTATATGATGATTAATCTTTTTAGTTGTCGAACCATCTTATACCCTGATGACAATATTTGTTTGATGTGTCAGGATTGTTACGAGTCTTCTACACACCTTTTTGTCTCTTGTGATGTCACAGTTTTTATTTGGTATATCATGTTTAGGTGGCTTGGTTATGAGTTAGTTTTACTTGAAAATCATGAGCATCATTTAGATATAGTGAGGTCCCGGTGCAGACCCTTTGGAAATCTCGTAGTGAGTTAATACTTTCAGTTTTGACATTTATCAAATAGGAATTAAAGGACATAGTTATTTTTTGATCAAAACTTCTATTGATATTGTGCTTGAACTGTTAATTGTTTTTGAAGATTTTTTTCATTTGTTGAGGTGGTGGTTCTTATTGAAAGGTTTATGATATTCTCTTCTAATCTGTTAGGTTTGTGCTTTTACCGAACGACTTGTTGAGATTCTATTTGTTTATTTTTCTTCCATTTTGAGATTTGTTTACTTTAGTATTTTTATGTTTTTGATTTTTGCGTTTGTTATTTAGATAGTTGAGAATTTCTTGTATTGTTCTCATTCTTCAATATTCATTTCTAATTCTTATTATTATCATATTTTTTATTAAAAAAATAAAATTAAAGAAATATGATCGAGAATTGTAGATAAAATAACTATTTAAACTTTTTTAAGTTATTGATTTATAAAAATATCGACGATCTATTTACATTTTGAAAGAAACTATTATAAATATTTGGCATGATTGATACTATTTTTTTTAACACTTTTTGTCATTATTCAATGGAAATAAAAAAATATGATTTACTTAAATTATAAATGTTTTATTTTTTAATATAAAATTAATTTAAAATAGAGTCAACCTTTAACAACAATTGAAATTCAAAGGTCCAATATTCATGTGTAGTAATGGTTCAATCCTAAGAGTGTCTAATGCATCATGATTAAATTTAAGCTCCTCATTGTAATTTATAATTTAGATGGATTAATAATCAAATGGAAGAACAACACAAGTGATTGTTTACAAAAACATTTTCCTTTTTATTTTCTATTGAATATTCTAATTTTATATTTTTAATTCCAGGTGTTAATAGATATTATTACTTATGTTCCAATGACTCGCTTGCACTTGGTGGTGGGGGTGGTTTTGCTTTACGTTTAGATGGAGATTTGTAAGCATTTTAATAGTAATATTTTGTAAGTTTTGCTATTAGAATTGAATCATAACTTTTTTGAATGTATCATTGAAAAGGTTAACTGGAAGCAGTGGACCCTGTGAAACATTTGGAAATCGATGTTTGGCTTATTCTCCAGAGTTTGAATTAAAGAATGTTGAGGTAATGTTATACCATTCACTTAGGTTATATTATATCAATAGTAAATAAGTGATTAATCTTTATAAACTCACTATAGATTTCTAATATGTGCAGTTGTGGGGTTTCACACATGCTTGATCTTGATTACATGGCGTAATGCTCATATATTTTTGTTCGAATGTTCAAACACATCAAATTATGTCTCTCTGTGTCTCTCAATCTATACTACTCAAAAAAAACTATGAAGGTGATTTGTCACATTCGAGTAATGAATCATCACTCAAACATATAATACTTTTTTAAATAGCTTAGGACTAAATTCAAAAAATCTAAGTGTGGAAAGTGAGGATTCTTGTGTTTGAACACATACTTATGTATGTGTTTTTATAGCTACCAAGTGAGTTGTAATTAAAAATCAGCGTATAATGTATTTATGTCAGTTTTATCAGTTTGTTATCATATTTGTGACATGATAGTAAATAGTGGTATTTTTCTTTTTCTTTGAAGAAAAGAGGATCGAAACTCAAAGAAAGGATATTACATAGCAATCAACTTAAGAGGAGAGACTCCAATACAATTAATTAACAAAAAATATATAATTTTTAGTAGAAACTCACTCACAGTGCATTAGATTGAAACAAAGATCGCATCTCATGTGGGCAAGTGTATTTGCACAAGTATTCGACACAGTAAATGTGACAAAATTGCATCTTCCAATCCAGTTTGAGCAACTATCAAATTTATTGTACCTATCGAATTCCAATTATACTACATTGTCTATAATCTAAAATATTTTAAACAACTACTTTGGAATCTATATGGATCATAATAGATTTTGAACAACTACTTTGGAACCTATGTGGAGCTCAATAGCTTAAGATTTAAGCTTTTTGCTAATCTTAATCTTTCTACCACACCTCAAAGTTCAACAATATATGCACCATAAGAACCCAAATATGTTGTGAAGCCTTCAAGTCACTCACCCGTACAGTCTCTTAAAAGACCATCACATTCAGCTATCAAGCAATTATTACTAGCCCCATATGTGTTCAATTTCACCCAACCTGGAGAAGGAGGAGCCCACCTTATTTGTTTAGTCTCTCAAGTCAACTCTATCTTACTTACCAAGCAACCCCACTACCTAAATATACTTATGAGTAACTTTAGTAACATGCCACCACTAAATTCTAGGTCTCAAAAAATTTGAATAGTGTTGTTCCTTATTCCCTCACATCCAAAGTGTATGGCAAGAGGTTATCCAAAGTTTCATCCATGATGAATCTCCACTAATACCAAAATCCAAATGCAAACTATTGTCCACCCAATCTTTAATATTACTAGTGAAAAAAGAGTCCCTCATATCCAACTTAACCACATTAGTCCAAATATTATTGGCCAAAAGACAATCATGTAAGACATGTATAATGGATTTCGCCTCTGTTCCATAACAACTACAAAAAGATCCTCCTAGTTGTATTTTATTTTTCCTCTCATTGGTATATATCCTATCATGATACACCAACCAACTAAAAGTCCTTATTCGTTCAGGGACTTTAAACTTCCATAGGAACCTCCAACTACCCTCACAATTTTGCCTACCAAAATTAGACATTTATTTATAATGATGAAACAATATATTTGCCTTTTTTATCGCTTGGCCAACAACAAATAGCTCTTCCACTATTACCATCGGGGGAGAATGGCTAGAATTTAAGTTGCCATATTTTGAAGAAACATATGCTTTAAAAAGATCTATATTTCATTGACCATGTGTTGGCTGGTGATTTCAACAGCAGCTGGTTCGAACGATAGATTTCACTATGTTTGGGCTTTTATTCGAATAAGATTGAGAAAGCCCAAGTTACGTATTTCATTTGAAAGAAAGAAGGTTTTGGTTTGGAAAATATCCGTTGGAGGATTCGAATTCAAATGCGCTGAATATTCAATATTTACAGCAAGAGGAGATTCGAATTCGAATCAGGACGTTACTTATGGAAGACGCGTGGAAGCTAGAGAATTCGAAAGACATGCAATCTTCAAACGTGGCATCTTTTTAAGATAGGACCGTTAGGGTCAAATTAGTATAAATAGGAGTCTTAGTGTTAGGATTTTCAAGTGTTCATTTGTACAAATCACTCGAAATACTCAAAGTATCAAGTGTTAGAGAAAAGAGTTGCAGAGAAATGTAGGTATAAGACACACCATTTGTTTAGTTTTTCGAAGCATTTACTTTAATCAATACAAAGTCTTTTAAATATTATCTTTACTTTCCAATCGAAATCTTTATCATTTAGTCATTTACATTCTCTTTGTCATCCTTTACATAACCTTTACATTTCTTTAAGTTTCCAGTCAAACTGTTTGCTTTAATCATTTAAAAACCTTTTCAATCGAAGTTACCCTAACAATTCATTTATTTTAAGATTCTTAGTATTATAGGCAAAGAGAACATTAAATATGGATTACAACATAATTTCAATACAAATACTTAGACACATGTTCTAGGATCAATCTAGTCGATCATGTAAGTTACCAAAATTATTTGATTTTGAAGACTAGCGATTGTTTACCAGATTTCCCCGTAAACAAATTGGCACGCCCAATAGGATAGTGTCAAAGTTTTGTGTTCGTTTAGACTTACGTCTTTTAGTTATAATCATTAAGTTTTTTGTGATCTTCTGAGTCTAGATATTCTTTGTGTTATACGAACCTTAGAATATGTAAGATAACCAGCAGTAATCAAGAAATACCCAGAAGAAAACATACCAAAAGAATGGCTAATAAAACTAGCCAAGATGGGGAACAGAATCCCCCACAAGGGACAGGCACAATCGTTTCTAGTTCGACTGGTGCATCAACAACAATCCCAAATTCATAAGCCATACCAGTATCCACATGCACCATGGCCATGGGCAGTTCAACTACAATGCCCTTTTCTTCGATCACGATGGACCTACCATCAAACAAGTAAACAAGGCCAGTATGTGAGGGATATGGCCCAACTAGTAGATAGAGTTCGACAATTGGAACGCTTGAAGACTGAAAAGGCTAGGGTCAGTAAAAATTATAAGGAAGAAAGGGTAGCTTATATCGAAGCAGAAGAAGAGCCAGAAGATCTTAGTGATCCTTATGGATTCGAGCAACTCGAAGTGGATCTGGCTAAACTAAAACAAGCACCCCATTATTCTTGCAAGGTCCTTGTCCCATCGAATGGCAAGAACCCTATCAAAAACGAAAAAAATGATAAATTCCCTAAGAAGACTTACACATTTGATATAACCAAATGTGATGAAATCTTCGATTTTCTTGTAAAAGATGGCCAGATGATAGTGCCTCCCAATATAAAAATTCTTCCGCTAGAACAGCGGAAGAAAAGAGGTTTCTGTAAATATCATAATTTTTAAGCCATAAAACCTCACAGTGCTTTCTTTTCAGGGATCTGATTCAAGGTGCTATCAAGGAAGGGAGACTCAAGTTTGCTGAGAAATCGAAAAACCAAATGAAGATTGACAGTGATCTCTTCTAGATAGCAGAGATGAATTATGCTGAGCATGTTGATATTAACATGGTGGAAGTTTCTAGAATCGGTGATGGTCAAGAAAATGAGTCTCAGGAGATAGAAGGTTTTGTCATGGTTAATGGAAACGAAAATGTCATTGACGGCTCCATTAACACGTCCTCTTCGAACAATCTGGTCGAAGTGGTGCCTACAGGTACAGATGAGGCAAGGGCTACTAAGGGCCCAATTGCTCGTGACGCAAACAGAAAAGGCGCCGGCAGAACTATCTTTGATGTAAAGATGGATGAGGCTACTAAGGGTCTCAGAGTCAAGTTCGAGAAAGTAAAGATCACTGAAGGTCGAAGTCTAGGAGTACACATGGTGTATTTGAACCAACCCTGTCTAGAAATGGAAGAAGTAGAAAGATGTCTTGAAATGGAGAGGGAGCAGATGAGAGGTGGCTACCCAAGGACAGGAGTGAGCCTGTGTGACTACCTGTTCCACTGCTTCAGAAGAAATGTTGAAATGTTGTTATGCCCAAGATGCAGTATCATTTGTAACCCAAGAGTTGCTGCAAAATTCAAGAGGATTCAACACGCTCGAACGGGAGTCAACTGGAGGCAAGACAACCAATTGTTCAAAGTCTATCCAAGGCCAGGGGAAAGCTTGTTGAGCTTTCTAGTGTGTTGCCACAAGACTGAATCTGAATGCATGATGTGCCCCAGATGTGAGGCTATATATGATTGAAAGTTATCCAGGGAGTTCGAAAGAATACCCTTTGTGTCATGTCGGAACCACCAAACTAGAAATCTTGTTGCTCTCACTTTTGGCACAGAAAGGGCGCCAAGGAGTCGTGATAGCCCTCACCCTAGAGTAGGGAGAAGAGTTACATTCAAATTACCTGCTAAAATACCTACAGATAGATGGCTTCAGGCAAAAGATAATAAAGGAAAAAGAAAATGGAGGAGTTTCGAGCAGGGAGGCAGGATATCCATGACATATAGAAATAAGTTCCAAGGGTCAAAAAGGGAAGATTATAGGTTAGAAAATTACAAAGGTAAGAATCTAATGTCTAGATCAAAATGGAGCGATTGAAGAAAGCAGAAAGGGAATCAACTTCAAAAGAGTTAGGTGAAATCAGCAGCAATCAAACTCCATCAACTATGCTGACTAGGGGAAAATCAACAGTATGAAGAAGGTTGTTTTCCCCAAAGAAAGAGGTAGTTGTAGAGAAGGCTCAACCAAGTCCTATAGATGATGAAGAAATGTTTACCGATGACTTCGAGTCTGGCGGAGGTTCATCTTTGAACATTAACTTCAATGTGGTGTCTATGCTTCCTTATGAGTACAATAAGGAGACCGAAGTAGAAGAGCCTGAAGAAACTAATGAGGCGGAGATGGCAAAGCACGACCTATGTGCTATTACGTGATGAACAACGGTGGAATCGAAGAATAAAATGCTTTCTTCGAAAGGCCAGACCAGGGAATGAAGGGGCATCTGAAACCTTTGTTCATTATGGATAAAGTTGAACAAGTAGGGATAAACAAGGTGATGGTAGATGGAGGCGCAACTGTGAATCTCAGGGCCCAGTTCATGCTGAAAAAAATAGGGATGTTCGATACCGACATCAAGTCTCACAACATGGTGTTATCAAATTATGAAGGAAAAGTTGGGCATACACTAGGAGTTGTAAAGGTGCATCTAACAGTAGGGTCGATAATAACACCAACAATGTTCATGGTCATTTCATCCAAGGCCAACTACAACTTACTGTTAAGACGAGAGTGGATCCACGGGATTGGAACGGTTCCTTCCTCTATGCACTAGCGAATTTCAATCTGGAGGGAGAATGGCATTATGGAGAACATTGAAGCTGACCAAAGCTATTATATGGTTGAGATAAATCATGTGGATCGAAGGAACTTCGACCGAAATTTGGCCAACATAGGGCCATGCAATCTCGCTGAAGAAGAATTTTCACCTAATAAGAATGCTCTATACTTTCTCACTCTACACCCAAACATATTTCAATAGAACATAGAGATAATGGGAGAACAAGAAGACATCGAGGGACTTCCTAGGGTACGGCCAACTGGCTGGTCTAATGAGGACTCTAATTATGTCTGAGTCCTTGTTCTTCAAAAAGATTTCGACCTATCTGGCCGAAAACAAAATGAAGACGGCTTTAGAGGCCGAAGTTAAAACCATGGATGTAGAAGCCATAGAAAAATAATTACACACAACAGGTCCAGGGGAACACTTTAAACCTCTACCCCCTGATGAACATGTACTTGAAGCGAAAGTCCAGAGGCTAGATGCCATCTATGATGATGAGCCTCTGGGGTTTGAGAGGGATCCAATATCCTCGAGCGCAAAGATGCTGGCTCAAGACCCCCTTGAAAAAATAAATATAGGAGATGGCAGCACGAAGAAAGTCACGTGCATCAGTGCAAATTTCAACCCAGGATTGAAGATCAAGTTGATTGAATTATTAAAAGAAAACAAAGACTGATTTTCCTGGAATTATGACTATATTCCTGGTTTGAAGATAGATTTGGTCGAATTAAGGCTACCAATCAAGGATGGAAAGAAGCTCATCAAACAAACGCCTCATAGATTCTCCCCAGAAATCCTTTCAAAAATAAAGACAAAGGTCGAAAGGCTCCTTCGATTCAAATTCATAAGGACCACAAGGTATGTAGAATGACTAGCAAATATAGTTCCAGTTATTAAGAAAAATAGTTCTTTAAGAGTTTGTATAGATTTTCGTGATCTAAATGTTGCAACCCCTAAAGATGAATACCATATGCCCATGGCAGAAATGCTAATTGATTCAGCTGCAGACTTTGAATATTTAAGTATGCTTGATGGATATTCTGGGTATGACTAGATTTTCATTACTGAAGAGGATGTGCCCAAAACAACATTTAGATGCCCTGGAGCAATAGGCACCTATAAATGGGTAGTCATGTCTTTTGGCCTGAAAATGTTGAGGCAACATATCAAAGGGCAATAAATTCCATTTTTCATGACTTCATCGAATCATTTATGCAGGTTTACATTGATGATATTGTGATAAAATCTGTATCAGATGAAAGTCATCTGGATCACCTTCGCCAATCATTCGACAGAATGAGAAAACATGGCTTGAATATGAATCCTCTTAAGTGTGCGTTTTTTATGCAGGCTGGATATTTCCTGGGCTTCGTGGTCCATAAGAAGGGGATCAGAATAAACCAGAATAAAACAAAGGCCATCATGGAAGCGAAAGCGCCATCAACGAAGAAAGAGTTGCAATCCCTTCTGGGTAAGATAAACTTTCTAAGAAGATTCATATCTAACCTAAGTGGTCGAACTCAGGCCTTCTCTCCCATCCTTCTTCTCAAACAAGGAAATTTCAACTGGAACGAGGAGCATCAAGAGGCATTCGAGAAGATCAAACAGTATTTGGTGCATCCTCTCATCTTATCACCAGCCTCTAGGGATAGACCTATGAGATTGTACATATCAGCCTCTGATGTAACAATAGGTAATATGTTACCCCATGAAGACGATAATGGCATCGAAAGAGCCATTTATTATCTTTGTAGGGTATTAAATAACAAAGAAACAAGATATAGCACTATAGAAAAACTATGTCTCTGCTTGTATTTTTCTTGTACAAAGCTAAAATATTATATAAAACTCGTTGACGTTTATGTTTCATCTCATTTTGATGTCATTAAACATATGCGTTCAAAACCAATCATGCATAGTCGAATTGGTAAATAGGATTTAGCACTCACTGAGTATTCCTTAGCCTTTCTACCTTTGAAGGCCATGAAAGGTCAAGTAGTCTCAGATTTCATAGTAGACTACTCTGTGGTCAAAGATTCTACACTTAACTATGTTGAATTAAAACCTTGGAGATTATTCTTCGATGGATAAACCCATAAAGAGGGAAGTGGAGTTGGGATTCTCATAATTTCTCCTCAAGGACTTCCAACAAAATTCAAGTATAAAATTGAAGGTCCTCCTTGTTCGAATAACGAGGCAGAATACGAAGTGCTCATAGCTGGACTTGAAGCCTTGTTGGAATTGGGGGGAGACATGGTCGAAATTAAAGGAGACTCTGAATTAGTAATCAAGAAAATAACAAAATAATACAAGTGTTTTATACCCAAAAATTTCCCCTCCTATTTTTGAGATCAAGATACATCTCCATACTCAAGAACTACTCAGGTTTGATCAGACAAACCCTCTCCTAAGAAATCAACCCACAACTAGGGTTTTGCTTCTCTCAAGACAAAGATGGTTCCTAATGGCTCAAGTGAATATCATGTCTCCTCATATGCTCAAACAATCACCATGTCAAGTTTCAAGCCTCATAGCCCAAGTTTGCTAAGTCAATTGCTCAGATGGTTGAAAATCAGTTGTATTGGACAAAAGTCAATTGTGGTCAACATACAGTCAAACTTCATCAGTTTTTGCCAACATCGAGATTTTGAGGTCACATTCATCATTTGATCAAGAGTCATCAAGAAAATTCAAGAATTGATCAAAAGTCAAAAGTTTCTAAATTAGGGTTTCTTAAAGGAAACTCAACATAACTTTGACCAAGCATAACTTCCACACGCTTCATCAAATTTTTTTCCACCAAACCTTATTTTAAAGGGAATTCAACTCTCTACAACTTTGTATCTCATAAAGTTTTCCCAAAAATGCTTCATTTGAGAGATATGGGTCAAGACATTATAGGTCCTTTCAAAAGTCAACAAAAAGTCATCTTTTTCCAAAGACGTGTACATGAACATGGAAGCTTCAAGGAAGATGAAACTAAATAGATCTTTTAAAAGACATCTTAAGTTTTCTAAAAGTCAAAGATCACTCTCAAATGATAAAAATTGAGCAAGATATGGTTTGTGCAAGTTTTGAAATTTTGAAGAAGTGCATGAAGAAAATAGTGATCAATCTTGAATTTTTTCCAAATGGGCCTATGTTTTCATGATCTAAACTTGTTTATAACATTATCCATGACCTCTAAGCCCAGCCACACACCCTCTTACCATTTATTTTATTTATTTTTGAATTAATTCATTAAAATTCAAATTTAATCAAAATAAAATACAAAAACAAGGAACATGTGTCCAAGGCCTTGGACTTAAGTTTCTTGAGGACCAAGGAAGCCCATGAAAGATGGAAAATCGTGCAAGAAGATATTGGCATGAGATTGAGAAAATTTGGAAGTTTTACATTTGATTTTTCAATCAAATATTTTCCAATGTATGCAATATATTTTTTCTCAAATTTCTGACCTAACTCTTCACTTCTATATATACTACAAGACACAAACCAAGAAGACACAGATTTCTGCTCTTTTACACAAACCCTAAGCTTTCAAAATTTCAAAGTTTTAGGCCAAGATCAAAAGCAATTCTCCAGCTTATTTCAATCGAAACCAATCATTCATTCATACTCCTGAGCCTTCCAGAAATTGATCTAAGTCCTTAAGCAAGCAAGATCATGCCCAGAACCATCCTGCATACCCCAAAATTTTCCCTCCCACTTCTCAAGACAATTCACATCTCCATACTCAAGGATATCACAAGGGTTGACCAGACAAACCCTCTCTTAAGCAATCAATCCAAACTAGGGTTTTGCTACTCTCAAGTCAAGATGGATTTCCATTGCTTTAAGTGGTCATCATACCTCATCATATGCTTCAAGGGATCACCGTGTCATGTTTCAAGCCTTACAAGTCAAAATTGCTCATCCAATTGCTCAGATGGTTGAAAATCAACTGTATTGGATAAAAAGTCAACTATGGTCAATATACAGTCAAACTTCATAATTTTTGGTCAAAATCAATATTTTGAAGTAATATTCATCATTTGATCAAGGTTTGACCATGATTCCTCAAGAAAAGTCAAGATTTGATCAAAAGTCAAAGTTTCTAAATTAGGGTTTTTTAGACAAAAGTCAACAGAACTTTGACCAGGCATAACTTTCACATACTTTATCAGAAATTTTTCCACCAAAGCTAATTTTGAAGGGAAATCAGTTCTCTACAACTTCATGTCTCACAAGCTTTGGCCAAAAATGCTTCAGTTGGAAGTTATGGATCAAAACATTATAGGTGCTTTTAAAAGTCAACAAAAAGTCATCTTTTTGCAAAGAAGTGTTCATGAACATGGAAACTTCAATGAAGACTAAACAAAAAGGAGTGTTTAGAGGACATCTTGAAATTTCTAAAAAGTCTAAGAACACTCAAAAATATGGAAAATTGAGCAAGATATGAATTGTACAAGTTGAGCATTTTTGAGGAGGTGCATGAAGAGAAATACTTGAGAAAATCAATTTTTTTCTAAATGGGCCTAACATTTCTTGATTCAAACTTTTTTCTAATCTCAATTAGAACCTCCAAGCCCAATTCCACGTTCTTGAGCTTTTTATTTTATGTATTTTGATTTTTTATTCATTTGAAGTCAATTTAATTAAAATAAAATAGCAAAATTAAATCAATCAATGCAAGGCTGAATATTTGACATTCTTGAGGTCCAAGGTACTCATTAAATGGCCAAAATTTCGAAAATACATGATTGGTATGAGATTGGCACAAGATTGGAAACATTTGATGCAAATTGAAAAGATTGGCAAATTAAATATTTTCTCATTGAATGGGATATATTTTCTCATCAATTGAAGGCATTCTAAGCATTGCAACGTGTTCCTGGGAGTCCTCTGAACTGATCCAGCCATTCACCAAGCATCCAGGCATCTAGAATCGTAAATTTACAGACACGATTTGCACAACTCTAACTCAAAATCGATTTCATATTTTCATGCATAATTAACTGGATTTAACCATATATTTGTGTTTGTGATGAAGTTTCGATGATGGCTGGATAGTTTAATTGAAGCTTAGGTGTAAAACGAAGGATTCACCATTGCTAGGGTTTATGAGCTTGAATTAGGGTTTCTCAAAATAGGTAAAATTGGACCAAACCATGGGCACCGTCGTGTTCAGGGGATCAAACCGAGTCGACCCATGTCTCCCTAACATATTCATATTGCATGTTTTTGAGGTTTGTGATTACAGACAGAATGTTGGTAAAGGGTTTTGCTACAGATACAAACCGTAGGTAAAAGTCTGGTTCAAAAACGAGGAAGACAACCCTCATGAACCGTGCACGCGCGTGATTTTAAAATTCAAATATTTTTAATTCTGTTTTTTGCATATATGTTATTTTGTTCATTGTCTTAACAGCCAGCAAGCCTAGCTCAGATGGTCAGCGCATGCATTGGTAACTAGGGGGTACCCAATTCGATCCCTGGCACCCCCAATCCTTTTTTCTGCTTTTCCAAACTAACATATTTTCTTATTATTTTCTATTTCATTTAATTTCTTTTCAAACATTTTTTTAATACATTAAAAAATCACCAAAAAAATATTTATTTTCATAATTAGGTTAGAAAAACTTTAATTTAATTGTTGACATTAAAAAATATTATTTTTCATCTTTATTTTATTTAATTGTTAATTAATCGGAAATTAACTTTTAAATTACTTTTTCCATATCAAATTAATCCAGAAAATTCCCAAAAAATATTTTTCTAATTTAATTAGGTTTACTAACCCTAAAACCTTTTTCAAACACAAAAAATCTTTTTTCACTAACATTATTTTCTCTTATTCACAATTCGATCCTTCTTGCGATATTATTTCAATTCATGTAACTTCATCCAGTTGTAATAGCTAGGTTTATCTTCTCGCACATTTTTTCGAATATTATGTAACTGCTCGTTGGATGTAATAGTTTAATTAGGGTTTTACTTTCTGCACTCCTATATTATGTATCTGCCCCAAAGCCATGTAATAGTCTAGGGTTTTACTTTTCCGCACTTTACATTTCCGCAATTTACTTTCTGCACATATTAACTGCTAGTAACTAGGCATGTATGGCAAGACTAGTTCAATCAACATAGCTAACCCTAATCAGAAGATAAATATCTGAATACAACGCACTCTTCACACATGCACCCCTCTTAGGGTATCCTCTCTTGTTGCCTTTCGAATACATGGTCATGTCCCTCGAACGTAGGGATATCTTAGCTAAGACGCTTACAAATATATTATCATAGTCTCTTTGATACAAAGATCATAGTTCCTCGATGACCCTTGATGTTTCCTACGAATACATGATCCCGTCCCTCGATTGTTGCCTACGAAAAGTGATGATCGTCCCTACGAATATGCTAAGGTATCCCTACAAGTTTCCTTCTATGACCATCCGATGTCCCTTCGAACGTCCCTTTACATCCAACGAATAAGACTACCTGCCAACTAATGGTATGGATAGCCTTATTCTAAAGGAAATCAAAATAACATGGAAACGACCATTCTGAGTAGGTAATAAGTCTCTTTTTCTTGCTCAAAATCTACAAAATACTTTTTACACCTCACACTTTTCAAAATCTTTTTCAAAACACTTTGTATACATTCCAGCGTGAATCATTACAAAGTCTTTTCCAAAACAAAAACATTTCCAAACACTTCGTATACATTCTAGCGAGAATCATTACGAAGTCAAAGCAAAATGCCTTTTCAAAAACATTTTCAAACACACACACAAAAAGCAATTTATAAAGTGAGCTAAGCAATTAAGAGCCCGTAGATAACTATGGATGGAAAGGGTGCTAACACCTTTCCTTTTCATAACTGCCTCTCGTACTCAGAATCTAACAAAGGTCTTTTCCTGTTCTTTTCGCCTTCCCTTAATTGGATAAAAGAAAATTCAGTGGCGACTCTTGCTATCCGTAACATTTGCGATAAAACGCAAAACAAACAAGTCAATTCTCCCACCGTATTACAGAACTGGCGACTCTTCCGGGGAGACACCCTAAAGAGAGGCTACCTTAGGGTTTTTAGATCACTTTACTGCTTTTTGTTTGACTTGTCTGCTTTACTTTTAAGGGTTTCTTGGCTATTATACTTGTGGGGGATCCTACACCCAGATCCAGGTTTCCTTAGGTAAGTAGTAATAAATTGTCGCGACCGTTAGGCGTATACCGAAATGGTCAAAATGATGGCTATGTTAGTGCGACACTTTGGATGTCCCGATGCTCCTCATGTTCAGTTGAGGAAAGTATTTGGCGTCTGCGTGGTGTCATAAGCACTAACTCAACTTTTAGAATCCTAATTGACCCATCTTGGCCATTAGAAGGTAGTGAGATGGCCGGCTTTGGTGCAGACTGAGGTTGGTTGATACTCGATGCTACGCTCATTAAGATTCGAATTTCGGCATGTTTCGATCGACCACTTGGTAGTCGTATTGAAATAAAGCCTATGAGAAAGATCAATGATATGAGATTCCTAGAACCCGGTTACTATTATAGGACAAGTTGAACCCACTCAAACTTTTGGGTGGGTAATCACCTATACTTCATGCAAGCCTTAAACCTAGGGCTATTGTGTGAATTGCTTGGGCTTTCTACTTGTTTTAAACATGACATCATGACATCATAACATCATAACATCATATTATTTCAAACTATTTCAAGGACCTAGGGATTTATCTTTGCTCTGTTTTGTAGGAGTTATGGCTTCCAGGAAGACTATTCGAATCAACTTCATGGGTATACCTTCTCAAATCAAAGAATTGGTTTCAGAAGTTCCCGATCATGCTCAGTTTATCAAAAGACATGGTTATCTGCTTGACTTGGTTATCTCCGGTTTTGAAGAAGATATGATGCACGTTGTATTCCAATTCTTCGATCCGAAACATCATTGCTTTACATTCCCTGATTATCAGTTGGTGCCTACATTGGAAGAGTTCTCTAAGCTACTTGGGATACCTATCCTTGATCAGATACAATTCACCCGTTCAGAAAAATCTCTGAAATACGAAGACATCGCATCAACATTACATCTAAAGCGATCAGACATTAAAGCTAATTGGGAAACAAGAAGCGGAGTTACGGGTTTGCTTGCGAAGTTTCTAATAAAGAAAGCTCGAGAATTCCTAAAGGCTATGAGTTTCCATGCATTCGAAGACATTTTTACCTTGCTAATCTATGGATTAGTTCTTTTTCCTAATCCCGACCAGTTCATAGACGTAAACACCATCAAGATATTCCTCACTCGTAATCCTGTGCCTACCTTACTTGGGGACATTCTGCATTCTCTCGACACTCGTACTATCAAAAGACAAGGAACTCTCATGAGTTGCATACCGTTACTTTCCAGGTGGTTTACTTTGCATCTTACTCAATCAGTAATGAAGAACGAGCAAAGATTGAAGTGGTCTCAAAGGCTGATGTCACTCTCTCATTCAAATATCTGTTGGTGTCTTTTTTTCTCAAAAGGACTTCACTTTCATTGAGCGTTGTGGAGAATTCCCTAATGTACCACTCCTTGGCATAAGGGAAGGTATCACTTACAACCCTTCTCTAGCTCTACATCATTTTGGTTATGCTCGAAGAGATGGTCCTCATGATATGCTTCTCTAAGACATTGTGTTTGACTACGAAAACGATCTCCAGAACTACCGTCGAAGATTTGTGCACGCTTGAGGCATGGTAAAGAAGACTAATACCAAGACCTTGGGGCACAAAAATTCCATTCCTTGGGAACCTTACCTCAAATGGGTGAAAGGTCGAGCTCAAAAGCTCATGATGCCGTTTACAGCTGTTCTACCAGTGGTTATGGAACCTGTTGCTATAGGTGACAAACCCTATACCATTCTCCATCCAGACATGCCTACTAATTTTGAAGACTTGAAGAGATCCTGGATTTAACTCAAAGAAGAAAGGGATACATTCGAAGCTCAGTGCTATGCAAGCGAGAAGAAGGTATTAGAGTTGACAAAGCTACTTCACGAGGAGCGAAGCATCAATACCTACTTCAACACAAAGAGGAAGCGTCCATGGGAGACCTAAGCTCTAGGAATTTCTTTTTATTTGTTTAAGCTTTCTTTTGTACTTGCTAAAAGTAAACTAATAAAAAGTTTGTTCGTGCTTGTTTAACAAATTTAAATTCCTAAGGTCCTTGAAAACATTGCATTGCATAACATCGCATATCATGGCATAACATTTCATAACAGGTACATTGAAGACCGGATTTCTTATTCTCTCTCTATTTATTTCAGCAGAAATGGCTCTTGAACAAACTGTCAAAGACCTCCAGGATCAGAACGCGCAATTTCAAGAGATGTTCGCCAATTTGGCCCAAGTTCAGAAAGATCTTAAGAAGCTCATCACCAGAAAGAAAAAGACCATTGGTATTCTCAACATGGAAAGAAATCACAAGGGTCCAGCTAGGGTGGTCAGACAGTTCAAACTCTCAGACAAGAGTGACGAAATTGAGGGAAGCCTAAAAAACAATGAAGGAGGCCATCATGAGTCTGAAAATGAAGAAGAAGACTATGTGAGTGAGCAGTATCCTCCTGACAATGAAAAGTACAAGAAACTTGAAGACCGTCTGAATGTTATGGAAAATCTGAAAATGTCGGGGCTTAACTTTGATGATTCGAGTCTTGTTCCTGGTGTGGTAATTCCCCGCAAGTTCAAAGTTCCTACCTTTGCCAAGAATGATGACATCTCTTGCCCGAAGCTACATCTGAAGTCCTATGTTCAAAAGATCCATCCTCATTTTAATTTATCTTCTAATATTTTTATCATGCATTTAAAAAACACCAAAAATATTTATTTTTTGCATACTCATCAGAAAAATGTTTATTTAATTTTTAAAATTAAAATTATTATTTTTGCATGCATATTTAATTTAATTGCTAATTAATCATTTAAATGGCTTTTAATTGTTTTTAAATTATCAAATCAATTCCAAAAATTACCAAAAAATTATTTTATCATATTAATGTCATTATTAACACAAAAACTTTTTCTCATTCAAAAATACTTATTTTTACTAACATTTTCCTCTTATGCAATTTTCTTCCGTTTTCCGATTTTGCATCTGTTCGCAGGTTATACCGTTTCAGACGATTTTCATTGCTTTTCTTTTCCAATTATGTAATTGCCTATGGGATGTAATAGTTTAAGTAGGACTTTTATTTTCCGAACTTTCAATTATGTATCTGCCCCAAAGCCATGTAATAGCGTAGGACTTTACTTTCCGCACTTTACGTTTCCGCAATTTACTTTCTGCACCCTATAAACTGCTAGTAACTAGGCGTGTATGGCAAGATAAAATTGGACATAGATCACTCATAAATCCAAGATAAAATATCTGAAATCAACACATGCACCCCTTAGGGTAATTCTCTCTCGTTGCTTCACGAATTCAAATGGTCATGTCCCTCGAACGTAGAGGTATTCTAGCACCATTGCCTTCAAAACAAATCATCATAGTCCCTTCGATACAAAGATCATAGACCCACGATGTCGCCTATGAATACATGATCTTGACCCTCGATTGTCGCCTACGAAAAATGATGATAGTCCCTTCGAATGTGCTAGGATACTTCCTACAAGTTGCCTTCTATGACCATACGATGTCCCTTCGAATGTCCCGCTTACATCCAACGAATGGAGTTACCTACCAACCAATGGTATGGATAGCGCTATTCTAAAGGAAAATAAATTTCACGAAAACGACCAATTCTGAGTAGGTAATAAGACTTTTAGTTGCTTGCTCTATCAAAATACTTTTCACACCTCACACTTTTGTCAAAGTTCAAACTCTTTTCAAAACGAAACATTTCCAAACACTTTGTATACATTCCTATATGAATCATTACAAAGTCAAAGCGAAATGCCTTTTTTTCAAAACATTTTCAAACACACAGAAAGCATTTTTTTTAAAGTGATCTAAGAGCAGCTAAGAGCCCGTAGATAACTACGGATGGAAACGGGTGCTAATACCTTCCCTTTTCATAACCTTCTCCCTTACTCAGAATCTAACGAAGGTCTTTTTCTGTACTTTTTACCTTCCCTTAGTTGGATAAAAGAAAAGTCGGTGGCGACTCTTGCTATCCGCACATTTGCGAAACAAAAATCTCAAAGTCAGTTCACCGTATTACAGAACTGGCGAATCTGCCGGGGAGACACCCTAAAGAGAGAATGCCTTAGGGATTTCTAGATCACTTTACTGCTTTCTGTTTGACTTGCTTGCTTTATCTTTAAGGGTTGCTTGGGTATTATATTTGTGGGGGATCCTACACCCGGATCCGGGTTTCCTTTTAGGTAAGTAGCAATAAATCGTCACGACCGTTAGACGTATATCGAAACGGTCAACATGATGGCTACGTTAGTGTGACACTTTGGATGTCCTGATACTCTTCATTTCCAAGTTGAGGATAGTATTTGGCTTCTGCGTGGTGTCATCAAGCACTAACTAAACTTTTAGAAGCTTAATTGACCCATCTTGGCCATTAGAAGGTAGTGAGATGGCCGACTTTGGTGCACTAAGGTTGGCGATACTGATGCTACGCTCATTAAGATCGACTTTTGGGATATTTTCGGTCGACCACTTTGTAGTCGTATTGAAATAAACGCCTACGAGAAAGATCAATTATGTGAGATTCCTAGAACCCGGTTACTATTATAGAACAGGATGAACCAACTGAAACTTTTGGTGGGGTAATCACCCATACCTCTTGCAAGCCTTAAACCTAGGCTCATTGTGTGAATTGTTTGTGTGTGCTAAACATGACATCATGACATCATCGCATTGCATATTATTTCTAACTATTTCAAGGACCTAGGGATTTATCTTTGCTCTGTTTTGTAGGGAATTATGGCTTCTAGAAAGACTATCCGAATCAACTTCATGGGTATACCTTCTCAGCTCAAAGAATTGGTTTCAGAAATTCCCGACCATGCTCAATTCATCAAAAGGCATGGTTATCTACTTGACTTGGTTATCTCCGGTTTTGAAGAAGATATGATGCACGTCTTATTCCAGTTCTTTGATCCGAAACACCATTGCTTTACATTCCCAGATTATCAGTTAGTTCCTACCTTGGAAGAGTTCTCTAAGCTACTTGGGATACCTATTCTTGATCAAATGCCATTCACCGGTTTAGAAAAGGTTCCTAGGTACGAAGACATCGCATCAGCATTACACATAAAGCGCTCAGACATTGAAGCCAATTGGGAAACGAGAAGTGGAGTTAAGGGTTTACTTGCTAAGTTCCTAATTAAGAAAGCCCGAGAATTCCTCAAAGTTATGAGTTTCCATGCATTTGAAGATATTGTGGCCTTGCTAATCTATGGTTTGGTTCTATTCCCTAACTCTGATCAATTCATAGATGTCAACGCCGTCAAGCTGTTTCTTACCCGCAATCCTGTGCCTACTTTACTTGGAGATATTCTACATTCTCTCCACACTCGTACTACTAAAAGACAAGGAACTCTCATGTGTTGTATACCGTTACTTTCCAGGTGGTTTATTTCGCACCTTCCTCCATCAGTTTTGAAGAATGAACAAAGGTTGAGATGGTCTCAAAGGTTAATGTCACTCTCTCATTCAGACATCCGTTGGAGCCTTTTCTCTCAAAAGGACTTCACATTCGTTGAGCGTTGTGGAGAATTCCCTAATGTACCACTACATGGTATAAGGGGAGGTATCACTTACAACCCTTCTTTAGCTTTACGTCAGTTTGGTTTTGCTCGAAGAGATGGTCCGCATGATATGCTTCTCCAAGATATTGTGTTCGACTACAACCACGATCTCCAGAATTACCGACGAAGGTTCATACACGCTTGGGGCATGGTAAAGAAGACTGATACCAAGACTTTGGGGCACCAAAACTCCATTCCTTGGGAACCTTACCTCAAATGGGTGCGAGCTCGAGCTCAAAACCTCATGATGCCATTCACGCCTGTTTTACCAGTAATTATGGAACCTGTCGCTATAGGTGACGTATCCTATACTGTTCTCCATCCTGACATGCCTACTGATTTTGAAGACTTGAAGAGATCCTGGATTCAGCTTAAAGAAGAAAGGGACACATTCGAAGCTCAGTGCTATGCAAGCGAGAAGAAAGTGTTAGAGTTGACCAAGCTACTTCACGAGGAGCGAAACATCAACGCCTACCTCGGCACCAAGAGGAAGCGCCCATGGGAGACTTAGAGCTTTAGGATTATTATGCTTTTCTTTTATTGTTTTGAACTATCTTTTGTACTTAAAAAAGAAAAAGAATAAAAAGAGAACTAATAAATGTTTGTTCGTGCTTGTTTAACAAATTTAAATCTCTAAGGTCCTTGAAAACATTGCATTGCATTCGCATAAACATCGCATATCATAGCATAACATCTCATAATAGGTACATTGAAGATCGGTTTTCTCATTCTTTCGCTATTTATTTTAGCAGAAATGGCTCTTGAACAGACTGTCAAAGATCTTCAGGCTCAGAATGCTCATGAGAGTTCCTTGTCTCTTAGTAGTACGAGTGTGGAGAGAATGTAGGATATCTCCAAGTAAAGTAGGCACCGGATTACGGGTAAGAAACAACTTGATGGCATTGACATCTATGAATTGATCCGAGTTAGGGAATAGAACCAAACCATAGATTAGCAAGGCCACAATGTCTTCAAATGCATGGAAACTCATAACTTTGAGAAATTCTCGAGCTTTCTTAATTAGGAACTTAGCAAGTAAACCCTTAACTCCACTTCTAGTTTCCCAATTGGCTTCAATGCCTGAGCGCTTAAGATGTAAGGCTGATGCAATGTCTTCGTACCTAGGAACCTTTTCTAAACCGGTGAATGGCATTTGGTCAAGAATAGGTATCCCAAGTAGCTTAGAGAACTCTTCCAAGGTAGGAACCAACTGATAATCTGGGAATGTAAAGCAATGGTGTTTCGGGTCGAAGAACTGGAATAGGACATGCATCATATCTTCTTCGAAACCGGAGATAACCAAATCAAGCAGATAACCAATTCTTTTGATGAACTGAGCATGGTCGGGAATCTCTGAAACCAATTCTTTGAGCTGAGAAGGTATACCCATGAAGTTGATTCGGATAGTCTTTCTAGAAGCCATAATTCCTACAAAACAGAGCAAAGATAAATCCCTAGGTCCTTGAAATAGTTAGAAATGATATGCAATGCGAATGATGTCATGATTTCATGTTTAGCACACACAAACAATTCACACAATGAGCCTAGGTTTAAGGCTTGCATGAGGTATAGGTGATTACCCCACCAAAAGTTTGAGTTGGTTCATCCTGTCCTATAATGGTAACCGGGTTTTAGGAATCTCATATCATTGATCTTTCTCGTAGGCGTTTATTTCAATACGACTACCAAGTGGTCGACCGAAAATATCCCAAAAGTCTGATCTTAATGAGCGTAGCATCGAGTATCAGCCAACCTCGATCTACACCAAAGCCGACCATCTCACTACCTTCTAATGGCCAAGATGGGTCAATTAAGGTTCTAAAAGTTTAGTTAGCGCTTGATGACACCACGCAGAAGCCAAATACTATCCTCAACTTGGGAATGAAGAGTATCAGGACACCCAAAGTGTCACGCTAACGTAGCCATCATTTTGACCGTTTCGATATACGTCTCACGGTCACGACGATTTATTGCTACTTACCTAAAAGGAAACCCGGATCCGGGTGTAGGATCCCCCACAAGTATAATACCCAAGCAACCCTTAAAGATAAAGCAAGCAAATCAAACAGAAAACAGTAAAAATGATCTAGAAATCCCTAAGGAATTCTCTCTTTTAGGGTCTTTCCACGGCAGAGTCGCCAGTTCTGTAACACGGTGAACTGACTTTGTAGGTTTTTGTATCGCAAATGTGCGGATAGCAAGAGTCGCCACCGACTTTTCTTTTATCCAATTAAGGGAAGGTAAAAAGTACAGAAAAAGACCTTCGTTAGATTCTGAGTAAGGGAGAAGGTTATGAAAAGGGAAGGTATTAGCACCCCTTTCCATCCGTAGTTATCTACGGGCTCTTAGTTGCTCTTAGATCATCTTTAAAACTGTGCTTTCTGTGTGTTTGAAAAAATATGTTTTGAAAAGGCATTTCGCTTTGACTTTGTAATGATTCATGTAGGAATGTATACAAAGTGTTCGGAAATGTTTCGTTTTTGAAAAGAGTTTGAACTTTGACAAAAAGTGTGAGGTGTGAAAAATGTTTTGATAGAGCAAGCAACTAAAAGTCTTATTACCTACTCAAAATTGGTCGTTTTCGTGTTATTTTGCATTCCTTTAGAATAGTGCTATCCATACCATTAGTTGGTAGGTAACCCTATTCATTGGATGTAAGCGGGACATTCGAAGGGACATCGGATGGTCATAGAAAGAAACTTGTAGGAAGTATCCTAGCACATTCGAAGGGACTATCATCATTTTTCGTAGGCGACAATCGAGGGTCAAGATCATGTATTCGGAGGCGACATCGTGGGTCTTATGATCTTTGTATCGAAGGGACTATGATGATTTGTTTTGAAGGCAACGGTGCTAGGATACCTCTACGTTCGAGGGACTTGACCATTTGAGTTCGTAAAGGCAACGAGAGAGAATTACCCTAAGGGGTGCATGTGTGAAAGAGTGTGTTGATTCAGGTATTTTATCTTGGAGTTATGAGTGAGCTATGTCCAATTTTAGTCTTGCCATACACGCCTAATTACTAGCAGTTTATAGGGTGCGGAAATTAAAATGCGGGAATATAAAGTGCGGAAAGATAAATCCTACGCTATTACATGGCTTTGGGGCAGATACATAATTTGAAATGCGGAAAATGAAAAGCCCTAATTAAGGTATTACATAATTGGAAAAAATGAAAACGATAAAAAGAAATCGTCCGAAACGGGATAACCTATGAAAAGATGAGAAATCGGAAAATACGAGGAAATCGAATAAGAGGAAAATGTTAGCAAAAATAATAATTTTTTAATGAGAAAAATATTTCATGCTGGAAATAACATTAATATGCTAAAATAATTTTTTGGGATTTTTTGGAGTTAATTTAATAATTAAAAACTAATTAAATGTGATTTAAGTGATAAATTAACAATTAAATTAAATATGCATGCAAAAATAATATTTTTAATTTTATAAATTAAATAAACATTTTTTGGAAATAATGCAAAAAGAAAGAATATTTTTGGTATTTTTTAATGCATGATAAAAAATTATTGAAATAAATTAAAATGAATGCAAAATATTAAATAAAAAAGAAAAAATAGAAAAGTTGAGAAAAGTTGAGTTTGTAAAAAAGAAAATGCAAAACCGATCCTGATGAGGCTCGAACTCATGACCATGGAGGGTATCTACGAACAGTCAGCACTTTAACCACTGGGACAAGTGACACCTGGTGTTAGAAAAGCCAAAATCAATTGTATATGAAGGATGACGCGTCATGGTTATGTTTGAACACAGTCAGCCACGCGTGGACCCCATTGACTTATGAATGGACGAATCAGAGAAGCCCATCGCGCCACGCCAGCCTCGCCGGTCTTCATCCCAGTCAACGACGTCAGAGCCCTAGCTCCGGTCGTCTTCTCCGGCAAGCCAAACCTGAAAACTTGAAAAATATGCAAAATAAAAAGCTCTAAGGTACCCTACCCCCCTAAATCGAGGGTTGCGATCTCAATGGTGGCATTAGTTTTGGTCAAATCATCCTGTATCGGTCAGTTCGAATCAAACAGTTCTTTGAACCCTAACCATGGCAATATGCGATTTATGCGTGTATGCTTGCATGTGATGCATCATTCATGACCTATTTGATGTCCTGAACTCATTCAAATACACAAAAACAATTAATAACGCATGGAAAAAGAAAATCGAATTTGTGAGTTTACCAAACCGGTGAGAGCTAGCTGGCACGATTCAGAGCTATTTGGCTTCGAGCAAGAGGTGGTTTTGATTGCTGGGAGGTCAAGGAGGATGTTGGAATGCTCAAAACTTCTTGAAATTGGCTGGAACTCAAAATTCGATTTTTGACAAATCTTGAAAAATTTTGGCAAAGTGAGGGCTGTGTATGGGGCTAGGGTTTCGTGTCCTTTGTGTTACAGCTTGCTGGCTATTTATAGAGTAAATTAGGAGAGGAAAAAGAAGGGAAAAAAATTTGGTTTTGAATGTGCATTGAATAATTTTCAAATAAAATCAAATTTTGGAGAAAATTTGATTTTCCCTTTAATGAGAGAGCAAGCACGAAATTGGTATGTATCATGGGCTATCTTGGACCTCAAGTTTGATATAAAATCACTCTTTTTGGAAAAATATCTTATTTTCTTATTTTATATAATTTAATTTTGAATTAAATGGTTTTAAATCCAAAAATAAATTAATAAAATAGAAAATTGTCATGGCCAAGCATCAATGGGTCACAAATAACATCATGAACAAGTTTGGATCATAAGATTATATGCCCATTTGGAAAATTTTGCATTTTGACCAATATCTCCTTTTGTGCAATTGTTCAAAAATGCCCAACTTGTGAATAGTGTATCTTGCTCAATTTCCCACATTTTTTAGTGTTCTTGGACATTTTGGAAAGCTCTAAGATTACTCTAACCAACCTCTTTGGTTTCATCTCAATTGGAGTTTCCATGCTCAATATATCTTCAAAACAAAATGTTGACTTTTTTGTTGACTTTGAAAAGGACCTGTAATGTTTTGATCCATACCTTCCAAATGAAGAATTTTTTGAACATTCTTGTGAGACATGAAGTTGTAGAGAATTGAATTTCCTTCAAAACAAGAGGTGGTGGAAAACTTTCTGAGAAAGTATGAAGAAGTTATGCTCAGTCAAAGTTTGGTTGACTTTTCACTGAGAAACCCTAATTTGGAAAGTTTGACTTTTGAGCAAATCTTGAGTTTTCTTGATGAATCATGATCAACCCTTGATCAAATGATGAATGTAATTTCAAAATGAGAATGTTGACCAAAAATCATGAAGTTTGACTGTATGTTGACCACAGTTGACTTTTTGTCCAATACAATTGATTTTTCAACCATCTGAGCAATTGTCTGAGGAAACTTGACTTGTGAGGCTTGAAACTTGTCATGGAGAATCTTTGAAGTATATGAGGAGGCATGATGACCATTGGAGATTCCTCAACAACACGATCTCTACCATCCTCAACAATATCTGGGCTCAAGACTTGGTCAGATAGTGCATCAGAGGAATCAAGGATATCTTTCTCAAAAGCCGGGTTCTCATCCGTTTCATCCCCAAGCAGAGCATCCACATCTTCTTCAAGATGGATATGTTTTGAAATACCACAACATCTATCATTCATACATTGCTCATAAAAGTCATAATCCTTGTGCATGTCATTCATACACATTGTCATGCATCATGCTTTGCATAAGACTAACGATATTCTATCAAAGTTTCTCTTGTTTTCTCCAAAACAGGTGAAAATCACTTCTGAAACGACTGGTCCAGGATTAATGCCCGAAGCCAGACGGGAAACCCTATTCAAACGACCGCCCTAGTTGTCCTCCGACAACTGGTCCAGGATTAATGCCCCCGAAGCCAGACGGGAAAACTATCTGAACGACCGCCTTAGTTGTCCTCCGACAACTGATCCAGGATTAATACCCGAAGCCAGACGGGGAAAACTATCCGAACGATCACCCAAGTTATCCTCCGATAACAGGCATTGGATCAACACCCGAAGCACAACAGGGAAGCTGTCCACATTTTGCCAACTATTATCTCCTCAGAGTAATCAGCACGAAGATGTATTCTGACTCTCTCTTATTATCAACAGCAACTACAGAGTCTAGCGTACGACTCAGTTGCCTTGGATGGCATCTTAAGCCCATCTCCGACTACTTTTCAACATTTCTCCACCTTCAGAATGCTGCATATTTGGTTAAAAAACCAATACAAACCAATAACTTCATTCAAAGATGAGCACGAAGTCTAACATACGACTCCCTCCGGATGGCATCTTAAGCCCATCTCCACGCTCTCTTCCACTTCCAGGAGTATCTACCGAGCCTAGCGTACGGCTCACTCCCCAGCATCGATCATTCCAGAAGGCATCTTAAGCCCATCTCCGACGACTCTCCTATTCAAACAACAATCTCAAGCCTAGCATACGGCTCATTCCCCAGCGAAGTCTCCAACTTCTTCAAATGGCATCTGTAAGCCCATTCCCGCATCATCATCCATCACCAGCGAGTGCAAATTTTCAAGTGTACTCGAGTGTTCAATCATCTTCTACCTCCAGGTCACGAAAGGCGGACATGCCAATCTAACCCTTCCGGTACAAGAAAATTGAACAGGGGCAGCTGTCATACCCCAAAATTTGCCCTCCCACTCCTCAAGTATAATTCATACATCCATACTCAAGGACTCCTCAAGGATAATTCATACATCCATACTCAAGGATTCCTCAAGGATTGATCAGACAAACCCTCTCCTAGACAATCAACCCAAACTAGGGTTTGGCAATTCTCAGATCAAGATGGACTTCCAACATCTCCAATGGTCATCATGCCTCCTCATATGCTTCAAAGATTCTCCATGTCAAGTTTCATGCCTCACAAGTCAAGTTTCCTCAGACAATTGCTCAGATGGTTGAAAATCAATTGTATTTGACAAAAAGTCAACTGTGGTCAACATACAGTCAAACTTCCTGATTTTTGGTCAACATCCTCATTTTGAAGTCACATTCATCATTTGATCAAGGGTCGATCATGATTCATCAAGAAAACTCAAGAGTTGCTCAAAAGTCAAACTTTCCAAATTAGGGTTTTCTAGTGAAAAGTCAACTGAACTTTGACTGAGCATAACTTCTTCATACTTTCTCAGAAATTTTTCCACCACCTCTCATTTTGAAGGAAATTCAATTATCTACAACTTCATGTCTCACAAGAATGTTCAAAAAATGCTTCATTTGGAAGGTATGGATCAAAACATTACATGTCCTTTTCAAAGTCAACAAAAAGTCAACTTTTTGTTTTGAAGATTTATTGAGCATGGAAACTCCAATTGAGATGAAACCAAAGAGGTTGTTTAGAGGACACTTAGAGATTTCCAAAAAGTCCAAGAACATTAAAAAATGTGGAAGATTGAGCAAAATACACCTTGCACAAGTTGGGCATTTTTGAAGAAGTGCACAAAGAGAGATACTTATTAAAATCCAAAATTTTGCAAATGGGCCTAGTTTTTCTTCATTCAAACTTGTTCCTTAGACAATTTGGAACATCCAAGCCCAATGCCACGAATTTTAGCTTTATTTTTCAATTTAATTTGGATTTTATTCATTTAAATACAAATTAAATTAAAAAATAAGGTATAAAATCAAAATTTAATGCAAGATTGATTTTTCTCTCATGCTTGAGGTCCAAGTAACTCACACAAGCTGGCAAATTTCGAAATTTGCATAGATTTGGCAAGAATTTGATTGAAATTTGATCAAAAAAGGAAGATTTGATTCCATACAAAATCAAATATTTTTCACATTGATTGATCATTATTTGCTCTTGAATTCAGACCTAAATCCATCCACTATAAATATACAATGCCTACACAACAAGAAAGGACGGAAAAATTGCCTCAAGAACCCTAACCTAAAGTCAAAAAATCTGTGACTCTCAAGCAATCTGCAGCCTTGGTTCCAGTGGATTTCAATCGATTTTGAGCATTCCATCGTGTTCCTTGGGTTGTTTAGAGTCGATCCAGACCTTTACAAGTTGCAAAAACATCAAGAATCAAGCAAATACGATTTCGGTTTGTCACACTTTTTCAAAAATCGAATTCTGTTTATCATGCATTTTTAACATGTTTTGTTGTTTGTTTTGTGTTTAGAACGAAGCTTGGAAACTTTCTGGATAGTTTAATTGCATTTCCATGGCCTGAAGCACGAATTACCATGATTAGGGTTTTCTGAACCAGTTTGGGGTTTTCCTAAATCGGTTAAATTGGACGAAAAGACCACCACCATCGTGTTTAGAATTCAATTTGCAATCGATTCATGTACTCACAATGCATTTATATTACGTGTATGAGATTTTAGAAATTGCAGGGGCTGTAGCGTCGAACCAAGGCCAACGCTAGCTTTTCAAAAATTCAAACGAAGAAGATGAAGATCTTCGCGCGCGTTCTGGGCAATCAGAAATCAACAGTGTTTAAAAACAATTCTTTGCAAATCTTAAACACGTGGACGCTCCAGCTCAGTTGGTCAAGGCGCGTGGTTGTGAAGGAAAGGTCACCGGTTCGAGTCCCAGCCATGGCAAATATTTTTTACAAGTTTGAAAAATTAACATTTTCTTATATTTTCGTATTTTCTTTTTTTAATATTTTCCATGCATTTTAATTTATCTTCTAATATTTTTATCATGCATTTCAAAAACACCGAAAATATTTATTTTTTGCATACTCATCAGAAAAATGTTTATTTAATTTTTAAAATTAAAATTATTATTTTTGCATGCATATTTAATTTAATTGCTAATTAATCATTTAAATGGCTTTTAATTGTTTTTAAATTATCAAATCAATTCCAAAAATTACCAAAAAATTATTTTATCATATTAATGTCATTATTAACACAAAAACTTTTTCTCATTCAAAAATACTTATTTTTACTAACATTTTCCTCTTATGCAATTTTCTTCCGTTTTTCGATTTTGCATCTGTTCGTAGGTTATACCGTTTCGGACGATTTTCATTGCTTTTCTTTTCCAATTATGTAATTGCCTATGGGATGTAATAGTTTAAGTAGGACTTTTATTTTCCGAACTTTCAATTATGTATCTGCCCCAAAGCCATGTAATAGCGTAGGACTTTACTTTCCGCACTTTACGTTTCCGCAATTTACTTTCTGCACCCTATAAACTGCTAGTAACTAGGCGTGTATGGCAAGATAAAATTGGACATAGATCACTCATAACTCCAAGATAAAATATCTGAAATCAACACATGCACCCCTTAGGGTAATTCTCTCTCGTTGCTTCACGAATTCAAATGGTCATGTCCCTCGAACGTAGAGGTATTCTAGCACCGTTGCCTTCAAAATAAATCATCATAGTCCCTTCGATACAAAGATCATAGACCCACGATGTCGCCTACGAATACATGATCTTGACCCTCGATTGTCGCCAACAAAAAATGATGATAGTCCCTTCGAATGTGCTAGGATACTTCCTACAAGTTGCCTTCTATGACCATACGATGTCCCTTCGAATGTCCCGCTTACATCCAACGAATGGAGTTACCTACCAACCAATGGTATGGATAGCGCTATTCTAAAGGAAAGTAAAATAACACGAAAACGACCAATTCTGAGTAGGTAATAAGACTTTTAGTTGCTTGCTCTATCAAAATACTTTTCACACCTCACACTTTTGTCAAAGTTCAAACTCTTTTCAAAACGAAACATTTCCAAACACTTTGTATACATTCCTACATGAATCATTACAAAGTCAAAGCGAAATGCCTTTTTTTCAAAACATTTTCAAACACACAGAAAGCATTTTTTTTAAAGTGATCTAAGAGCAGCTAAGAGCCCGTAGATAACTACGGATGGAAAGGGGTGCTAATACCTTCCCTTTTCATAACCTTCTCCCTTACTCAGAATCTAACGAAGGTCTTTTTCTATACTTTTTACCTTCCCTTAATTGGATAAAAGAAAAGTCGGTGGCGACTCTTGCTATCCCTACATTTGCGATACAAAAATCTCAAAGTCAGTTCACCGTATTACAGAACTGGCGACTCTGTCGGGGAGACACCCTAAAGAGAGAATGCCTTAGGGATTTCTAGATCACTTTACTGCTTTCTGATTGACTTGCTTTCTTTATCTTTAACGGTTGCTTGGGTATTATATTTGTGGGGGATCCTACACCCGGATCCGGGTTTCCTTTTAGGTAAGTAGCAATAAATCGTCACGACCGTTAGACGTATATCGAAACGGTCAACATGATGGCTACGTTAGTGTGACACTTTGGATGTCCTGATACTCTTCATTTCCAAGTTGAGGATAGTATTTGGCTTCTGCGTGGTGTCATCAAGCACTAACTAAACTTTTAGAACCTTAATTGACCCATCTTGGCCATTAGAAGGTAGTGAGATGGCCGACTTTGGTGCAGACTAAGGTTGGCTGATACTCGATGCTACGCTCATTAAGATCAGACTTTTGGGATATTTTCGGTCGACCACTTTGTAGTCGTATTGAAATAAACGCCTACGAGAAAGATCAATTATGTGAGATTCCTAGAACCCGGTTACTATTATAGAACAGGATGAACCAACTCAAACTTTTGGTGGGGTAATCACCTATACCTCTTGCAAGCCTTAAACCTAGGCTCATTGTGTGAATTGTTTGTGTGTGCTAAACATGACATCATGACATCATCGCATTGCATATCATTTCTAACTATTTCAAGGACCTAGGGATTTATCTTTGCTCTGTTTTGTAGGGAATTATGGCTTCTAGAAAGACTATCCGAATCAACTTCATGGGTATACCTTCTCAGCTCAAAGAATTGGTTTCAGAAATTCCCGACCATGCTCAATTCATCAAAAGGCATGGTTATCTACTTGACTTGGTTATCTCCGGTTTTGAAGAAGATATGATGCACGTCTTATTCCAGTTCTTTGATCCGAAACACCATTGCTTTACATTCCCAGATTATCAGTTAGTTCCTACCTTGGAAGAGTTCTCTAAGCTACTTGGGATACCTATTCTTGACCAAATGCCATTCACCGGTTTAGAAAAGGTTCCTAGGTACGAAGACATCGCATCAGCATTACACATAAAGCGCTCAGACATTGAAGCCAATTGGGAAACGAGAAGTGGAGTTAAGGGTTTACTTGCTAAGTTCCTAATTAAGAAAGCTCGAGAATTTCTCAAAGTTATGAGTTTCCATGCATTTGAAGACATTGTGGCCTTGCTAATCTATGGTTTGGTTCTATTCCCTAACTCGGATCAATTCATAGATGTCAACGCCGTCAAGTTGTTTCTTACCCGCAATCTTGTGCCTACTTTACTTGGAGATATTCTACATTCTCTCCACACTCGTACTACTAAAAGACAAGGAACTCTCATGTGTTGTATACCGTTACTTTCCAGGTGGTTTATTTCGCACCTTCCTCCATCAGTTTTGAAGAATGAACAAAGGTTGAGATGGTCTCAAAGGTTAATGTCACTCTCTCATTCAGACATCCGTTGGAGCCTTTTCTCTCAAAAGGACTTCACATTCGTTGAGCGTTGTGGAGAATTCCCTAATGTACCACTACATGGTATAAGGGGAGGTATCACTTACAACCCTTCTTTAGCTTTACGTCAGTTTGGTTTTGCTCGAAGAGATGGTCCGCATGATATGCTTCTCCAAGATATTGTGTTCGACTACAACCACGATCTCCAGAATTACCGACGAAGGTTCATACACGCTTGGGGCATGGTAAAGAAGACTGATACCAAGACTTTGGGGCACCAAAACTCCATTCCTTGGGAACCTTACCTCAAATGGGTGCGAGCTCGAGCTCAAAACCTCATGATGCCATTCACGCCTGTTTTACCAGTAATTATGGAACCTGTTGCTATAGGTGACGTACCCTATACTATTCTCCATCCTGACATGCCTACTGATTTTGAAGACTTGAAGAGATCCTGGATTCAGCTTAAAGAAGAAAGGGACACATTCGAAGCTCAGTGCTATGCAAGCGAGAAGAAAGTGTTAGAGTTGACCAAGCTACTTCACGAGGAGCGAAACATCAACGCCTACCTCGGCACCAAGAGGAAGCGCCCATGGGAGACTTAGAGCTTTAGGATTATTATGCTTTTCTTTTATTGTTTTGAACTATCTTTTGTACTTAAAAAAGAAAAAGAATAAAAAGAGAACTAATAAATGTTTGTTCGTGCTTGTTTAACAAATTTAAATCTCTAAGGTCCTTGAAAACATTGCATTGCATTCGCATAAACATCGCATATCATAGCATAACATCTCATAACAGGTACATTGAAGATCGGTTTTCTCATTCTCTCGCTATTTATTTTAGCATAAATGGCTCTTGAACAGACTGTCAAAGATCTTCAGGCTCAGAATGCTCAGTTCCAGGAAATGTTCACTAGCTTGGTCCAAGGCCAAGAAGATCTGAAGAAGCTCATCAACAGAAAGAAGAGGGTTGTTGGTGTTCTCAACATGGGCAGACGTTACAAGGGTGGTCCTAAAGTGGTCAGCCGAATAGAGCTCTTAGAAGGAAGTGTCAAGAATGAGGGAAGTGTCAAAGGTGATGACGAAGGCAGTCAGCATGAGCCTGAAAAAGACTATGATAATGGCCAGTACTCTGATGAAGATGACAAGTACAAGCAACTTGAAGACCGTCCGAATGCCATAGAAAACCTGAAGATGTCCGTGTTGAATTTTGATGATCTGAGTCTTGTTCCTGGTGTGGTGATTCCTCCCAAATTCAAAGTTCCTACTTTTGCCAAGTATGATGGCATTTCTTGTCCGAAGCTGCATTTGAAGTCCTATGTTCAGAAGATCAACCCCCACACTGATGATAGAAAGTTGTGGATGCATTATTTTCAAGAGAGTTTGTCTGGAACTCAGTTGGAGTGGTATTATCAGCTAGAGAATGACCGTATCCGTACTTGGAGTGACTTAGCAGATGCTTTCTACAGACAGTATGAGTACAATGCTGAATTGACACCCACTCGCATGCAACTGCAGAGCATGTCTATGGGTCGTGATGAGAAGTTCAAGGAGTATGCTCAGAAGTGGAGAGATCTAGCAGGCAGAGTTCAACCACCCTTGTCCAATAGGGAGTTGGTTGATATGTTTATGGGAACACTGACAGGCCCATTCTTCAATCATCTGATTGGAAACTCTTTGGCCGGATTCACCGAACTGATATTGACAGGCGAGCGTATCGAAGCTGGTATCAAGAGTGGGAAGATTCAGGTAGAGACATCTTCAAATGATGCGAAGAGATCTTTCGGTGGTAAGAAAGAAGCCAATGATGTGTATGGTCAGAAAAGCCGAGTCAAGACCGACCGTGCTCAATCTGTGGGGGCAGTTGTGATCTCCAACCCTACCTCAGCACAACCTCAGCGAGACAACGCGCGTAGCCAGGACGCGCCACAAAGACAGTTTACGAAGATCAACATGCCATTGTCGCAAGCCTTGCAACACATGTTAAAAGCAGAGCTGATTACTTTGAAGGATCCTCCTCAGAGTGTCAACACTTCCTCTCCGAGATATAATCCTAATGCTAAGTGTGCTTACCACTCCAACAGCCCTGGACATAACACTGATGATTGTTGGGCCCTGAAGAATAAGATTCAAGATATGATTGAAGCTAAGCAGATTGAGTTTGATCCTCCTGTTGAGACTCCGAATGTGATCAACGCGCCTATGCCTAACCATGACAAAAGTTCCAATGTTGTTGGTGAGGATACTTACATTTTCAACATAGATGACTTGACCATTCCTCTGATGACTGTTAAGAAGAATTTGCTGCAAGCCGGTGTCAACCCAGGATGCCCAGAGAATTGTCGTTGGTGCCCATCTGCACCTGATGGTTGTGCTTGGTTGAGAAGACGTGTTCAGTGCATGATGGATAACCGTGAAATACTATTCCTAAAACCACCTGTGGAGAGTCTGTGTGAAGACATGTCTAAGAAACTAAAGATCGAAGATGTGAATGAAACTATATCATCTGCATGGGATACCTTGGGGCAGCCAAGTGGAAAGCTTGATTACATGGTGAAGTATACTGTTCCTGAGAGCTAAAAGATTCCTATTGAAGATGTTAAGGCAACCGGATGGGGTGACGATTTCCCAGAAGACTATGCTGATGTTAACACAATAAGGATTTCCTCTGTTGATCCTGTGCCTAGGGTGGCACCTCTCATTATTACTTCTCCCAGACCGGTTCCATATTCCACCGACAAAGTTATCCCTTGGAATTATGGAGTTGATGTTTACTATCATGGCGTCAAGCAAGACCCTCTGACCATTGAAGATCTTACAGTTGAAGCTACCATTCCTGATATAGATAACATCACCGGATCAGGTAAGGTGACCAGAACCGGAAGGGTTTTCTCTCCAGATATCTCTCCTCCAAAAGACACTGCGACTCCAGCTCGCATTCCAGCTATTCAATCCATTCCCCAAGCTAGAGGGAAAGAACCAGTGAATCATCCTGCTCAGCCAGAAGTACCAAAGGAAGTTGCTGAAGACACCTCCAAACAAGAAACGGAGGAAATTCTAAAGATCATCAAGAAGAGTAACTACAATGTTGTGGAACAATTGGGACAGACTCCGTCCAAGATATCCATGCTCGCTCTGCTCTTGTACTCTGAGGCTCATGCTAATGCCTTGGTGAAGTTTCTGAAGAATGCTCACGTACCGCAAGACACTACTACTGACCAAGTTTGAAGTTTGTATTGCTAGCCTGGCTGCCAACAACGGCCTAGGCTTCTCTGATGCTGATTTGACTCCTGCCGGAAAGAAACACAACAAAGCCTTGCACATCTCTGTTGAATGTAAGGGCATTACCTTGTCTCACGTTTTGGTGGATACCGGTTCTGCTTTGAATATCCTACCGAAGACTGCTTTTGATCGACTTGATGTTGAAGGATTGGTTCTGAAACCCAGTGACATTATTGTAAGAGCTTTTGATGGTTCTAAGCGAACAGTACTTGGAGAGCTCATTCTGCCTGTCAAAGTCGGTTCCCAAACTTTTGACTCCACTTTCTTTGTCATGGACATCCGTCCAGCTTACTCTTGCCTACTTGGACGCCCTTGGATACATGGGGTAGGTGCTGTTACCTCTACCTTACATCAGAAGCTGAAGTACCCGGTGAAAGGGAAGGTTGTTACAGTATGTGGTGAAGAAGAGTATATGGTCAGTCATCTACAGTCATTCCGATACCTTGAGATGGAAGGTGAATTCTTCGAGACTCCCTGTCAAGCTTTTGAAACAATACCCAGAGTCATGCCTGTTGACTCTCCTATCACTCCTGAAGTTGCTCAAGTTCCGCCTAGGATGGCTTCGCTGAAGGATGCTCAAGCTGCAGTTGAAGAAGGAGGTAGTACTATTTGGGGACAGCTCCCTGATCTTCCTTTCAAATCTGACAAGACTGGTTTAGGCTTCACCATCAGAGGACAGAAGATGATACGCCGCGAACGTGCTGGCCAACTTCCTTTCCGCATCAGCCAGAGTGGAATCCATGCTATAGAAGACGACGACAATGACTTCGACATCAGCAATTGGATCTTCCCAACTCCCGACAGCGGACTCAGCAATTGGAAGACTGAAGACGTCATACCAATCTCCTTTAGACAGGAGTAATTGCTCTTGTTTTTGTTTTGATTTTTGTAGTTTCTATGTTTTGAACAATAAACTCTAAAGCCTAGTGCCTTGCCCGGGGCACCGTGGCTCGTTTGTGTGGGTTATTATCTGTCATTTGCATATTTTCATTCAATAAAATCGTTGGACTTTTGCATTAATTGTTGCTTTCTTTCTTTTACTTTATCACCCCCTTCAAAAAGCTATGTGTTTCTTACACACACCCACGTGATACACTGCAGAATCACTCTGAATCTCGTTGATAACAGCTATGTTATTGCTAAATATGACTTCGATAATCCGATCTACCAAACCGAAGATGAAGGTGAGGAAGATTGTGAAGTGCCAGGAGAACTTGTCAGACTGCTACAGCAAGAAGAACGAGTTATACAGCCACACGAAGAGCAAGTTGAGGTTGTAAATTTGGATACTGATGAAGACAGAAAAGAGATCAAGATAGGAGCGGGTCTTGAGAACAGTGTCAAAGAAAGATTGATTCAGATGCTACGAGACTATATTGAGGTTTTTGCTTGGTCATACGAAGACATGCCAGGTTTGGACATTGATATTGTGGTACACCGACTACCGACAAAAGAAGGTTTTCTCCCAGTGAAACAGAAGGTTCGTCGCATGCGTCCTGAGATGTCAGAGAAAATCAAAGCCGAAGTTATGGAGCAGTTCAACGCCGGTTTCTTAGCTGTTACTTCTTATCCACAATGGGTTGCAAATGTGGTACCCGTACCTAAGAAGGATGGCAAGGTACGAATGTGTGTGGATTACAGAGATTTGAACAAAGCGAGTCCGAAAGACGATTTCCCACTTCCTCATATTGATGTTTTGGTTGACAACACCGCTCAGCATAAGGTTTTCTACTTCATGGATGGTTTCTCCGGTTACAATCAGATTAAAATGGCTCCCGAAGACATGGAGAAGACCATTTTTGTTACACAGTGGGGCACTTTCTACTACAAGGTTATGCCATTCGGACTGAAGAACGCAGGCGCCACTTATCAGCGTGCTACGGTGACATTATTTCATGACATGATTCATCACGAGATAGAGGTCTACGTCGACGACATGATAGCTCGATCACAGACTGAGGACGAACATCTTGATCGTTTGCAGAAGTTGTTTGACAGGTTGAAGAAGTACAGACTGAGACTTAATCCTAACAAGTGCACTTTTGGAGTCAGATCCGGTAAACTCTTAGGGTTTGTTGTCAATGGTAAAGGAATTGAAGTTGACCCCGCCAAGGTCAAAGTTATTCAAGAAATGCCAGCTCCCCGCACCGAGAAGGAAGTCAGAGGTTTCTTGGGCCGTTTGAACTACATTGCCAGATTCATTGCACATCTAACTGCTACTTGTGAGCCAATCTTCAAGTTACTAAAGAAAGATCAAGTGGTAGAATGGAATGACGATTGCCAGATCGCGTTTGACAAAATCAAGAAGTACCTACAGAATCCTCCTATCCTGATGCCGCCTGCCGAAGGAAGACCTTTTATCATGTACTTGACAGTGTTAGAGAACTCAATTGGGTGTGTGTTGGGGCAACATGACGAGTCTGGTCGAAAAGAGTATGCAATATACTACCTTAGCAAAAAGTTTACCGACTGTGAAACAAGATACTCATAGCTCGAGAAAACTTGCAATGCTTTGGCTTGGGCTACTCGCCGATTAAGACAGTATATGTTTACTCACACTACCTTGTTGATTTCTAAGATGGATCCGATAAAATACATATTTGAGAAACCAGCTCTCTCCGGAAGAATAGCAAGATGGCAAATGATCTTGACCGAATACGACATCCAGTATACTTCCCAGAAAGCGATCAAAGGAAGTGTAGCAGCCGATCATTTGGCTCATCAAGCCGTAGATGACTATCAGTCTATGCAATTTGAATTTCCAGATGAAGATGTTTTACTAGTCACTGATTGTGAAGAACCAGGCCTGGACGAAGGACCTGAACAAGGATCCCGATGGACCATGGTCTTTGATGGAGCCTCAAATGCACTTGGCAATGGCATTGGCGCCATCATTACATCCCCTACAGGCGGGCATACGCCTTTCACCGCCAGACTTTGCTTCAGTTGCACTAACAACATGGCCGAATATGAAGCGTGCATCATGGATATTAAAGCTGCTATTGATTTAAGAATCAAGTGCTTACAAGTGTATGGAGACTCAGCTTTAGTGATCAGTCAGATTAAAGGCGAGTGGGATACGAAGCATCCGAATCTCATTCCGTATCGAGAGCATGTTCTGAGTTTGATCCCCTACTTCGAAGAGATTACTTTCAATCACATTCCACGAGAAGAGAATCAGTTGGCAGACGCATTAGCTACTATGCCGTCTATGTTCAAGGTCAGATGGGACAACGAGGCTCCCCAGATCATCATTGAGAAGTTTGACGAACCAGCATATTGTTGTGAACTTGATACAGAAGAGAGACCTTGGTATTACGACGTGAAAAGGTATCTTGAGACTCAGGAATATCCCGCAGGGGCATCTGTCAACGATAAGAAGTTCTTGAGAAGGTTTGAATCCAAATTCTTCCTCAGCAACGGCATTTTATACAAGCGCAATCACGACATGTGCTTACTCCGCTGTGTAGACCGGAAAATAGCAGAACATATCATGGAAGAGTTACACGAAGGCGCATTTGGTACCCACTGCAGCAGACATACGATGGCTAAGAAGATTTTGAGGACAGGTTATTATTGGTCCACCATGGAAGCTGATTGTCACCGCTATGCTCGATCTTGCCACAAATGTCAGGTTTATGCAGACAAAGTGCACGTACCTCCAATACCTTTGAATGTTCTAACAGCTCCTTGGCCTTTTGCAATGTGGGGCATTGACATGATCGGAGAAATTAAGCCCACAGCTTCCAATGGACATCGTTTCATCCTTGTGGCAATTGACTACTTTACCAAGTGGGTAGAAGCAGCCTCGTTCGCATCTGTTACCAAGAATGTTGTGGCTCGATTCATCAAGCATAATCTTATCTGTCGGTATGGCACTCCTAAAAGGAGTATCACATATAACGGCTCTAATCTCAACAACAAGATGATCACCGAACTCTGCATGCAGTTCAAGATCAAGCATCACAACTCTTCTCCTTATTGGCCTAAGATGAATGGCGTTGTGGAAGCCGCCAACAAGAACATTAAGAAGATTATACAGAAAATGACAGTGACTTACAAGGATTGGCACGAGATGTTACCATTTGCTCTTCATGGTTATCGCACTACAGTACGAACATCAACAGGGGCAACCCCCTTCTCTCTTGTGTACGGTATGGAGGCAGTCCTACCAATCGAGGTTCAGATACCCTCAACCAGAGTCCTCCATGACGCAGAGCTAGGTGAAGACGATTGGATCCAGACTCGCCTTGACCAGATTAACTTGATTGATGAGAAACGACTCGCATCTATCTTCCATAGACAGATCTATCAGAAACGAATGATCAGAGCATTTAACAAGAAAGTCAAGCACCGAGTCTACCAAGTTGGTGATCTAGTAGTCAAGCGCATCATTCTTCCACAAGGTGATCCCAGGGGAAAATGGACTCCCACTTATGAGGGACCGTTTGTAGTCAAGACAGTATTTTCAGGCGGAGCTATGATACTTAGCACCATGGATGGTGAAGACTTCCCACACCCTGTGAACACAGACATAGTCAAAAAATACTACGCATAAAAGAGACCCGCTAGGTCGGCGGACCTAGGCAAAAATAAGGGCATCCTGGCGAACCAAAAGGGTTCGGGAAAAAGTTAAGGATATATACAAAACATGTACACCCGGCAAGTCGAAAACCTGAAAAGGCGGCTTGGGCAAAAAAGGGTATCCCGGTAGACTGAAAACCCGAAAGGGCGGTCTAGGCAAAAGTTAGGGATTTAAGCGTACGACTATGTCCCGTCCAGATCATCTACCTACAGACTACTATTAGCGTTCAAGATTCAAATGGCGAAAAATCAATCCACTCACTTTCTACTGACAGCAAGGAGATGAGATAGTTGAAATATATGAGTACTAGCATAGTTGGAACTTAACGAGATTGTTTCCGCATAGCTTTTTACTTCTCTTGTGTACAAACTACTTGGCCATACGCCGCTTTTCAATCAATACAAGTTCTTTCTTTACAATTTTTGCTATTGTTGTTTGCATAAAGTCCAACGTTTGCTTTGAATGATTATATGCATCTGACAATAAGAATCTATTTACAAACATACGAAAAGTGAACGAACAAGGATAATTACTACAGGCTCTAGGAATTGAGATGACGACGAAAGTCACCAATACATTCCCCCGCAGAGTACAATCCCCATAGAGTTGTCACTCATCACAAAATTTCCCCAACGGAGTACACATTTTCCTCCACTAGTCCCGACATTCCAGGCTCCATCACGTTAGTCCCCGAGCAGTGATTCCACCCAACTAACCCATGTTACATCAGTCTCCAAGCAGTAACGGTTCATCACCAGCAGAGGTATCTCTAGCAAAATATCTCTCAACAGTCATCACCTCCCCGGCAGCAGCAGTATCCAGACTCGAAACTTGGTCAGATAGTGCATCGGAGGAAACCTACATCTTGCATCTTTTATTCTCCAGCCAGAGATTTCAACGGGCTCCAGATCCTTCTAACCAGGTCTCCCAACGACTATCAAATACTCTCCAGCAGGATTTACACGCAAGGATTCCTCAACAGCACGATCTCTACCATCCTCAACAATATCTGGGCTCATGACTTGGTCAGATAGTGCATCGAAGGAATCAAGGATATCTTTCTCAAAATGATAAATTAACAATTAAATTAAATATGCATGCAAAAATAATATTTTTAATTTTATAAATTAAATAAACATTTTCTGGAAATAATGCAAAAAGAAAGAATATTTTTGGTATTTTTTAATGCATGATAAAAAATTATTGAAATAAATTAAAATGAATGCAAAATATTAAATAAAAAAGAAAAAATAGAAAAGTTGAGAAAAGTTGAGTTTGTAAAAAAGAAAATGCAAAACCGATCCTGATGAGGCTCGAACTCATGACCATGGAGGGTATCTACGAACAGTCAGCACTTTAACCACTGGGACAAGTGACACCTGGTGTTAGAAAAGCCAAAATCAATTGTATATGAAGGATGACGCGTCATGGTTATGTTTGAACACAGTCAGCCACGCGTGGACCCCATTGACTTATGAATGGACGAATCAGAGAAGCCCATCGGCGCCACGCCAGCCTCGCCGGTCTTCATCCCAGTCAACGACGTCAGAGCCCTAGCTCCGGTCGTCTTCTCCGGCAAGCCAAACCTGAAAACTTGAAAAATATGCAAAATAAAAAGCTCTAAGGTACCATACCCCCCTAAATCGAGGGTTGCGATCTCAATGGTGGCATTAGTTTTGGTCAAATCATCCTGTATCGGTCAGTTCGAATCAAACAGTTCTTTGAACCCTAACCATGGCAATATGCGATTTATGCGTGTATGCTTGCATGTGATGCATCATTCATGACCTATTTGATGTCCTGAACTCATTCAAATACACAAAAACAATTAATAACGCATGGAAAAAGAAAATCGAATTTGTGAGTTTACCAAACCGGTGAGAGCTAGCTGGCACGATTCAGAGCGATTTGGCTTCGAGCAAGAGGTGGTTTTGATTGCTGGGAGGTCAAGGAGGATGTTGGAATGCTCAAAACTTCTTGAAATTGGCTGGAACTGAAAATTCGACTTTTGACAAATCTTGAAAAATTTTGGCAAAGTGAGGGCTGTGTATGGGGCTAGGGTTTCGTGTCCTTTGTGTTACAGCTTGCTGGCTATTTATAGAGTAAATTAGGAGAGGAAAAAGAAGGAAAAAAGATTTGGTTTTGAATGTGCATTGAATAATTTTCAAATAAAATCAAATTTTGGAGAAAATTTGATTTTCCCTTTAATGAGAAAGCAAGCACGAAATTGGTATGTATCATGGGCTATCTTGGACCTCAAGGTTGATATAAAATCACTCTTTTTGGAAAAATATCTTATTTTCATATTTTATATAATTTAATTTTGAATTAAATGGTTTTAAATCCAAAAATAAATTAATAAAATAGAAAATTGTCATGGCCAAGCATCAATGGGTCACAAATAACATCATGAACAAGTTTGGATCATAAGATTATATGCCCATTTGGAAAATTTTGCATTTTGACCAATATCTCCTTTTGTGCAATTGTTCAAAAATGCCCAACTTGTGAATAGTGTATCTTGCTCAATTTTCCACATTTTTTAGTGTTCTTGGACTTTTTGGAAAGCTCTAAGATTACTCTAACCAACATCTTTGGTTTCATCTCAATTGGAGTTTCCATGCTCAATATATCTTCAAAACAAAATGTTGACTTTTTTGTTGACTTTGAAAAGGACCTGTAATGTTTTGATCCATACCTTCCAAATGAAGAATTTTTTGAACATTCTTGTGAGACATGAAGTTGTAGAGAATTGAATTTCCTTCAAAACAAGAGGTGGTGGAAAAATTTTTGAGAAAGTATGAAGAATTTATGCTCAGTCAAAGTTTGGTTGACTTTTCACTAAGAAACCCTAATTTGGAAAGTTTGACTTTTGAGCAAATCTTGAGTTTTCTTGATGAATCATGATCAACCCTTGATCAAATGATGAATGTAATTTCAAAATGAGAATGTTGACCAAAAATCATGAAGTTTGACTGTATGTTGACCACAGTTGACTTTTTGTCCAATACAATTGATTTTTCAACCATCTGAGCAATTGTCTGAGGAAACTTGACTTGTGAGGCTTGAAACTTGTCATGGAGAATCTTTGAAGTATATGAGGAGGCATGATGACCATTGGAGATTCCTCAACAACACGATCTCTACCATCCTCAACAATATCTGGGCTCAAGACTTGGTCAGATAGTGCATCAGAGGAATCAAGGATATCTTTCTCAAAAGCCGGGTTCTCATCCGTTTCATCCCCAAGCAGAGCATCCACATCTTCTTCAAGATGGATATGTTTTGAAATACCACAACATCTATCATTCATACATTGCTCATAAAAGTCATAATCCTTGTGCATGTCATTCATACACATTGTCATGCATCATGCTTTGCATAAGACTAACGATATTCTATCAAAGTTTCTCTTGTTTTCTCCAAAACAGGTGAAAATCACTTCTGAAACGACTGGTCCAGGATTAATGCCCGAAGCCAGACGGGAAACCCTATTCAAACGACCGCCCTAGTTGTCCTCCGACAACTGGTCCAGGATTAATGCCCGAAGCCAGACGGGAAAACTATCTGAACGACCGCCTTAGTTGTCCTCCGACAACTGATCCAGGATTAATACCCGAAGCCAGACGGGAAAACTATCCGAACGATCACCCAAGTTATCCTCCGATAACAGGCATTGGATCAACACCCGAAGCACAACAGGGAAGCTGTCCACATTTTGCCAACTATTATCTCCTCAGAGTAATCAGCACGAAGATGTATTCTGACTCTCTCTTATTATCAACAGCAACTACAGAGTCTAGCGTACGACTCAGTTGCCTTGGATGGCATCTTAAGCCCATCTCCGACTACTTTTCAACATTTCTCCACCTTCAGAATGCTGCATATTTGGTTAAAAAACCAATACAAACCAATAACTTCATTCAAAGATGAGCACGAAGTCTAACATACGACTCCCTCCGGATGGCATCTTAAGCCCATCTCCACGCTCTCTTCCACTTCCAGGAGTATCTACCGAGCCTAGCGTACGGCTCACTCCCCAGCATCGATCATTCCAGAAGGCATCTTAAGCCCATCTCCGACGACTCTCCTATTCAAACAACAATCTCAAGCCTAGCATACGGCTCATTCCCCAGCGAAGTCTCCAACTTCTTCAAATGGCATCTGTAAGCCCATTCCCGCGTCATCATCCATCACCAGCGAGTGCAAATTTTCAAGTGTACTCGAGTGTTCAATCATCTTCTACCTCTAGGTCACGAAAGGCGGACATGCCAATCTAACCCTTCTGGTACAAGAAAATTGAACAGGGGCAGCTGTCATACCCCAAAATTTGCCCTCCTACTCCTCAAGGATAATTCATACATCCATACTCAAGGACTCCTCAAGGATAATTCATACATCCATACTCAAGGATTCCTCAAGGATTGATCAGACAAACCCTCTCCTAGACAATCAACCCAAACTAGGGTTTGGCAATTCTCAGATCAAGATGGACTTCCAACATCTCCAATGGTCATCATGCCTCCTCATATGCTTCAAAGATTCTCCATGTCAAGTTTCAAGCCTCACAAGTCAAGTTTCCTCAGACAATTGCTCAGATGGTTGAAAATCAGTTGTATTGGACAAAAAGTCAACTGTGGTCAACATACAGTCAAACTTCCTGATTTTTGGTCAACATCCTCATTTTGAAGTCACATTCATCATTTGATCAAGGGTTGATCATGATTCATCAAGAAAACTCAAGAGTTGCTCAAAAGTCAAACTTTCCAAATTAGGGTTTTCTAGTGAAAAGTCAACTGAACTTTGACTGAGCATAACTTCTTCATACTTTCTCAGAAATTTTTCCACCAACTCTCATTTTGAAGGAAATTCAATTCTCTACAACTTCATGTCTCACAAGAATGTTCAAAAATGCTTCATTTGGAAGGTATGGATCAAAACATTACATGTCCTTTTCAAAGTCAACAAAAAGTCAACTTTTTGTTTTGAAGATTTATTGAGCATGGAAACTCCAATTGAGATGAAACCAAAGAGGTTGTTTAGAGGACACTTAGACCTTTCCAAAAGTCCAAGAACATTCAAAAATGTGGAAGATTGAGCAAAATACACCTTGCACAAGTTGGGCATTTTTGAAGAAGTGCACAAAGAGAGATACTTGTTAAAATCCAAAATTTTGCAAATGGGCCTAGTTTTTCTTCATTCAAACTTGTTCCTTAGACAATTTGGAACATCCAAGCCCAGTGCCACGAATTTTAGCTTTATTTTTCTATTTAATAAGGATTTTATTCATTTAAATACAAATTAAATTAAAAAATAAGGTATAAAATCAAAATTAAATGCAAGATTGATTTTTCTCTCATGCTTGAGGTCCAAGTAACTCACACAAGTTGGCAAATTTCGAAATTTGCATAGATTTGGCAAGAATTTGATTGAAATTTGATCAAAAAAAGGAATATTTGATTCCATACAAAATCAAATATTTTTCACATTGATTGATCATTATTTGCTCTTGAATACCTAAATCCATCCACTATAAATATACAATGCCTACACAACAAGAAAGGACGGAAAAATTGCCTCAAGAACCCTAACCTAAAGTCAAAAAATCCGTGACTCTCAAGCAATCTGCAGCCTTGGTTCCAGTGGATTTCAATCGATTTTGAGCATTCCATCGTGTTCCTTGGGTTGTTTAGAGTCGATCCAGACCTTTACAAGTTGCAAAAACATCAAGAATCAAGCAAATACGATTTCGGTTTGTCACACTTTTTCAAAAATCGAATTCTGTTTATCATGCATTTTAACATGTTTTGTTGTTTGTTTTGTGTTTAGAACGAAGCTTGGAAACTTTCTGGATAGTTTAATTGCATTTCCATGGCCTGAAGCACGAATTACCATGATTAGGGTTTTCTGAACCAGTTTGGGGTTTTCCTAAATCGGTTAAATTGGACGAAAAGACCACCACCATCGTGTTTAGAATTCAATTTGCAATCGATTCATGTACTCACAATGCATTTATATTATGTGTATGAGATTTTAGAAATTGCAGGGGCTGTAGCGTCGAACCAAGGCCGACGCTAGCTTTTCAAAAATTCAAACGAAGAAGATGAAGATCTTCGCTGGCAATCGAAATCAACATTTTAAAACAATTCTTTGCAAATCTTAAACACGGACGCTCCAGCTCAGTTGGTCAAGGCGCGTGGTTGTGAAGGAAAGGTCACCGGTTCGAGTCCCAGCCATGGCAAATATTTTTTACAAGTTTGAAAAACTAACATTTTCTTATATTTTCGTATTTTCTTTTTTTAATTTTTCCATGCATTTTAATTTATCTTCTAATATTTTTATCATGCATTTCAAAAACACCGAAAATATTTATTTTTTGCATACTCATCAGAAAAATGTTTATTTAATTTTTAAAATTAAAATTATTATTTTTGCATGCATATTTAATTTAATTGCTAATTAATCATTTAAATGGCTTTTAATTGTTTTTAAATTATCAAATCAATTCCAAAAATTACCAAAAAATTATTTTATCATATTAATGTCATTATTAACACAAAAACTTTTTCTCATTCAAAAATACTTATTTTTACTAACATTTTCCTCTTATGCAATTTTCTTCCGTTTTTCGATTTTGCATCTGTTCGTAGGTTATACCGTTTCGGACGATTTTCATTGCTTTTCTTTTCCAATTATGTAATTGCCTATGGGATGTAATAGTTTAAGTAGGACTTTTATTTTCCGCACTTTCAATTATGTATCTGCCCCAAAGCCATGTAATAGCGTAGGACTTTACTTTCCGCACTTTACGTTTCCGCAAGTTACTTTCTGCACCCTATAAACTGCTTGTAACTAGGCGTGTATGGCAAGATAAAATTGGACATAGATCACTCATAACTCCAAGATAAAATATCTGAAATCAACACATGCACCCCTTAGGGTAATTCTCTCTCGTTGCTTCACGAATTCAAATGGTCATGTCCCTCGAACGTAGAGGTATTCTAGCACCGTTGCCTTCAAAATAAATCATCATAGTCCCTTCGATACAAAGATCATAGACCCACGATGTCGCCTACGAATACATGATCTTGACCCTCGATTGTCGCCAACGAAAAATGATGATAGTCCCTTCGAATGTGCTAGGATACTTCCTACAAGTTGCCTTCTATGACCATACGATGTCCCTTCGAATGTCCCGCTTACATCCAACGAATGGAGTTACCTACCAACCAATGGTATGGATAGCGCTATTCTAAAGGAAAGTAAAATAACACGAAAACGACCAATTCTGAGTAGGTAATAAGACTTTTAGTTGCTTGCTCTATCAAAATACTTTTCACACCTCACACTTTTGTCAAAGTTTAAACTCTTTTCAAAACGAAACATTTCCAAACACTTTGTATACATTCCTACATGAATCATTACAAAGTCAAAGCGAAATGCCTTTTTTTCAAAACATTTTCAAACACACAGAAAGCATTTTTTTTAAAGTGATCTAAGAGCTGTAGATAACTACGGATGGAAAGGGTTCTAATACCTTCCTTTTCATAACCTTCTCCTTACTCAATCTAACGAAGGTCTTTTTCTGTACTTTTTACCTTCCCTTAATTGGATAAAAGAAAAGTCGGTGGCGACTCTTGCTATCCGCACATTTGCGATACAAAAATCTCAAAGTCAGTTCACCGTATTACACTCATACTAAAGACAGGAAATTGTGGATCCATTTCTTTCAAGAGAGTTTATCCGAAACTCAGTTAGAGTGGTATTATCAGCTAGAGAGTACCCACATTCATACTTGGAATGACTTAGCAGATTATTTCTACAAGAAGTACCAGTACAATGCTGAATTGGCACCTACCCGCATGCCGCTACAGAGCATGTCTATGGGTCGTGACGAGAAGTTCAAAGAGTATGCCCAAAAATGTAGAGATTTGGCAGGCAGAGTTCCACCACCCTTGTCCAATAAGGAGTTGGTTGACATGTTTATGGGAACACTGACAGGCCTATTCTTTAATCATCTGATTAGAAACTCTTCAGCCGGATTCACCGAGCTGATATTGATAGGCGAACGTATCGAAGCTAGAATCAACAGCGGAAAGATTCAAGTAGAGTCATCTTCAAATGTTGTGAAGAGATCTGTTGGTGATAAAAAAGAAGCCAATGTTGTGTATGGTCAGAAGAGCCGTGGAAAAGCTGATCGCACTCAATCTTTGGGGGAAGTCGTGGTCTCTAATCTCACACCAGCGCAACCTCAAGAAGACAACACGCGTAGCCAGAACGCGCCACGAAGACAATTTACAATGATCAACATGTCGTTGTCTCAAGCATTGCAACACATGTTGAAAGCAGAGCTGATTACTTCGAGGGATCCTCCTCAACACGTCAACACTTCCTCTCCAAAGTACAATCCTAATGCGAGGTGTGCATACCACTCCAACAGCCCGGGGCACGACACCAACAACTGTTGGGCTCTGAAGAACAAGATTCAAGACATGATTGAAGCAAGGGAAATTGAATTCGACCCTCCCGTCGAAACTCTGAATGTGATCAACGCACCAATGCCTGACCATGGTAAAAGTGCCAATGCTATTGACAATGACTCCTATGTTTATGATGTGAACAAGCTGACTATTCCTTTGATGTCTGTCGAGAAAGATTTGCTGCAAGCCGGTGTATTTCTAGGATGCCCTGATAATGGTCGTTGGTGTGCATCTGAATCTGACAGATGTGCTTGGTTGAAAAGGTGTATTCAACGCATGATGGACAACCGAGAAGTGCTATTTCTGAAGCCTCCATCTGTGGAGAATCTGTGTGAAGATATTTCTAAGAATCTGAAGATCAAACACGTAAGCGAAGCCAAACCATAAGTCTGGGATACCTTGGGGCAACCAAGTGGAAAGTTTGATTTCATGGTTAAATATACCGCTCCCGAAAGTTACAAGATTCTAATCGAAGACATCAAGGCAACCGGATGGGGATACGATTACCAATAAGAGTATGCTGATGTGAACATAATAAGGATCACCTCTGCTGATCCTGCACCTAGAGTGGCACCTCTCATTATTACCTCGCCCAGACCAATTTCATATTCCTCTGACAAAGCTATACCTTGGAATTATGGAACCGAAGTTTACTATCATGGCGTCAAGCAAGAACCTTTGACCATTGAAGACATTATAGTTGAAGCTACCAATTCTGACATCGGAAACATCACCGGATCAAGAAAGGTAACCAGAACTGGAAGAGTATTTTCTCTAGAGATCTCTCCTCCGAAAGACACTACCACACCAATTCGCATTTCTGCTATCGAACCAGTTCCCGAAGCGAGAGGGAAAGAACCAGTGACTCATCCTGCTCAGACAGAAGTACCAAAGGAAGTTGCTTAAGACACCTCCTATCAAGAAATGGAGGAAATTCTGAAGATCATCAAGAAGAGCGACTACAATGCTGTGGAACAGTTGGGATAAACTCCGTCCAAGATATCCATGCTAGCTCTGCTATTGTGCACTAAGGCTCATACTAAAGCCTTAGTAAAGTTTCTGAAGAATGCTCACATACCGCAAGACACTACTACTGATCAATTCGAAGGTTGTATTGCTAGTGTGACCGCCAACAATGGTTTAGGTTTCTCTGATGCTGATTTAACTCCTGTCGGAAGGAATCACAACAAAGCCTTGCACATCTCCATTGAATGCAAGGGCACTACATTGTCTCACGTATTGGTGGATACTGGTTCTGCTTTGAATGTTCTGCCAAAGAGTGCTCTCGACCGACTTAATGCTGAAGAAGTGGTCATGAAGCCCAGTGACATAATCGTAGGAGATTTCGATGGTTCAAAAAGAATAGTACTTGGAGAGCTCAACCTGCCAGTTAAAGTCGGTTCCCGGACTTTTAACTCTACTTTCTTTGTCATGGACATTCGTCCAGCTTATTCTTTCCTACTCGGACGCCCTTGGATACATGGGGCAGGCACTGTCACCTCTACCCTACATCAGAAGCTGAAGTACCCAATGAAAGGGAAGATTGTTACTGTATTACGGTGAAGAAGAATATATGGTAAGCCATCTGCAGTCATTCTGATACATCGAAATGGAAGGTGAATGCATCGAAACCCCTTGTCAAGCTTTCGAAGCAATTCCACGAGTCATGCATGTTGACTCTCTTGTCACTCCTGAAGTTACTAGAATTCCACCGAAGATGGCCTCACTGAAAAACGCCAAAGCTGTGGTTGAAGAAGGAGACTGTACTATTTGGGGTCAGCTCCCCGATTTTCCATTCAAATCTGACAAGACTAGTTTAGGCTTCACTATCAAAGGTCAGAAGATGATACGCCGCAAACGTCCCAAAAAACTTCCTTTCCACATTAACAAAAGCGGAGTTCATACTATAGAAGACGATGACGACGACTTCGACATCAACAATTGGATCTTCTCAACTCCAGACAACGGACTCAACAATTGGAAGACTGAAGATGTTATACCAATCTCCTTTAGACAGGAGTAATTACTTTTTTCTATTATGCTTTTCTCTTTTTTATGCTTTCGAACAATAAACTTTAAGCCTAGTGCCTTTCCCGGGGCACCACAACTCGTTTGTGAGGGTTATTATTTGTCATTTGCATATTTTCATTCAATAAAATCATTGGACTTTTGCATTCAAATAATGTGCTCTTTTCTTTCCTTTATTTTATCACCCTTTTAAAAAGCTATGTGTTCTTACACACACCCACATGATACACTACAAATTCACTCCGAATCTCGTCGATAATGACTCTGCTATTGCTAAATATGACTTCGATAATTTGATCTACCAAGCCAAAGACGAAGGTGAGGAAGATTGAGAAGTGCCAGGAGAACTTGACAGACTACTACAACAAGAAGAACAGGTTATACAGCCACACGAGGAGTCAGTCGAGGTTGTGAATCTAGGTACCGACGAAGACATAAAGGAAATCAAGATAGAAGCAGGTCTTGAGAGCAATGTCAAAGAGAGATTGGTTCAAATGTTGCAAGACTATATCGAGATTTTTTCTTGGTCCTACGAAGACATGCCAGGTTTAGACATTGACATTGTGGTACACCGACTACCAACGAAAGAAGGTTTTCTCCCTGTGAAGCAGAAGGTTCGTCGTATGCATCCTGAGATGTCCGAGAAAATCAAAGCCGAAGTTATGAAACAATTCAATGTTGGTTTCCTAACCGTTACTTCTTATCCACAGTGGGTTACGAACGTGGTGCCCGTACCTAAGAAGGATGGTAAAGTGCGTATGTGTGTGGACTACCGAGATCTGAACAGAGCAAGTCCGAAAGATGATTTTCCACTTCCTCATATTGATGTCCTGGTTGATAACACCGCTCATCACAAGGTTTTCTCCTTCATGGATGGTTTCTCCGGTTACAATCAGATCAAAATGGCTCCCGAAGACATGGAAAAGACTACTTTCGTTACATAGTGGGGCACGTTCTATTACAAAGTCATGTCGTTCGGACTGAAGAACGTTGGCGCCACATATCAACGTACCATGGTAGCTTTATTCCATGACATGATCCACCACGTGATATAGGTCTACATCGACGACATGATCCACCACGTGATATAGGTCTACGTCGACAACATGATAGCTCAATCACAGACTGAAGAGGAACATCTCGATCATTTGCGGAAATTGTTTGATAGACTGAAGAAGTACAAACTTAGACTTAATCCTAACAAGTGCACCTTTGGAGTCAGATCTGGTAAACTCCTGGGATTTGTTGTCAGTGGTAAAGGTATTGAAGTTGACCATGCCAAGGTTAAAGATATTCAAGAAATGCCAGCTCCCCGTACCGAGAAGGAAGTCAGAGGTTTCTTGGGACAACTAAACTACATTGCCAGATTCATTGCACATCTAACTGCTACTTGTGACCCAATCTTCAAGTTACTGAAGAAAGATCAAGTAGTGAAATGGAATGACGATTGTCAGACAACTTTTGACAAAATCAAGGAGTACCTACAAAATCCTCCTATCCTGATACCACCTGCCAAAGGAAGACCTCTTATCATGTACTTGATAGTATTAGAGAACTCAATGGGGTGTGTGTTGGGGCAACATGACGAGTCTGGTTGAAAAGAATATGCAATATACTACCTTAGCAAAAAGTTTACCGACTGTGAAACAAGATACCCACAACTTGAGAAAACTTGCAGCGCTTTGGCTTGGGCTTCTCTCCGACTAAGACAGTATATGTTGACTCACACTACCTTGTTGATGTCTAAAATGGATCCGATAAAATACATATTCGAGAAGCATGCTCTCTCCAAAAGAATAACAAGTTGGCAAATGATCTTGACCGAATACGACATCCAGTATAATACTCAGAAGGCGATCAAAGGAAGTGTAGTAGCCGATAATTTGGCTCATCAAGCCGTAGATGACTATCAGTCTATGCATTTCGAGTTTCCAGACGAGCATATTATGTTAGTCACTGATTACGAAGAACCTGGACCAGACGAAGGACCTGAACTAGGATCTCGATGGACCATGGTATTTGGTGGAGCCTCAAACGCACTTGGCAATGGTATTGGCGCCATCATTACATCTCCTATAGGCGGACACACGCCTTTAACCGCCAGACTATGTTTCGACTGCACCAACAACATGGCCGAATACGAAGCGTGCATCATGGGTATCAAAGTTGCTATTGACTTAAGAATCAAATTCTTGCAAGTGTATGGAGACTCGGCTTTGGTGATCAGTCAGATTAAAGGTGATTGGGATACGAAGCATCCGAATCTCATTCCATATCGAGAGCATGTATTGAATCTGATCCCTTACTTCGAAGAAATCACTATTGATCACATCCCACGAGAAGAGAATCAGTTGGCAGACGCATTAGCTACCATGTCATCTATGTTTAAGGTCAGATGGGACTACGAAGCTCCCCAAATTACTATTGAAAGACTAGACGAACCAACATATTGTTGTGAACTTGAGACCGAAGGAACAAAAGAGAAACCTTGGTTCTACAAAGTGAAGAGGTATCTTGAGACTCAAGAATATCCCGCAGGGGGATCTGTCAATGATAAGAAGTTCTTGAGAAGATTCACCTCCAAATTCTTTCTCTGCAACGACATCTTATACAAGCGCAATCACGACTTATGCTTACTCTGCTGTGTAGATCGGAAAACAGCGGAACGAATCATGGAAGAGTTACATGAAGGCGCATTCGGTACCCACTCCAGTGGACATACAATGGCTAAGAAGATTCTAAGAGCATGTTACTATGGGTCCACCATGGAATCTGATTGTTACCACTATGTTCGATCTTGTCACAAATGCCAGATATACGCAGACAGAGTGCACATACGTCCAATTCCATTGAATGTTCTAACTGCTACGTGGCCTTTCGCGATGTGGGGCATTGAAATAATTGGAGAGATCAAACCCACCGCTTGCAATGGACATCGTTTCATCCTTGCTGCTATTGATTACTTTACCAAATGGGTAGAAGCAACCTCGTTCGCATCTGTTACCAAGAACATTGTGGCTCGACTCATCAAGCATAATCTTATCTGTCGGTATGTCTTCCCCGAAAGGATTATCACGGACAATGGTACCAATCTCAATAACAAAATGATCACCGAACTCTGCACGTAGTTCAAGATTAAGTATCACAACAATTCTCCATATCGGCCAAAAATGAACGGCGCAGTGGAAGCCGCCAACAAAAATCTGAAGAAGATCATACAGAAGATGACAGTGACCTATAAGGATTGGCATGATATGTTGCCATTTTCTCTCCACGGTTATCACACTACAGTGCGAACATCTATAGGGGCAACCCCCTTCTCTCTCATATATGGTATGAAAGTAGTCTTATCCATCAAGGTTCAGATACCCTCAACCAGAGTACTCCAGGACGCAGAGTTAGACGAAGACGAATGGGTCCAGACTCGACTTAACCAGATTAACTTGATCGACGAAAAATGGCTCGCAACCATCTTCCATGGACAAATATACCAGGAGCGAATGATAAGAGCATTCAATAAAAAGTTAAGCACCGAGTCTACCAAGTCGGTGATCTAGTAGTCAAGCGCATCATTCTTCCACAAGGTGACCCCAGGGGCAAATGGACTCCCACCTATGAGGGACCATTTGTAGTCAAAGCAGTATTCTCCGGCGGAGCTATGATACTAAGCACTTTGGATGAAGAAGACTTCCCACACCCTGTGAAGGCAGACATGGTCAAAAAATACTACGCATAAACGAGACCTGCTAGGTTGACTGACCTAGGCAAAAATAAGGGCATCCTGACGAACCAAAAAGGTTCAGGAAAAATTTAAGGATACATATACAAAAATGTACACCCGTCAAGTCGAAAACCTGCAAAGGCGGCTTGGGCAAAAAAGGGTACCCCGGTAGACTGAAAACCCGAAAGAGTGGTCTAGGCAAAAGTTAGGGATTTAAGCGTACGACTATGTCTCATCCAGATCACATGCTTACAGACTACACTACTTTTAGCTTCAATATTCGAACGGCACAAATCAGTTCAATCACTTTCTTTTGACAGCAAGGAGATGAGATAGTCGAAAAATATGAGCAATAGCATAGTTGAAACTCGACGAGATTGTTTCCACATAGCTTTTTACTATTTTGGCAATTTCCGCTTACTAGGATATTTGTCTCTTGTACACAAACTGCCTGACTATAGGCCACTTTCTAATGCAAATTCTTCTTTTCCAGTTCCAATTTTATTGTTTTGTTTGCATAAAGTCCAATGATTGCTTTGAATGATTATATGCATCTGACAATAAACATCTGTTACAAACATATAAAAAGCAAACAGAAACAATAATTACTACAGGCTCTAGGAATTGAGATGACGACTAAAGTCACCAATACATCCCCACAGAGTCACTTTCACAAGAAATACCATCCACATGATCATCTCTACAATCCCCACAGAGTCGTCGCTCTCCATACAAAGACAAATCTTCTCCAGCAAAGTATTACATTACCATCTCCTCCAAACAGTGTTCCAACACTTCAACTTCATCACGTTAGTCCCCGAACAGTGATCCTATCAACCTCATCACGTTAGTCCCCGAGCAGTGATCCTATCAGCTTCATCAGCTTCAAACATCATCACGTTAGTCCCCGAGCAGTGATCCTATCAGCTTCAACTTCATCACGTTAGTCCCCGAGCGGTGATCCTCTATATTCATCACTTTAGTCCCCGAGCAGTGATTCTATCATACTTATCCACATTCATAAGTCATCATGTTACATTGGTCCTGTAACACGGTGGGAGAACTGACTTGTTTGTTTTGTGTTTGATCGTAAATGTTGCAGAGAGCAAGAGTCGCCACCGACTTTTCTTTTATCCAATTAAGGGAAGGCGAAAAGAACAGGAAAAGACCTTCGTTTAGATTCTGAGTAAGGGAGTTGGTTATGAAAAGGGAAGATGTTAGCACCCTTTCCATCCGTAGTTATCTACGGGCTCTTAATTGCTTTAGCTCACTTTGAAATTTGCTTTCTGTCTGTTTGAAAATGTTTTGAAAAGGCATTTCGCTTTGACTTCGTAATGATTCCCGCTGGAATGTATACGAAGTGTTCAAAAATATTTTGTTTTGGAAAAGTTTTTGAGAAAAGTGTGAGGTGTAAAAAGTGTTTTGATTGAGCAAGCAAAAGAGACTTATTTACCTACTCAGAACGGTCGTTTCCGTGTTATTTTGCTTTCCTTTAGAATAGCGCTATCCATACCATTAGTTGGTAGGTAACCCTATTCATTGGATGTAAAGGGACATTCGAAGGGACATCAGATGGTCATAGAAGGCAACTTGTAGGAGTATCCTAGCACATTCATAGGGACGATCACTTTTCGTAGGCAACAATCGAGGGACGAGATCATGTGTTCGTAGGCAACGTCGAGGGACTATGATATTTTAAGTCGAAGAGACTGTGATGATATTTCGTAGGCAACCGTGCTAAGATACCCCCACGTTCGAGGGACTTGACCATTTATAAGGCAACGAGAGAGAATACCCTAGGGGGTGCATGTGTGAGAAGAGTGTATTGTTTTCAAATATTTATCTTGTGATTAGTGATCTATGTTGATTTTATCTTGCCATACACGCCTAGTTACTAGCAGTTAATAGGTGCGGAAAATAAATTGCGGAAACGTAAAATCCTACGCTATTACATGGCTTTAGGGCAGATACATAATAGGAGGTGCGAAAAGTAAAGTGCGGAAAGTAAAATCCTACGCTATTACATGATAAAAAATTTGCGACCTATACAACCTTTCTAGAATTTAAAATGCAAGAAATATAACTAGCGGAAAAGAAACTAGTCCTAATATTTTTGTATTTTTGAAATTAGAGTTTATGTGAAAATAACTGATGTGCGATCGACCTAATATGTCTAACGGTATCTTAACTGCAAGTGCACAGTCTATCGTGGTAGTAATAAAAAGATGTCGAACCCACAGGGACTTCGTAATCACTCTAGTGTTAAGAAAGTATGCTAATTTAGCTAAGGCGGATAATGTCACATTTGGTTTTTGGGAGGTAAGGGAAAATAAAACTAATTGGTTTAAAGGAATAATGATAAGGCGGTCGGTATGCAATAGAGTGGACCTAAGCGGATTTAATTGAACCTAAGCGTACAAAGATGGTTAACTTAATTGTTCTGTAGAAATAATCAGCTTAAAACCCTCAACTCACACTTTCGTGGTCTTATCTCGGATTATACTCCCAAAGCCCTATGCCTGCTCTCGCTAGCCCATAAATGTTTAGAAAATACTCTTTTAAAACTTAATTAAATCTAATTTGTTTTAAAGCGCTCTCGCTGTATTTAAATCGAATGCCTAACTTTAGCTATCCGGTTAAAACCTCACACTTTCGTGGTCTCGATCCTAACCTATTCTACTTTTCTTACTTCCGTAACAAAAAGGTTTTATTCTTAATTACAAAAAGTCATAACCAGAATTTAAGTTGATTAAGGTTTTAGCTTAGGATTGATTAAATGCCTACTGTCATTACTATTACATACCGACACAAGAAATCTAGCTAGCCATAGTCACTAAATCAAATTCACAGAAAACATAATTAAAGAATAGTAAAACAAGCATTCTGAATAATTAATAAAAACTTATAATAAATAATTAAGTTGTGCCTAAAATTAAATATAATAAAAACCTGAAATAAAGTAATACTCCTACGTCCTTCTTCCCCAAATCGGAAACTCGGACCTTCAAAATCGGGAAAGTAAACAAGTTCTGTGGCTTAAATAAATCCTAACTAAAATAGCAATTTCCTAATATTGGAAATTGTTATTGGGCAGTACAGAAAACAAAGGAATTAGAATGCAGCAACAAATTGGAAAACTGGTGTTGCACCCCAAATTTTACCCTGCTATTTTTTTACTTGCATTGTATTTATATTAAAAAGAACAGTCATTCACTCATTGCATTTGCATCCTTTCTCACTTTAATTTTTATTTTTAATATTTAATTAATTCTAATTATTTGGTGAGGTTTACTAAATAATTTCTATTAGTTAAGTAATGAAATAAGAATTAAAAGGAATTTTGTTCTTTTTCCTAAATAACAATGTTTTGTTTTTAATAGTAATTATGTTTGTATTTATAGATTATTCATGCTTGATTTTTGTTTTTTTTTATTATTTAAAAGTTTGAATTAAATAAAATCTTTCCCCATTGAAAATATTTTCTAATTCTATTAACAATTAGTTTAGTTTTATTTGAAATTTTTTTATTTTTTTATTTTTAAGACAATTATAGTATTTTCTTTCACCTTTGGAATTTGTTTATAATTTGTAATAATAACAATATAGTAATGATAGGTTTATTCTCATTTTAAATAGTACTTATGTTATTATAATAATAAAAATTATTATAGCACTTGATTTACTGCAATCTATTTTAATCATGTTAAAGGCGTACACACTTTGCGTTATTTTTAGATTGGATATTTTTTTACTTCTTATTTTTAATTGTTTCAACCTTTAATATATAATTACATTAAGGCCAAGTTTTACAATTAATTTTTATTTTTTTTACATATAAGCAATTACCATTCACATCAGTAGAAGTTAATAATAATAGTAGTTACTGTGAAATTTTGTTCTACACCAGTAAAAGAAAAAATATAAAAAAAGGTTGCATAGGTATTTTGCATTTTTCACAATAATGATTGATAGTCACAATTAAAGGTAAAAATTAAATGAGGGCAAAGAATATATATTTTCATATTTTGATGAGTAGTAATTATTATGTTTGCTAGCTCTTTAGGTTGTGTTTCCTCTCCATAATATCCTAATATTTTCATGTCACCATATCATTAACCTGCACTACAGAAAAAAGACAAGGTTTGTACAATTCCACTCTCATTTCAATCCCATATTTTCCACCATCCCACAACTTGATTTTTGTACCTGCAAATTCAAAAAAAATCAGTATGGACAACTCACATTTGTACAATTACACAATTCATTACACCACCTCTTCCTTTCCACCACCAAAATTGTACTACCTGCAAAAACAAAAACACAAAAATATCATAAAATTGTACAAGCATTTTCACCATCTCAATTCCACTACCCTGCTCCACTACTGAAATTCTAACAAATTCACAGCTAGCATTGTACAGATGGTCCCCTTGGTTCTTATCCTCACTCCTCACTCAAATACCACACTACACCCACACCATAAGGGACTGAAAAGAAAAAGACCCTCTGATCTTCACAAGGCAGAAACCTCAACTCACATCACTCATATTACCAGCATCTCAATAACCAATATTCACCTTCAACATCAAACCACCATAGCCATACTCAACCCACTACCTTAGAAGCACGAACCACACACTGACCTTCGAACTCGCGAGCAGCCTTCGTACACGCACAACCCAGAAGCAACTCAAACGCAACAGAAGCGTCGCAAACAGAGTGTTGAAAGAAATAGATCCAAATCGAGAAAGAAATCGAGCAACGTACCTTCTTCTTCTTGTTTTTGTTTTTGATATTGGTTGTTTGTTTTTCATCATCTTCTTCATGTGAATGCTCTGTAAATGTGAATCTGATAGAATAGACATGGGGTTTCGAAATTGGGGCTTAGGGTTTCTGTCGGGATAAACGGTAGATTCGTATGTTTATTGCAGAATCAAATGATTTTGAGAGGTAGAAATCGCGAGGGCAAGCGAGAGAGAACCGTGGTTGAGGTTAGAAACTGAGCACTTGAGAAATAGAGAAGAATCAGAGAGTATCGTGTATGAGAGAGAGAGACATGATATTATTTTTCTAAAAAAAATAAAACTGTGTAATTAGTATTAATTGTTGAGTTAATTAAGCATAAAAAGAACATTTATGATTTTTCCCTTCCCAATAAATTTTTCGGCGCCTCCAACATAAAATTAGGGTTTCAAAAATCTTCCCTATCCTATTTAGTGAACCGGATTCGGGTTTGGGCTTAGCCCAACTTATTTTATCATTTGAATGTTTTATTGTTTTAGATTAGGAAGTACAATGAATAAGAAGTTTGGTGTAGTGGTTTTGGTTAGGACTGATATGTGAGATGTATTGGGTTCAAGACCCATTGAGACCATTTTTATATTTTAGATCTCCAAAATAATTTTCAAAGATACAAAAAAATATACATAAATTTAGTTTTACTTTATTTACTCAAAACTTTATTTTAAAAGAACAAAAAAATTATTTTTATTTTAGTTGTTAAGTTTTTTTTTAGAAATAGTATTTCTTTTGTTGATTTGTACAAGTAATATATTTTAGATCTTCAAGATAATTTTCAAAGGTACAAAAAATAAATATATAGTTTAGAACTAATTTTTTTTTTAGTCAAAATATTTGCTATTTCTAAGTATTTTATGAGTTTTATTTGATTTAGATTCAATTAAGTAAATTTAGGATTTGATTTAGTTTATATTTAATTTAGTAAACTTTAGAATATTTATTTGATTTAGATTTAATTTACTAACTTTAGAATCTTTATATATTTTATATTTAATTATTTAATAATTTTTATTTGATTTAGCTTTAGTTTTAGCCACTTTAGAATTTTTATTTATTTTAGATTTAATTTTGCAAGTTTAGAATTTTAATCTAGTTTAGATCTTGTTTAATAATTTTTAAAATTATTTTTATAATCTTAGACTTTATAGTTGGTTTAGTATTACTTTAATATCTTTAGTTTTTTTTTTAATTAGGATTAATTTAGTGATCTTAAATTTTTAATAATTATTATTTTCTTATGAATTTAATTCATTTTTTTTCTTTTATATTTGTTTGAACTTGTAATTATTCGATACATCCCCATTTGTAAATATTGTACCCCCATCCCCATGAGATGTAATAGTTTAGTAATTATTTTATTGCTTTATTATTTAATTATTCGTCACTTACACAAAACCAAAAAATATAATTTTTAAACTAATAATTGTAAATCATTTTTAAACCCGTAAGTCGACAAAGCTACAAAGCGTCGCGATGACCACACATGCACACATGTACGCTTGATCCTGGGCCTTCTTACAGTGAGCCTATTTCGATCAATTGTCCCAATTGGTTGTCTTAGTAGACTAGCCCACTTTGCTAGTACACATGTAATTTAATTATTTTATACTTAGGTTGGCCACCTTGTATGGGCTTTGTCGATTTTATTTGCTATTTACAATTATTCGTTTCTCCTCCATCTCCCGCACATTGATCATAACCTGATTCTTTCTCCATTCACCAAGCATTTAAAACACTTTCAATAAAAACTCGATCCAACGTCGAGTCTTCTTCTCAAACCTCGATCCAACGTCGAGTTGTTTTCAAAATGTTTTTCAAAAAAAAAAAAGAACATTTGGATAAGATTTGTTTTAATAGTTAGATGTTAGCCTAACGATTAAAACGAATCGAAGTTTCTAATTGATTAGATGATAGCCTAATAAATTAAGAAACTTCAATCCATGTTCTAAACAAAAAAAAACATAGTGTTATGGTATTTAATTAAATTGTTGGATGATAGCCCGACGATTTAATTAAAATGTAAAGTATTTGGGCCATTAGAGGATAGCCCAATGACTTAAATACTTTATTCCATACACTTAATAAACGTGAACTTTGTTTCACCTCACCTTTTCATAATAAAGATTTTGGATGAGAGATGATCGGTCGACCTCAATCACCAATCTCGAGTATTCGAATCGTTAGATGATAGCCTAATGTTTTGATACTTGTCATCCACAATTTAAAATCAATTCTAACACATTCAATATTTTTTGTGCGCTCCAAGCACCATTTACCTTTAAACCCTTTTCAAGATTAGACATGATTCATTTATAATTGAGATGCTTCTTCCTCTATTCCCAAGGTTTTCGACTTCTCCACTTGAGTACTAGAGGTGTCCTCAAACCCTCCCTCATGTTGGTGCGTAGTCCTTTATTCTTTATCACACCTTGTGGATGTTAGACGAGTCTTCTCCTTTAAGAATGACGACTTGTCTTTTCATTTAAAAATCAATCAACAAACAATCATTTTCTAGCCGAACTACGACACTCTGACTTTCCCATTGCACGAGGGAATACGTAGGCACTAAGTCTTACGACCAAAGGCGAGCAAAAATAATAAAAACATTTCTTCTCCCTTTCTTTCTCTTTTCAAAACTTAGAAGATTGTAAAATTTCACACTAACACACAACCACACTTTGAACTAAATGGGTACCATCGAGTACGATGGATGTGAGGGGTGCTAATACCTTTCCCTTGCATAACCAACTCCCGAACCTATATCTCTTAAATTTCGTAGACCGTCTTATCCTTTATTCGTGGGTTTTATCTATATTTTCCCGTTCTTCTTTTAGAACAAATAAAATTAGGTGGCGATTTCATTGTCTGTTTTTTGAAAAATTAAATGATTTTTGAAAAACGAGTTGCTTCAACTGGAAAACTGGAAAGCGAGGTTCGAATTTGGCAGAGCTTCCGCCAGGCAAGACTGAAAAATGCTCTGTGTCTTTCTCATTGGAATCTCTGCTATTTATAGAGAAAAAATGGCACTGGCAGTTGAATAAACTTCGTGGGCTTCATTTGAAATGTTGAGGAAAAATAGGAGAGTGGGTTGAGTCGTGGCTGAGAGAATCTAGGAGTCTGTGAAGACTCTTCCTTTGCTTGCCCACGTCTCCATGTTCTACATAACTTGAAGTTACGCGTGTTACGGTCGTGGCAGAGGTGTTACAGGCGTACTTCATGAATTAGCGCGTGACGGTCGTGGCAGGTATATGACGGGCGTAACCTGTCTTTGCAATGTCTTACGATCGTGGCAGGGGTGTGACGACCATAACATCAGCAAAATATGCAGTTTTTGGTAGATTGATTCTTTTCCTTCTGATCTTTCTTGTTAACTTTGTTTATTTGATGTTCTCTGCTAATTTGACCTGAGATATGTGGTACTTGCAAAAAGACATGAAAACTCGGAATATTCAGGAGTTAAATGGATCAGTGCGATATAAAAACGGGTTAATTTCATAGCAAATATATGATACGATTTCTCGTTATCAAATTCCCCCATACTTAAACCTTTGCTTGTCCTCAATTAGAAAAAATCGGACAAGTTTTTATCAGACGCATATGCCTAGTGTACCTTTTTGTTTTCAAAATAATCACAAGAAATCAAATGTTAGTTCGGCCGATAATTAAGTAAAACACTAACGATACGCTAATGACACAAGCAACGAGCTAGTCGTGGACTTTCCGTTTTAAACAAACCGTTCAATTTTTCCCGTTATAATTCAACTTAAAGTTTCTTGTACCTATTTCACCCGGTTTCATTCTCGCGCAATCACATTAAGCCCATTGCCTTAGCACGCACGTAGTGAAGTAGCCGGTTAGTGACTTTGATCCTTTTAAGCACGGGGTCTGGTACACGAATGTGGCAACCCTATGCATATTTCATCCGAATTAGAGGTTGTGGCGGATCGAGCCGTAGCACGCCCTACCAAGTTCAGAACCAGATACCTCTGAACCAACCAATAATGGATTTCCTTCATTATCTGTTCATTTCTCGTATGCGACAAAAATTTTCTTGTAAGCTGCGAGATAAGAAGGATTGATCATTAATAAGGCATCAAACACTTATATTCATTGGCTCTCCACGTGGTTTATGTTTAGACGGTGCCGACTGCTAGTATAAACTACTAGGGGTTATTTTAGGACTAAAACTCAAGATATCGGTATAGCAGTTTTTGAAACGGATCGCGTAAGTAGGGAGTCAAAGGTGTCATAACCGTATCGTTCTTGTTGAATCATTCTCGGCTTCCTAACTAGGATTTCATTAAGGTAGGTAATAACGGCTATGCGAAAATAAAGCAAAAATTTTTTGGTATGGCTGAATAAAGCGGGGAGAAAATGAAATAACGAAAAATCACTAAACATAGAAAATGGAAATTACTCGTTTTAATAGAAATGCGGTACTCCTCCCACACTATATTAGACATTGTCTCAATGTTGTGATATAACAGCGGGGAAAAATACAAAATACATCAAAAAAACAACAAAATGCAAAAGGGAAGAAGAAATAGAAACTACTAATGACCACGGCCTCGACTTCGAGTGCGGTATCTTCTGGAGGGCGTGGCCTCGGAATCAGTGCTCTGGGGTCCAAGGGAGGTGACATCCATCCGTAAGGCGTTCAGCTCACACAGGGTCTCGTCCAACTTCTCGTTACCACTCAGAATTTGAGCATTTTGTGCGAACAAGTTGTCATACCGCTCCTGATGTCTCCTTTCAACTGCAGCATTCATTTGATTTTGCTGATGAATGGCTCGGAGAATGTCTTCAAAAGTGAGAGAAGGTGGAGCGGAGAAAGACTCTAGGATATGAGGGATTGGTGCAGCTCGATCCAACTCTTCTTGCATCTCGTCCGCGGGAGCAACAGGTGGTTCGTCATGAACAGGAGCATGGCCCTCGGGGGCTGCAAGGTCGAAAAGCCAATTGGCTCGGTTTTGCAGATCAGTATGGTCCCTGCAAGGCAAAAGAATGTTAGGATAAATAATGTTCCGTATCACCGGGTGGAATTTTTCGTCGTCACGCTCGTGGATGAGGTGGGCAGACTTGCAGTGGTCCAAAGTGAGCAAAGTCGGTGCCCTGGAAGGTAAATGAGCGAGGGTGTCGCCATGGTTCAAAGCCAAAGCAAGAGAAGTGACAATCCCTCCGAAATAGAAAGGTTTGCCGCCTCTAGTGCAGATAGAATGAATGTGGGCTAAGAGGAACGGGGCGGCATTGATCTTTTGGCCCGTGAATGCACAGTGCACGAAAAAGAGCTCCTTGGAGTTGAGCTTGTGGTTGTTGTCCCTTGCAAAGATAGTGTTGCAGAGGATGCGATGAAAGTAGCGGATTGCAGGATTATGGATGTGGGTGTGTGATACGGTGAACTGACTTTGTAGGATTTTTGTATCCAAATGTGCGGATAGCAAGAGTCGCCACCGACTTTTATTTTTATCCAATTAAGGGAAGGTAAAAGTAATAGAAAAAGACCTTCCTTAGATTCGAGTTCGGAGAATGGTTATGAAAAGGAAGGTATTAGCACCCTTTCCATCCGTAGTTATCTACGGCTCTTAGTTGCTCTAGATCACTTTTAAAATTGCTTTCTGTGTGTTTGACAAAAATGTTTTGAAGAAAGGCATTTCGCTTTGACTTTGTAATGACTCATGTAGGAGTGTATACAAAGTGTTCGGAAATGTTTTTGTTTTGAAAAGAATTTGAACTTTGAAAAAAAGTGTGTGGTGTGAAAAGCATTTGATAGAGCAAGCAACTAAAAGACTTATTTACCCACCGTAATTGGTCGTTTTGTTGTACTTCTACATTCCTTTAGAATAGCGCTAGCCATACCATTAGTTAGTAGGTAGCTTCATTCGTTGGATGTAAGCGGGACATTCGAAGGGACATCGGATGGTCATCGAAGGCAACTTGTAGGAAGTATCCTAGCACATTCGAAGGGACTATCATCATTTTTCGTAGGCAACAATCGAGGGTCAAGATCATGTATTCGGAGGCGACATCGTGGGTCTTATGATCTTTGTATCGAAGGGACTATGATGATTTGTTTTGAAGGCAACGGTGCTAGAATACCTCTACGTTCGAGGGACATGACCATTTGAAATCGAAAGGCATCGAGAGAGAATTACCCTAGGGGGTGCATGTGTGAAAGAAGTGTGTCAAATTCGGAATATGTTATCTTGAAGATTAGTGTGAGCTATGTCCAATTATTATCTTGCCATACACGCCTAATTACTAGCAATTGATAAGGGTGCGGAAAATAAAATGCGGAATGTAAAGCGGGAATGTAAAGGTGCGGAAAGTAAAACCTACGCTATTACAAGGCTTTGGGGCAGATACATAATTTAAAATGCGGAAAATAAAGGCCTAATTAAAACTATTACAACCCATGAGCAATTACATTATTGGAAAAAATAGAATGATAAAAAGAAAACGTCTGAATCGGAGCAACCTGTGAAAGAATAAGAAAATCGGGAAATATGATGAAATCGAATAAGAGGAAAAATGTTAGAAAAATGCAATTTTTAATATGCGAAAATTAATATATGCTGGAAATAAGATAAATATACTAAAATAATTTTTTGGGATTTTTTGGAAAATATTTAATAATTAAAATGCAATTAAAAGTGAATTAAATGCAAAAATATAAACAAAATAAATATGCATGCAAAAATCATATTTTTTAATTTATTAAATTAAATAAACATTTTTATGAAAATAATGTAAAAAGAAAATATTTTTTTGGTAATTTTTTAATGCAGAATAAAAATTATGAAAACAATTAAAATGAATGGAAAATATTGAAATATGGAAATAGGAAAATATGAAATTTGCAAACTTGTAAAAACAAAGTGTCTGAGCCAAGGATCGAACTGGGGACACTAGCTTCAAACTTTGAAAACCAACGCGCTGACCAACTGAGCTGGCATGCCTTACTGTTTGGAAACGGAACGATTTGAAAATAACACGCGTCGCCCATCAGCTTCCTCCCGCTCGCGCCATCCAGTCATCTTCAACCTTTTGAATTTTTGAAAGATAGCGTCGGCTTTGGTTCGACGCTACAGACCCTGGCAAAATCAAAAATGCAGTATACACAATATAAATTATATCTAAGGCCATGGTTCGATTCCTTGAAGCATTCCGAATGCAACGGTATAAGTCTTATTGTCCAATTTTACGTATTTCATGAAACCCTAAATCGGCCACATAAACCCTAATCATGGTGAAACGCGATTCCGGCCATAGAAATCCAATTGGCTTGCCCAGAAAGTTTGTAAACTCGATTCTAAACACAAACAAACAATCAAAACACGTTAATGATGCATGAATATTGATAATCGAATTTTGAAAAATAAGAACAAACCGAAACTGGGATTGCTTGATTCTTGATGGTTTTGAACGATGTAAGAGTCTGGATCGACTCTAAAGGCCTCAAGGAATGTAATGGACGGCTTGGAATGGGTTGAATCGAAGCAAAACTAGGGTTACCAGTTGCTTCAAACACACGGATTTTTGAACTTTGGAATAGGGTTTGTAGAGCAATTTTTCCGTCCCTTGCAATTGAGATGCATCAAGTATATATGCTGGATGGATTTGGGTTGAATTTGGAAAGAATTAATCAATATTCAATGGAAATCAAATTTGATATTCTCATGAAATCAAATTTTCAAATTTTGTCCAATTTCAATCCAATCTTGCCAAATTTGATCTAATTTTCGAAATTGCTGGCATTTATGGGTTGATTGGATCACAAGAAAGCAATAAAAATCAATCTTCCAATTAATTTTGATTTTATAATTTATTTTAAGATTTAATTTGCATTTAAATGAATAAATTACAAATTAAATAGAAAAATAAATCAAAAATTCGTGGCATTGGCTTGGACATTCCTAATTGTATGAGGAACAAGTTAGGATGAAGAAAAGTAGGCCCATTTGCAAAAGATTTGATTTTTGAAGTATCTCTCTTTGTGCATTCTTCCAAAATTGCCCAACTTGTGAATGGTGTAACTTGCTCAATTTTCCACATTTTTGAGTGTTCTTGGACTTTTTGGAAAGCTCTAAGAGTCCTCTAACCAATTTCTTTGGTTTCATCTCAATTGAGTTACCATGCTCAATATATCTTCAAAACAAAAAGTTGACTTTTGTTGACTTTGAAAATGACCAGAATGTTTTGAGCTATAACTCTCAAATGAAGCATTTTTGGACATTCTTGTGAAACATGAAGTTGTAGAGAATTGAATTTCCTTCAAAACAAGAGGTGGTGGAAAATTTCGAGAAAGTATGAGAAAGTTATGATCACCAAAGTTCAGCTTGACTTTTCACCTAGAAACCCTAATTTAGAAAGTTTGACTTTGAGCAAATCTTGAGTTTTCTTGATGAATCATGATCAACCCTTGATCAAATGATGAATGTAACTTCAAAATGAGGATGTTGACCAAAAATCAGAAGTTTTGACTGTATGTTGACCACAGTTGACTTTTTGTCCAATACACTCGACTTTCAATCATCTGAGCAATTGCCCGAGGAAACTTGACTTGTGAGGCTTGAAACTTGACATGGAGAATCTTTGAAGCATATGAGGAGGCATGAAGACCATTGGAGATGTTGGAAATCCATCTTGGCTTGAGAGATACCAAACCCTAGTTTGGGTTGATTGCCAAGGAGAGAGTTTGTCTGATCAACTCTTGAGGAATCCTTGAGTAGGGGTGAATGAAATCTCTTGAATAAATGGAGGGCAAATTTTGGGGTATGACAGGGTGGCATTGAGGTGATCATAAGAGTTGGCACGGTTATTGGTCAGGCTGTGCCACAGATTGAAAGATTCCTCGCTGAAGTTGTCTGGCACACGAAGGTGGGCACCTTCATCAAGATGTAAATCGAGCAACAGTGAATGTAGTTTGAGAGAACTCGTACTCAGTGCCGAATATGCGAAACTTTGCCACACCAGAGAGTTGGTTAGTTGGACCATTTGGAGTGATGTAGCAGAAGGAACTCAGAAACTCCAAAGTGAGAGTTTCATAGATAGCGCATTGGTCGCACGAGTCCACAGTCGACGTTGGAGAAGATGTTGGACGCCTTCAAGCAATCCCAAATCCCTCAGGCAGTCAATGTCGACGTACCTAGTGGGATGGAGACCTCGACGTTGAAACTTCAGGAACTTGGTCCGTTGGGTTTCTCCTTGGTCACCTTCACGGAGGTTGATGCCTGGGATTTGTTGGTTATTGTTTGCCATTTGCATGCAAGAGTTAAAATGAGAGTGGGGTGTTGGTTGGAATGAGGGAGATACGGATGGATGTGAGGAATATATAGTGAGGGAAAATTGAGGGAAGTTGGAAGATGAATGGGGTTATGGGGAGTTAAGTGGAGTGAGTGGGGATTAATGGTGGTAGTGGGACGGTTAAAAGTGGGAGAAGAAGAGGTAAAGGTTGGAGAAGAAGAAAAAGCGTTGTCTGCTACAGGGAAAACTGATATAACCCGCGTTACGGTCGTAACGCTTGGGTGACGGGCGTAACACGCTGAATTGCGTGTTATGAGCGTAAGGGGTATGTTATGGTCGTAATGGCTGCAAAATATCCAGAATTCAACAGAACAGAAAGACACTTGCTCAGAATGAAACAAATTGAAAAACCACAACATATCAGGTATACCAACAACAGTACAATTTAAATGTGATATTAATCTATTTAGCACATACTCCAATTATCAAATCATCACACAATCCGAATAAAAGAAAACAAAATGTAGCATAATAAAGTACTAAATGTAACTTGCAATTGAAAACAAACAATTGAATTTATATTAAATGGAATACTTGTTCTTTTGACAGGAAGTAAAACTTATGCAAAACTGAAAATGGAATTAAGTATTCTAGCAGAAAGGGAAACTACCTAGAAACAAAAACAGAATGGAAAAATACTAAAACTAGCTACTGCTACTTCATCCAATCTTTGCTTTTAACTCTTCCAAAACTGAAGTTATGTTATAAAATTGCTCCACAGTAATGTCAGTCAAGCCAATGATATCCAGACGCATACTCTTCAATTCGTCCTTGATTCCATCAATGTCGTTCTTATAAGCATCCAAAGTGGTTAAAATTGTGTTCAAGTTTGTAGTGTACTCTCCTTGGGTTATGTCAGGGGCTTCAGTTGCCTCAGCCATATTGTTAAAATCATGGTAACCAGGAGGGGTTTCAGGATCCGTTTCATCAGACATGATGTTATCAGCAACATAGTAAGACTATGGTGTTTCTGGTGTTGAAGGATGGTCAGGAGGATTCAATTCATATAACCAGTTATCTCGGTTGTGGACACTTACTTTAGCATGGTTGGGAAGGGTAAACAGAGTGACAAATTCATTCCTTATCAGGTATTCAAAAGGTGCAGGACCTAGATTTCCTATTATCCGGAGGTCAAAACAGAATTCAATATTCATAGGCCGAATCGACCCGTAGGGTGCACAGTTATTCAATTGGTATCTAAGTCCGAGGGCATTTGCAATCATGGTAACCAGACCTCCCACAATGACAGGTTCATTAGGGTCCTCACTAATGCGCGAAAAGGTTTTCATCAGGAATGGGATGGCATTAACGGGTCGTCCTTGGTTCATACAGTATAGCAAAAATACTTCATCCTTGGATACAGCAGTTTGGTTCTGTTCTTTTCCAATATAGTGTGGGCTAGAATCTTATGGAAATAGCGGATAGCGAGGTTGTGTATCGCATTGTTATCCATGATATCCGGCTCAGGGTGATAATTTCCGGTTAAGGAACCCTAAAAGTAATCCAGCTCGAAATCCATTAAATCCACCTGAGTGGTAGTAAAAGCAAAAGGTCCGCTAGGGAATCCTAGTAAGTCAGCTAAATCCCTATGGTTGTAAGTGAACTCAATACCGAAAAGTCTGAAGGCTATGATTCCTTTTCGGACTCCGACACCGTGTTCAGGTATATAAACTAGGGACCTCAAGAATTCAAGGGTAAGCTCTCGGTATATGATAAACCTAGACTTAATGTGGGCTTTCTCCCATCCTAATTGGTTAAACAGATAAAGGACACTATCCCTTATACCTAAGGTGTCCATAGTTGGTTCATCATGATACAAAGTCAAACCGATGTCCCTTTGAGACAAAGCCTCAAATCTCCTTCTTTGGTTTCTTTCTCTAAAAGTGGTTTCCATAAAGTTTTGTGGTTGTTCCATAGCAAAGGTTAAATGGGGAAACAAATCAGAGGAGAAAGTAAGAGAGAAAAAGACTTTTTCAGAAATCTTGTGGCGAGTAAAATTGTTTTGAAATCAGCAGCAGTTTCATAAAAGTTTGAAAAGGAAAATAAAGCTGTAAAAGAAATAAAACTGAAATGAAAAAGAAAATAATAAACAGAAACAAAAAAAACAAATAAGTGGGTTGCCTCCCATTAAGCGCTGTTTTTAACGTCATAAGCCTGACAAAGTGCCTAGTGAAAGATCATTCGGAAAGAATAGTGGGCAGTTCTACAAGTTTTAGACTATTCGCATAATCCCTATGCTCAATATGATGATATTGTTTTAAACGATGTTCGTTCACTATGAACGGGGCACTATTCCTATCATTAATTTCTATTGCTCCACTAGGGAACACTTTTGTAACTTCGAAAGGACCAGACCATCGGGATTTTAGTTTTCCAGGAAAGAGCCTAAGTCTAGAGTTGAATAGGAGTACGAAGTCTCCCACACTGAATTCTTTCCGGGATAAACGCTTATCGTGCCATTTTATGGTTCTCTCCTTGTATATCTTAGCGTTCTCATAAGCGTCTAATCGTAATTCTTCCAGTTCATGTAAGTCGAGGATTCGTTTCTCTCCAGTAGCAGTGTAATTTATATTGAGCGTTTTGATTGCCCAATACGCCTTATGCTCTAATTCTACCGGTAGATGACAGGATTTTCCGTACACAAGCTTGAAGGGTGTAGTTCCTATAGGAGTCTTGTAGGCTGTCCTATAGGCCCATAAAGCTTCGTTAAGCTTAGATGACCAATCTTTCCTAGATATGGCGACAGTTTTCTCTAAGATTTCTTTAATTTCTCTGTTCGAAACTTCGACTTGTCCGCTAGTTTGTGGATGATATGGTGTTGCTACGCGGTGCTTGACTCCATATTTGGATAGTAATTTGTCGAATATCTTCGAAATAAAATGAGAGCCACCGTCACTAATGACAAGTCTAGGTACACCAAATCGTGGGAAGATTGTATTCTTAAAGAGCTTAATTACTACTCGTGTGTCATTTGTAGGAGAGGCTATAGCCTCAATCCATTTTGAAACATAATCAACAGCTACGAGTATATATTTGTTTCCGAAAGAAGATGGGAAAGGTCCCATGAAGTCAATTCCCCAAACATCAAAGACTTCCACTTCTAATATTCCTTTTTGAGGCATTTCATCGCGTCTTGAGATATTACCGATGCATTGGCATCGATCACAGTTTTTAACAGCGATGTGGACATCCTTCCATAGATTAGGCCAGAATAATCCGGCTTGTAGAATCTTGGCACAGGTTTTAGAAGTGCTATCATGTCCGCCATAGGGAGATGAATGACAGTGAGAAATAACATCTCCTATCTCTTCTTCAGGTATACATCGGCGGAAAATTCTGTCCGGTCCTCTTTTAAATAAAAGTGGTTCGTCCCAATAATAATACTTGAGATCGTGGAAGAATTTCTTTTTCTGTTGGTAAGTTAAGTCTGGTGGGAGAGCGCCTGCATCTAAATAGTTGACTATGTCAGCATACCATGGCAGTCCCATGGTCATATTGATTGCTTCCACGACTTCCTTAGCTTCTGGTTTGTTTAAGTCTAATTGAGCTAGATCACTTATCATTTGCGCGATCAGATGTTCATACGGAAAATCGTCGTTAATTGGCACTTGTTCGGGTTTCATACCTTCTAATCTTGACAAATGGTCTGCTACGACGTTTTCGGTTCCTTTCTTATCCTTGATCTCTAGATCGAATTCTTGCAAAAGTAGTATCCATCTGAGGAGTCTGGGTTTTGCATCCTTCTTGGTTAGTAGATATCTGATAGCAGCATGGTCTGTATAAATGATTATTTTTGCTCCTACGAGGTAAGAACGGAATTTGTCAAGCGCGAAGACCACTGCTAATAGCTCTTTCTCAGTTGTGGCGTAGTTCATCTGAGCTGAGTCTAGCGTTCTGCTAGCGTAGTAAATTGCGTGAAGTTTCTTGTCCTTTCTTGTCCAAGAACTGCGCCTACGGTGTAGTCACTCGCATCGCACATGATTTCGAAAGGTAACCTCCAATCTAGAGGTTGCATGATTGGTGCGGAGGTAAGTGCTGACTTAAGAGTTTCAAAAGCTTTAAGACAATCATCATCGAATATAAACTCAGCATCCTTCATTAATAGACCGGTAAGTGATTTCGTAATTTTCGAAATATCTTTGATAAACCGTCGGTAGAAACCGTCGGTAGAAACCGACGTGTCCTAGAAAACTTCGTATTTCTCGAACGGTCTTAGGTGGTTGTGTCATACCCCAAAATTTGCCCTCCATCCTCTCAAGATATTTCATACATCCATACTCAAGGATTCCTCAAGAGTTGATCAGACAAACTCTCTCCTAGACAATCAACCCAAACTAGGGTTTGGTAATTCTCAGGTCAAGATGGACTCCCAACCTCTCCAATGGTCTTCATGCCTCCTCATATGCTTCAAAGATTCTCCATGTCAAGTTTCGAGCCTTACAAGTCAAGTTTCCTCGCATAATTGCTCGATGGTCGAAAATCAACAGATTTGACAAAAAGTCAATCGTGATCAACATACAACAAACTTCATGATTTTTGGTCAACATCCTCATTTTGAAGTTACATTCATCATTTGATCAAGGGTTGATCATGATTCATCAAGAAAACTCAAGATTTGCTCAAAAGTCAAACTTTCTAAATTAGATTTCTAGATGAAAAGTCAATCAACTTTGACTGATCATAACTTCTTCATACTTTCTCGAAATTTTTCCACCACCTCTTGTTTTGAAGGAAATTCAATTCTCTACAACTTCATGTCTCACAAGAATGTCCAAAAATGCTTCATTTGAGAGGTATGGCTCAAAACATTACAGGTCATTTTCAAAGTCAACAAAAGTCAACTTTTGTTTTGAAGATATATTGAGCATGGAAACTCCAATTGAGATGAGACTAAAAGTTTGGTTAGAGGACTCTTAGAGCTTTTCAAAAGTCTAAGAACACTCAAAATGTGGAAAATTGAGCAAGATACACCATTCACAAGTTGGGCAATTTTGAAGGAATGCACAAAGAGAGATACTTCTAAAATCAATTTTTTGCAAATGGGCTTTTTCTTCATCCAAACTTATTCCTCATACAATTAGGAATATCCAAGCCCAATGCCACGAATTTTATTTTATTTTTCTATTTAATTTGGAATTTATTCATTTAAATACAAATTAAATTTAAAATAAAGTATAAAATCAAAATTAATTGCAAAATTGATTTTATTCCTTCCTTGAGACCCAAGCAACTCACAAAGGCCAGCAAATTTCGAAATTGGATCAATATGGCAAGATTGGATTGAAAATTAATCAATTTTGAAAATTTGATTTTGTACAAAATCAAATTTGATTTGCATTGAATGTTGATTGATTCTCTCCCAAAACCATTCCAATCCATCCAAGATAAATGTATGATGCATACCTATCAAGAAAAAGGGAAAATTGGCTCAAGAACCCTAACCTAAAGCTCAAAAACCGTGGCAAACAAGCAAGTGGCAATCATACTTCCCGTTTTCAATCGATTTTGAGGTGTCCAACACATTCCTTGATACCTCTTGAGTCGATCCACCTTTACTTTGATCAAAACCATCCAATCGTGAAACCGAAATCGGTTTGTTCTTGAAAATCCAAAATCGTATTTTAATTTTCATGCATCTTTAACATGTTTTGTGTTTGTTTTGTGATTAGTAGGAAGATTGCAAGCTTTCGGGTACTTTAATTGCATTTTCATGGCCGGAAACTCGAGATGCCATAGTTAGGGTTCCCGAGCACGATTTAGGGTTTCTTTAAACGAAAAATTGGATCATGAGACCTATACCAATGCATTCTAATGATCTCGTGAATCGAACCATGCCTTTAAAAATTATTTATATTATGTGTGCTTGATTTTCCAATTTGCTGTGGTCTCAGAAGGTCGAACAATGACCGACGCTAGCTTTAAAAATTCAAATCGGGACGATGAAGCCACGGACGAGAGACCTGTGAAATGACACTTGTCTTTCTTTTACTCGATCCGGTTTTCAAACACGGATGCACACATGGCGTAGTGGTAAAGGCGCTTCCTGTTCCCAGATGCTTCAAAGGGTCATGAGTTCGATCCCTCCAGGGACCGGTTTTGCTTCTTTTTTCCAAACTTGCATTATTTTCTATACTTTCATATTATTTTAATATTTTGCATTATTTTTAATTCTTTTCATAATTTTATTTCTGCATTAAAAAATCATCAAAAATTATTTTTCTTTTTACATTATTTTCTGAAAACCTTTATTTAATTTATAAAATTAAAAAATATAATTTTGCATGCATATTTATTTTTATTCATAATTTTGCATTTTAATTACTTTTAATTCATTTTAAATTATTAAATTGCATTCAAAAAATCCCAAAAAATTATTTTAGCATATTTATGTTATTTCCAGCATGTCATATTTTTCCCGATTAAAAATTTGCATTTTTTCTAACATTTTCTCTTATTCAATTTCATCATATTTTCCGATTTTTCTCTTATCGTTCCACAGGTTATTCCGCTTCAGACGTTTCTTTACCGTTTTCATTTTTTTCCAATAATGTAACTGTTTTATGGGATGTAATAGTTTAAATTAGGTTTTTATTTTCCGCAAGTTTAAATTATGTATCTTCCCCAAAGCCATGTAATAGCGTAGGACATTTACCTTTCCGCACTTTACATTCCGCATTTTAATTTCCGCACCCTATAAACTGTTAGTAACTAGGCGTGTATGGTAAGACTAAAATCAACATAGATCACTCTAATCCTCAAAGATAACATATCTGAATTTGACACACTCTTTCACACATGCACCCCTTAGGGTAATTCTCTCTCGTTGCCTTTACGAATACAAATGGTCAAGTCCCTCGAACGTAGAGGTATTCTAGCACCGTTGCCTTCAAACAAATCATCATAGTCCCTTCGATACCAAGATCATAAGACCCACGATGTCGCCTCCGAATACATGATCTTGACTCTCGATTGTCGCCTACGAAAAATGATGATAGTCCCTTCGAATGTGCTAGGATGCTTCCTACAAGTTTCCTTCTATGACCATCCGATGTCCCTTCGAATGTCCCGCTTACATCCAACGAATGGAGTTACCTACCAACTAATGGTATGGATGACGCTATTCTAAAGGAACGTAACAATACAAAAAAATGACCAATTTTGAGTAGGTAATAAGACTTTTAGTTGCTTGCTCTATCAAAATGCTTTTCACACCTCACACTTTTGTCAAAGTTCAAACTCTTTTCAAAACGAAACATTTCCGAACACTTTGTATACGTTCCTACATGAATCATTACAAAGTCAAAGCGAAATGCCTTTTCAAAACATTTTGTCAAACACACGTAAAGCACAATTTTTAAGTGATCTAGAGCAACTAAGAGCCCGTAGATAACTACGGATGGAAAGGGGTGCTAATACCTTCCCTTTTCATAACCATTCTCCGCACTAATCTAACGAAGGTCTTTTTCGTACTTTTACCTTCCTTAATTGATAAAATAAAAGTCGGTGGCGACTCTTGCTATCCGCACATTTGCGATATAAAAACTAAAAAGTCTTCACCGTATCACGTAATCAAGACTACTGGGACACACCCTAAAGAGAGAATTGCCTTGAGGATTTCTAAATCACCTTTATTGCTTTCCGCTTGACTTGCTTGCTTTATCTTTAAGGGTTGCTTGGGTAATATATTTGTTGGGGATCCTACACCGGATCCGTGTTTCCTTTAGGTAAGTAGCAATAAATCGTCACGACTGCTAGACGATATCAAAACGGTCAACATGATGGCTACGTTAGCGTGACACTTTGATGTCCCGATACTCTTCATTTCCAAGTTGAGGATAGTATTTGGCTTCGGTGTCATCAAGCGCTAACTAAACTTTTAGAACCTTAATTGACCCATCTTGGCCATTAGAAGGTAGTGAGATGGGGCTTTGTGCGACTAAGGTTGGTTGATACTGATGCTACGCTCATTGAGATCGAATTTTGGGACATTTTCTCGACCACTTGGTAGTCGATTGAAATAAGCGCCACGAGAAAGATCAATGATGTGAGATTCCTAGAACCCTACATTATTATAGGACGGATGAACCAACTCAAACTTTTGGTGGGTAATCACCTATACCTCATGCAAGCCTTAACCTTAGGCTCATTGTGTGAATTGTTGTGTGCCAAACATGACATCATGACATCATTTGCATTGCATATCATTTCTAACTATTTCAAGGACCTAGGATTTATCTTTGCTCTGCTTTTGTAGGGTATTATGGCTTCTAGAAAGACTATCTCGAATCAACTTCATGGGTATACCTTCTCACTCAAAGAATTGGTTTCAAAGATTCCATCATGCTCAATTAATCAAAAGACATGGTTATCTACTTGATTTGGTTATTCCTTTTGAAGAAGATATGATGCATGTCCTATTTCAGCTTTTTGATCCAAACACCATTGCTTTACATTCCTGATTATCGCTTGGTTCCTACCGAAGAGTTCTCTGTTACTTGGGGTACCTATTCTGACCAAATGCCATTCACCGTCTAGAAAAGGTTCCTAAGTACGAAGACATCGCATCCGCCTTACATCTTAAGCGCCGACATTGAAGCCAATTGGGAAACCAAGTGGAGTTAAGGGTTTACTTTCCAAGTTCTTAATTAAGAAAGCCCGAGAATTCCTCAAAGTTATGAGTTTCCATGCATTTGAAGACATGGCCTTGCTAATCTATGGTTTGGTTCTATTCCTAACTCGGATCAATTCATAGATGTCAACGCCATTAAGTTATTTCTACCCACAATCCCGTGCCTACTTTACTTGGAGACATCCTACATTCTCTCCACACTGCATTACTAAAAGACAAGGAACTCTCATGTGTTGTATACCGTTACTTTCTAGGTGGTTTATTTCGCACCTTCCTCCATCAGCTTTGAAGAATGAACAAAGGTTGAGATGGTCTCAAAGGTTAATGTCACTCTCTCATTCCGATATCCGCTGGAATCTTTTCTCTCAAAAGGACTTCACATTCATCGAGCGCTGTGGAGAATTCCTAATGTACCACTACTTGGTATAAGGGAGGTATTACTTACAACCCTTCTTTAGCTCTACGCCGCTTGGTTTTGCTCAAGAGATGGTCCTCATGATATGCTTCTCCAAGATATTGTGTTCGACTACAATCACGATCTCCGCATTACCGATTTAAGGTTCATACACTGGGCATGGTAAAGAAGACCGATACCAAGACTTTGGGGCACCGAAACTCCATTCCTTGGGAACCTTACCTCAAATGGGTGCGAGCTCGAGCTCAAACCTCATGATGCCATTCACTGCTTTACCAATAATTATCGAACCTGTTGCTATAGGTGACGACTTATCGTTCTCCATCCCGACATGCCTACCGATTTTGAAGATTGAAGAGATCCCTGATTCAACTTTTAAAGAGAGATAGCGAAGCTCGCACGCAAGTGAGAAGAAGGTACTAGAGTTGACAAAGCTACTTCATGAGGAGCGAACATCAACGCCTACCTCGGCACCAAGAGGAAGCCATGGGAGACTTAGAGATTTAGGATTTATTTGTTTTCTTTTATTGTTTTGAACTATCTCTTGTACTTAAAAAGAAAAGAAGAATAAAAGAGAGCTAATAAATGTTTGTTCATTGCTTGTTTAACAAATTTAAATCTCTAAGGTCCTTGAAAACATTGCATTGCATTCGATAAACATTGCATATCATAGCATAACATTGCATCACTGTACATGAAGATTGGTTTTCTCATTTGCTCGCTATTTATTTTAGCGTAAATGGCTCTTGAACATCACAAAGATCTTCAAGCTCGAATGCCTGGGCCCAACAGATACCACTTGGCCCAAGGCCAAGAAGATCCAAGAAGCTCATCAACGTAAAGAAGAAGGTTCTGGTCTTCTCAACATGGGCGACGCTACAAAGGAGGTCCTAGTGGTTAGTCGAATCGAGCTCCAAGGAAGTGTCAAGAGGACGAGCAAAGTAACAAAGATGGTGGTGAAGGCAACACTGAACTTGAGAAGAACCATGATGGTGGCCAATACTGATGAAGATGACAAGTACAAGCAACTTGAAGACCGTCTCAATGCGTGGAAAACCAAGATGTCCGGCTGAATTTTGATGACCGAGTCTTGTCCCCGTGTTGTGATTCCTCCCAAGTTCAAAGTTCCAACTTTTGCTAAGTATGATGGCATGTCTTGCCCTAAGTCGCATTTGAAGTCTTATGTTCGTAAGATCAATCCCCACACCGATGATGTAAAGTCAGGATGCACTATTTTCAAGAGAGTTTGTCCGAACCCGCTTGGAATGGTACTATCGCCAGAGAATGACCGTATCCGTATGGAGTGACTTAGCGATGCTTTCTACGCAAAGATGAGTACAATGTCGAATTGACACCCACCGCATGCAACTACAAAGTATGTCTATGAGTCGTGATGAGAAGTTCAAGGAGTATGCTCAAATGAGAGATTTAGCAGTGAGTTCAACCACCCTTGTCCAATAGGGAGTTGGTTGATATGTTCATGGGAACACCGACAGCCCATTCTTCAATCATCTGATTGAAACTCTTCACCGGATTCACCGAAATGATACTTACAAAGAGCGATTGCCGGTATCAAGAGGGAAGATTCAGAGAGACATCTTCAAACGCCAAGAGATCTTTTGGTGGTAAGAGCCAATGCCGTGTATGGTCGAAAAGCCGAGCCAAGACCGACCGTGCTCAATCTATGGGGTAGTCAGGATCTCCAATCCTACATCAAGACAACCTCACGAGACAACGTATGAACCGTAACGCAACGAAGACAGCTTTACTAAGATCAACATGCCTTTGTCGCAAGCCTTGCAACACATGTTGAAAGCAGTGATTACTTGAGGGATCCTCCTCGTAATGTCAACACTTCCTCTCCGAATACAATCCTAATGCTAAGTGTGCTTACCATTCCAATAGCCTGTGACATAGTATCGATGATTGTTGGGCTCAAGAACAAGATTCAAGATATGATCAAGCTGCAGATGAATTTGATCCTCCCGCTGAGACCGAATGTGATCAACGCGCCTATGCCTAACCATGACAAGAGTTCCAACGTCATGGTGATGATACTTATGTTTTCAACATAGATGACTTGACCATTCCTCCGATGACTGTTAAGAAGAATTTGTTGCAAGCGGTGTCAACCTAGGATGCCCGTAGAATTGTCGTTGGTGCCCATCCGCACTGATGGTTGTGCTTGGTCGAGAAGACGTGTTCGGTGCATGATGGACAACCGTGAGATACTATTCCCGAAACCACCGTGCGTGTCGTCGTGATGAAATGTCTAAGTTGAAGATTGACAATGCAATCGAAACTGCATTCATCTGTGTGGGATACCTTGGGGCAGCCAAGTGGAAAGTATGATTACATGGTGAAGTACACTGCCGAGAGTTACAAGATTCCTATTGAAGATGTTAAGGCGACCGGATGGGTGACGATTTCCTCAAGACTATGCCGATGTTAACACAATAAGGATTTCCTCTCACGATCATGTGCCTAGAGTGGCACCTCTCATCATCACTTCTCCAAGGCCCCATTCCTCCGACAAGGCTATCCCTTGGAATTATGGAGTCGATGTTTACTATCATGGCCAAGCAAGACCTCTCGACCATTGAAGATCTTACTTGAAACTACCATTCCCGACATCGACAACATCACCGGATCAAGTAAGGTGACCGAACCTAAGGGTATTCTCTCCGTATATCTCCTCCAAAAGACACCGCGACTCCAAAGATTCCATATTCCATCATTCCTCAAGAACCAAAGGACTCATCCCGTCACCTGTATACCAAAGGAAGTTATCAAGACACTCCAAACAAGAAATGGAGGAAATTCAAGATTATCAAGAAGAGTGACTACAATGTTGTGGAACATTGGGACAAACTCCGTCCAAAATTTCCATGCTTGCTCGCCTTGTGTCCGAGGCTCATGCTAATGCCTTGGTGAAGTTTCAAGAACGCTCACGCACTCAAGACACTACCACCGACGCTTTGAAGTTTGTATTGCTAGCCCGGCTGCCAACAACGGCCTAGGCTTCTCGATGTTGATTTGACTCTTCCTAAAGAACACAACAAGGCCTTGCACATCTCGTGGAATGCAAGGCGCTACATTGTCTCATGTTTTGCTGACACCGTTCTCGCTCGAATATCCTACCAAGATCGCTTTTGATCGCTTGATGTCGAAGGGTTGGTTCTCGAGACCCAAAGGACATTATTGTGAGAGCTTTTGATGGTTCTAAGCGAACAGCTTGAGAGCTCATCACTCTAAAGTCGGTTCCCGCACTTTGACACATTCTTTGTCATGGACATTCGTCCACTTACTCTTGCCTACTTGGACGCCTGGATACATGGGCAGGGTGTCATACTCTACCGCATCAAAATCAAGCACCCGTGAAAGGGAAAGTTGTTACATGGGGTGAAGAGGAGTATATGGTCACCATCTACGGTCATTCCGATACCTTGAGATGGAAGGAGAGTTCTTCGAGACTCAAGCTTTTGTAACAATACCCGAGTCATGCCTGCTGACTCTCCCGCCACTCCCCGGTTGCTAAAGTTCCGCCTAGGATGGCCTCGCTGAAAGATGCTCAAGTCAGAAGGAGGTAGTACTATTTGGGGTCAACTCTCGATTTTCCTTTCAAACCGACAAGACCGGTTTAGGCTTCACCATCAAGGGTCAAGATGATACGCCGCGAACGCCGCCAACTTCCTTCCGCATCGCCAGAGTGGAATCCATGCTATAGAAGACGACAACGGCTCGACATCGCAAGTGGATCTTCCCAACGCCGCATCATGGGCTCAACAATTGAAGGTCAAGACGCCATACCAATCTCCTTTAGTCGAGTAATTGCTTTTGTTTTTGTTTTGCTTTTCGATTTCTTTATGTTTTGAACAATAAACTTTGAAAGCCTAGTGCCTTGCCCGGCATCATGGCTCGCTTATGTAGGGTTATTATCCGTCGTCATGCTGCTTTCATTCAATAAATTCTGGACTTTTGCATTCAATTGTTTGTTTTCTTTACTTTATCACCCCTTCAAAAAGCTATGTGTTTCTTACACACACACGTGATACATCGCAGAATCACTGAATCTCGTTAATAACAACTATGCTATTGCTAAATATAACTCGATAATCCGATCTACCAAGCCAAGACGAAAGTGAGGAAGATTGTGAAGTGTGGAGAACTTTCCGATCACAAAGAAGAAGAGCGAGTTATACACCCACACGAAGAGCAAGTTGAGGTTGGAATTGGGTAATCGACGAAGATGAAAAGAAATCAAGATAGAGCGGTCTTGAGAACAAAGATTAAAGAAAGGTTGGTTCGATGCTACGAGATTATATTGAGGTTTTTGCTTGGTCATACGAAGACATGCCGGTTTAGACATTGATATTGTGGTACATCGATTGCCAACAAAAAGGGTTTTCTCCCAAGAAAATGAAGGTCTCGATGCGCCCCGAGATGTCGAGAAAATCAAACCGGTTATGAAACAGCTCAACGCCGGTTTTAGTCATACTTCCTATCCACAATGGGTTGCAAATGTGGTTCCCGTGCTAAGAAGGATGGCAAGGTACGAATGTGTGGATTACAAAGATCAATAAAGCGAGTCCAAAGACGATTTTCCACTTCCTCATATTGATGTTCGCTGACAACACCAAAGATAAGGTTTTCTCCTTATGGATGGTTTCTCCCATAATCGATTAAAATGGCTCCTAAAGACATGGAAAGACTACTTTGCTACAAAACGGCACTTTCACAAGGTTATGCCGCTCGGATCAAGAACGCAGCGCCACTTATCGCGCATATGGTGACATTATTTCATGACATGATTCATCACGAGATGAGGTCTACGCCGATTACATGATAGCTCGATCACAGATCAAGAAGAACATCTTGATCATTTGCGTAAACTCTTTGATGATCAAGAAGCAAGTCGAGACTCAATCCTAACAAGTGCACTTTGGAGTCGATCCGAAAACTCCTAGGATTTGTTGTCGCGAAAAGGTATTGAAGTTGATCCCGCCAAGGTTAAAGCTATTCAAGAGATGCCACCCCGCATCAAGAAGGAAGTCGAGGTTTCGGCCGATCAATTACATTTCCGCATTCATTGCACACCTAATCGCTACTTGTGAGCCAATCTTAAGTTATCAAGAAAGATCAGTAGTGTAATGGAATGACGATTGCCGATCGCTTTGACAAAATCAAGGAGTACCTACAAAATCCTCCCATCCCGATGCCACCACAAGGAAGACCTTATCATGTACTTGACAAGATTAGAGAATTCAATGGGTGTGTGGGGCAACATGACGAGTCCGGTCGAAAAGAGCATGCAATATACTACCTTAGCAAAAGTTTACCGATCGTGAAACAAGATACCACACCTTGAGAAAACTTGCAATGCTTTGCTTGGGTCATCACGACTAAGACAAAGATATGTTGACCCATACTACCTTGTTGATTTCAAGATGGATCCGATAAAATATCTTGAGAAACCAACTTTCCTAAGAATAGCAAGATGGCAAATGATCTTGACCGAATACGACATCCAAAGACACTTCGTAAAGCGATCAAAGGATGTGTAGTAGCCGATCATTCGCTCATCCGTAGATGACTATCACCTATGCGCTCAATTTCCGCATTTAAGATGTTTTACTAGTTACAGATTATGTAAGAACTGTGCCCTGGACGAAGGACCCGAACAAGGATCCCGATGGACTATGGTTTTGATGGAGCCTCAAACGACTTGGCAATGGCATTGGTGCCATCATTACATCCCCACAGACATACTCCTTTCACCGCCAGATTATGTTTCAGCTTGCACTAACAACATGGCCGAATACAAGCGCATCATGGGTATTAAAGTCGCTATTGACTTAAGAATTAAGTTCTTGCAAGTGTATGGAGACTCACTTAGTGATCAACAGACGATATGAGCGGATACGAAGCATCCAAATCTCATTCCAGATCGAGAGCATGTTCCGAGTTTGATCCCCTACTCAAGAGATTACTTTCAATCATATTCCACGAGAAGAGAATCACTAAGGACGATTGGCTACTATGTCGCCTATGTTCAAAGTCGATGGACAACGAGGCTCCCCTGATCATCATTGAGAAGTTTGACGAACCAACAGATTGCTACGAACTTGATACGTAAGAAAACCTTGGTACTACGACGTGAAGAGGTATCGAGACTCGGAATATCCCGCAGGGCATCTCAATGATAAGAAGTTCATGAGAAGATTTGCATCCAAATTCTTCCTCAAAGAACGCATCTTATACAAGCGCAACCACGACTTGTGCTTATCCGCTGTGTAGACCGTGAAATATACGCATCATGGAAGAGTTACACGCGCATTTGGTACTCACCCGGACACACCATGGCTAAGAAGATTTTGAGAACAAAGTTACTATTGGTCTACCATGGAAGTCGATTGTCACCGCCACGCCGATCTTGTCACAAATGCCGATTTATGCCGACAAAGTACACGCATTCTCAAGACTCGAACGCTTTAACTTCTCCTTGGCCTTTGCAATGCGGGTATTGACATCGGAGAAATCAAGCCCACCCTGCCCAATGGACATCGCTTCATCCTGTGGCAATGACTATTTCACCGTAAGTGCGCTCGTCAGATCATACTAAGAATGTCAGCTCGATTCATCAAACATAATCTTATTTGTCGATATGGCACTCCGAAAGGATTATCACGTATAACGGCTCCAATCTTAACAACAAGATGATCACCGAACTCGCACGCAGCTCAAGATCAAGCATCACAACTCTTCTCCTTATCGCCTAAGATGAATGGCGCAGGGAAGCCGCCAATAAGAACATTAAGAAGATTATACGAAGATGACGTGACTTACAAAGATTGTATGATGTTACCATTTTCTTCATGGTTATCGCACTACAAATAACATCAATGGGCAACCCCTCTCTTGTGTACGTATGGAAGCAGCCCCACCCATCGAGGTTCGATACCTCAACCGTAGTCCTCCAGACGCAGAAGTTAGCGAAGATGATCGTCTCGCACGCCTGACCAGATTAATTTGATTGATGAGAAACGACTCGCATCCATTTGCCATGGATGATTTATCGTAAACGAATGATCGAGCATTTAACAAGAAGGTCAAGCACCAGTCTACCAAGTCGGTGATCTAGTAGTCACGCATCATCCTTCCACAAGGTGATCCTGTAAATGGACTCCCACCCATGAGGGACCATTAGTCAAACAAGGTTTTCCCGGGAGCTATGATACTTAGCACCATGGATGGTGAAGACTTCCACACCTCGTGAACGCAGATATAGTCAAAATACTACGATGAAGAGACCCGCCAGGTCGATCTAACCTAGGCAAAAGCATCCCGCGAACCAAAAGGGTTCGGCAAAAGTTAAGGATATACACAAACATGTACACCCGCAAGTCGAAAACCCAAAAGGCGGTTTGGGCAAAAAGGGTATCCCCAGACAAAACCCAAAGGGAGGTCTAGGCAAAAGTTAGATTTAAGCGCACGACTATGTCTTTCGATCACCGCCTAGACTACTATCAAGATTCAAGATTCAAATGGCGAAGATCACCCTACTCACTCTAACGATGTAGGAGACGAGATAGTCGAAATATGAGTACTAGCATAGTTGAACTTAACGAGATTGTTTCCGGATAGCTTTTACCTTTCTTGTGTACAAACCACTTGGCCATACGCCACCTTTCAAATAAACGCAGCTTTTCTCACAATTTTTTGCATTGTCGCTTAATAAGTCCAACGCTTGTTTTGAATGACTATACGATTTGACAATAAGAATCTAATCACAAACATAAGAAAAGCGGGCATAAAAGTAGTTACTACAGTGCTTTAGGAATTGAGATGACGACGAAGGTCACCAAAACATCCTCACAGTAACATAATCCCCGCAGAGGTGTCACTCACTAAACCTCCCCCAATGAGTATATGTTAATCCACGAGCTGATTCCACTCAACCGAGAAATGTTACATCGCCTCCGAGCAAGAACACTTCATCCCTGCTAAGATGTTTATCCTCCGATATCTCTCAACAACCCTTTCTCCAAAGAATGTATCCACTCGAGACTTGGTCGATAGACACCGAGAAAATCTACATCTCCTATTCCCTCGTAGATTCCAACGACCCCAACCCGTCTCCAAAGAACCATCAAATGCTCTCCAATGAGATCCGATCAGATCCCCAAGAAAGCTTCCCAATTCTTCCCAACAGATCACATGCAAGATCCCAACAAATCGCCTCCTGACTTTCCCACAGGGTCTATGTACGAGATCTCCAACAACGAGTTTCTCAATCTCTACTTTCCTCAAACAATATCTAGGCCCAAGACTTGGTCGATAGTGCATCGGAGGAATCCAGATATCTTCTCCTTCAAAGCGGGTTCTCACCACCCAAATCCCTGCCAAGTCGAAATCCTCAAATGTAACATCCGTGATCTTCAAGATGGATATGTTTTGAAATACCACAACATCTATCATTCATACATTACTCATAAAGTATAATTATGTCATTCATATACATTGTCATGCATCATACTTTGCATAAGACTAACAAATATTCTATCAAAGTTTCTCTGTTTTTCCAAAACAGTGAAAGTCACGACAACCGTCCAGATTAAGCCCAATCGATCGGAAAACTATCTGAAGACCACCCCTATTGTCCTCCGACGATCGTCCAGATTGCCCCGAATCGACGGAAAACTATTCGAAGACCACCCTAGTTGTCCTCCGACGATCGGGTCCAGATTAAGCCCCGAACCGACGGAAAACTATCTCGAAGACCACCCCTCGTCTCCGACGATCGGTCAAGGATTGCCCCAACCGACGGAAAACTATCTGATCACCGTTATCCTCCGATAATGTAATGATCAACACCGATGCACAACAGGAAGTTATCCACATTTTGCCAACTACTATTCCCCGAGTAATCAAGACGAAGATCTATTCTGAACCTTTCATTATCAACAAGAACACGTAGTCTCGGGCGACGACTCGCCTGCCTTCGATGGCATCTTAAGCCCATCTCCGACTACTTGTCAACATTTCTCCACTTTCAATGCTGCATATTTGGTAAAAATCAATACAAACCAATAACTTCATTCAAAATGAGCACGAAGTCTAACATACCCTCCTGATGGCATCTTAAGCCCATCTCCATGCTCCTTCCGAACGATCGCAGAGCCTAGCAGATCGCTCCCTCAAAGATCGATCTTTCCAGATGGCATCTTAAGCCCATCCCTCAATTCTCCTATCGACATTCTCGAGTCTAGCGACGACTCATCCCCCAAATAAGTATCCTCCAAATGGCATCCTGTAAGCCCATTCCCGCATCATCCACCAACAATGAGTAAATTTTCGTGTGTACTGAGTGTTCAATCATCTTCTACCTTCGTGTCACGAAAGACAAAGTGTCAATCTAACCTTCCAAGACAAGAAGATTGAACAGGCAGCATCATACCCCAAAATTTGCCCTCCATCCTCTCAAGATATTTCATACATCCATACTCAAGGATTCCTCAAGAGTCGATCGACAAACTCTCCTAGACAATCAACCCAAACTAGGGTTTGGTAATTCTCAGTCAAGATGGACTCCCAACCTCCAATGGTCTTCATGCCTCCTCATATGCTTCAAAGATTCTCCATGTCAAGTTTCAAGCCTTACAAGTCAAGTTTCTCATAATTGCTCGATGGTTGAAAATCAAGATTGACAAAAAGTCAATCGTGATCAACATATACCAAACTTCATGATTTTTGGTCAACATCCTCATTTTGAAGTTACATTCATCATTTGATCAAGGGTTGATCATGATTCATCAAGAAAACTCAAGATTTGCTCAAAAGTCAAACTTTCTAAATTAGGATTTCTAGATGAAAAGTCAATCAACTTTGATCGATCATAACTTCTTCATACTTTCTCGTAAATTTTTCCACCACCTCTTGTTTTGAAGGAAATTCAATTTCTACAACTTCATGTCTCACAAGAATGTCCAAAAATGCTTCATTTGAGAGGTATGGCTCAAAACATTACAAAGTCATTTTAAGTCAACAAAAGTCAACTTTTGTTTTGAAGATATATTGAGCATGGAAACTCCAATTGAGATGAGACCAAAATTTGTTAGAGGACTCTAGAGCTTTTCAAAAGTCTAAGAACACTCAAAAATGTGGAAAATTGAGCAAGATACACCATCACAAGTTGGGCAATTTGAAGGAATGCACAAAGAGAGATACTTAAAATCAAATTTTTTGCAAACGCTTGCTTTTCTTCATCCAAACTTATTCCTCATACAATTAGGAATATCCAAGCCCAATGCCACGATTTTTATTTTATTTTTCTATTTAATTTGAATTTATTCATTTAAATACAAATTAAATTTAAAAATAAAGTATAAAATCAAAATTAATTGCAAAATTGATTTTTATTCCTTCCTCGAGACCCAAGCAACTCAAAGGCCAAAAATTTCAAATTGGATCAATATGGCAAGATTGGATTGAAAATTAATCAATTTTGAAAATTTGATTTTGTAAAAATCAAATTTGATTTGCATTGAATGTTGATTGATTCTCTCCCAAAACCATTCCAAATCCATCCAAGATAAATGTATGATGCATACCTATCAAGAAAAGGGAAAAATTGGCTCAAGAACCCTAACCTAAAGCTCAAAAACCGTGGCAAACAAGCAAGGGCAATCATTCCAAATTGCTTTAATCGATTTGAGGTGTCCAACACATTCCTTGATACCCTTGAGTCGATCCGCACCTTTACTTTGATCAAAACCATCCGTAATCGTGAAACCAAATCGGTTTATTCTTGAAAATCCAAAATCGATTTAATTTTCATGCATCTTTAATATGTTTTGTTTTTGTGATTTAGGAAGATTGCAAGCTCGGGTACTTTAATTGCATTTTCATGGCCTAAACTCGAGATGCCATAGTTAGGGTTCCCGAAAGCACGATTTAGGGTTTCTTAAACGAAAAATTGGATTGGACCTATACCAATGCATTCTAATGATCTCGTGAATCGAACCATGCCTTTTAAAATTATTTATATTATGTGTGCTTGATTTTCCAATTTGTTGGTCAGAGCGTCAACAATGACCGACGCTAGCTTTAAAAATTCAAATCGTGACGATGAAGTCATGACGAGGAGACACAGAAATGACACTTGTCTTTCTTTTACTCAACCGGCCAAACACTGATGCACATGGCGAGTGGTAAAGGCGCTCTGCTCCAGATGTCAAAGGTCATGAGTTCGATCCTCCAGGACCTGCTTTTTTCCAAACTTGCATTATTTTCTATACTTATTTTAATATTTTGCATTATTTTTAATTTTTTCATAATTTTATTTCTGCATTAAAATCATCAAAAATTATTTTTTTTTACATTATTTTCGAAAACCTTTATTTAATTTATAAAATTAAAAATATATTTTGCATGCATATTTATTTTTATTCATAATTTTGCATTTTAATTACTTTTAATTCATTTTAAATTATTAAATTGCATTCAAAAATCCCAAAAATTATTTTAGCATATTTATGTTATTTCCAGATGTCATATTTTCCCATTAAAAATTTGCATTTTTCTAACATTTTCTTATTCAATTTCATCATATTTTCCGATTTCTCTTATCGCTCCACGTGTTATTCCGTCACGCTTTCTTTGCTTTCTTTTTTTCCAATAATGTAACTGCTTATGGGATGTAATAGTTTAAATTAGTTTTATTTTCCGAAGTTTAAATTATGTATCCGCCTAAAGCCATGTAATAGCGAGACATTTACCTTTCCGCACTTTACATTCCGCATTTTAATTTCCGCACCCTATAAACCGTTAGTAACTAGGCGGTATGGTAAGACTAAAATCAACATAGATCACTCTAACTCAAAGATAACATATCTGAATTTGACACACTCTTTCACACATGCACCCCTTAGGGTAATTCTCTCGCGTTTTACTAATACAAATGGTCAAGTCCTCGAACGTAGAGGTATTCTAGCACCTGCCTTTCAAACAAATCATCATAGTCCCTTCGATACAAAGATCATAAGACCCACGATGTCGCCCGAATACATGATCTTGACCTCGATTGTCGCCACGAAAAATGATGATAGTCCCTTCGAATGTGCTAGGATGCTTCCTACAAGTTTCCTTCTATGACCATCCGATGTCCTTCGAATGTCCCGCTACATCCAACGAATGGAGTTACCTACCAACTAATGGTATGGATGACGCTATTCTAAAGGAACGAACAAACAAAAATGACCAATTTGAGTAGGTAATAAGACTTTAGTTGCTTGCTCTATCAAAATGCTTTTCACACCTCACACTTTTGTCAAAGTTCAAACTTTTTCAAAACGAAAATCATTAACACTTTGTATATGCTCCTACATGAATCATTACAAAGTCAAAGCGAAATGCCTTTTTCAAAACATTTTTGTCAAACACATGTAAAGCACAATTTTAAGTGATCTAGAGTAACTAAGAGCCCGTAGATAGCTACGATGGAAAGGGTGCTAATACCTTCCTTTTCATAACCATTCTCCTGCACGTAATCTAACGAAGGTCTTTTTCTCTACTTTTACCTTCCTTAATTGGATAAAATAAAATTGCTGACTTTTATCCGCACATTTGCGATACAAAAACTAAAAAGTCAGTTCACCATATCACAGGTTGGAGTTCTTTAATCACTTCTATCTTAGCTTTATCGACTTCAATTCCTTTATTGGAAATAACATGTCCTAGCACGATTCCTACTCTAACCATGAAATGGCATTTTTCCCAGTTAAGCACGAGGTTCACTTTCACACATCTTTCTAAAACATTTTCTAGATTAGATAAGCATCCTTCAAAACTTTGCCCACACACAGAGAAGTCGTCCATAAACACTTCCATGATGTTATCGATGAAATCTGTGAAGATCGACATCATACATTGTTGAAAGGTCGCTGGGGCATTGCACAATCCAAAAGGCATTCGCCTGTACGCGAATGTTCCATAGGGACACGTGAATGTAGTCTTCGATCGTCAGGGTGAATAGGAATTTGGAAAATCCGTAATAACCATCTAAATAGCGTAGGAATGTTTGGCTAATCGTTCTAACATTTGATCTATGAAGGGTAAAGGAAAATGGTCTTTCCGAGTAGCTTTGTTTAGTTTTCTATAATCAATGCACACTCTATGTCCATTAACCACTCTTTGTGTTATCGATTCGCCTTTTACATTCTTCACAACAATGACACCTCTTTTCTTCGGTACGATATATACTGGGCTAACCCATTTACTGTCGGAGATTGGGTATATGATTCCAGCTTCTAATAGCTTTTTGATTTCATCTCTGACTACAAAGGTTAAGGATTGGATTAATTTTCTTTGAGGTTCTCGAGAGGTTTTTCAATCTTCTTCAAGCATAATACGTGCATACAATCAAGGACATATTCCTTTAAATCTGATATGTTATAACCTAATGCGATAGGGTACTTCCTTAGGACGCCTATCAGCTTCGAGTTTCGAGCTGCCCTAAACCGGAATTGACTATAACAGTCGAGTACGCTCGTATCTAGGAATTGTATCTTAGGTTTCGAGGTAAAGTTTTTAATTCTAAACCTGTTTCTTCTGGACATGGCATATGATCGTGTGTGAGTGCTAGACTTTCGCTTAGACTATTATCTTAATATGGTTCACGCTAATTATCGCTTCGAAAATCGAGGGGTTCGATTTTCATTATTTCGTAGTATGTGGTTTGTTCTGCCCATCTCTCACGCACTCGCCTATAACGTCGATTAGAAAACATGTGTCATTCATGGCCGGTGCTTGTAAGAATTGAGTAAGGATGAATTCCACTTTTCCTCTCCAACTTTGAATGTTAGTCTCTCTTCTTTACGCCAATTATAGCTCCACTGTGGCTAGGAAGGGTCTTCCTAATATGATAGGGTAATCAATCCCTGGTAATGTCCATGATTATGAAATCGGTAGGATATAGAATTGACTATTCTAACCGGAACGCTTCAAAGATACCCTGTGGTATTTAACCGATCACCACCTAATTCGAACTGACATTTTCGTGGGTCTAAGTTCTCCCATCTCCTACTTTTTGCAAATAGATAAGGGCATGACATCGATATTTGCTCCTAAGTCACACGTAGCTTTGTCTATGACTTAACTTTCCAATGTTACAAGGTATAGAGAAACTTGGATCTTTTAACTTAGGAGGCATGTTATTTTGAATAATAGCGCTTACACTCAAATAAAGTGTAACTATTCCGTTATCTTCTATCTTTTCTTGTTAGATAGGATTTTAAGAAATTTAGCGCATTTAGGGCATCCGGGTGATAGCTTCCATAAACGGTATTGTGATATTCATTGTTTCAAGTTCAACGAATTTCTTGAACCGCCCATCGCTTTGGAATTGGTTAATTGAGGTACGGAATGGTGGTTTATAAGGTGGTGGACATATACTTTTTTCCACTACCTTTGGTTCTCATTTTTCTTTTGGTTCGCCCCATTTTCACTTGGCTTGTTCTCTTTGGTACATTGTCGGGTTTTCTAGTCTGGATCAACAGTCCGTCAAGTTCATTTCCACTTAGTATCACAACATTAGCGTGTCCTTTGGGTTAGGTGTGGTTGACTAGGAAAAATCCACCAAGCAGAGGTTTGTTGTCATTGCTACTGAAATTTGAGTTTCAAGCATCTTGTTATGGGTAGTTAAAGCGCGACCTTACTAGATAATTGTTTAATCAGCTTATTAGTATGTAAATTATGATTTAGAACATCTTTATTAGTCCGAGATGAGAAGCAATGAAGTGTTCTATCATGATTTCAGATTAGATTTCTAGGAATGTTGGATGTATTAGGTCCATTATTAGGATGATTTGGGATAGCTTTGACAACTGTGTGGTGTGCGTGAGCTCTGTGCGCATAACGCTGTTGTTGTTTCAGATTTGAAGTTTGGATGATTCTTCCAACCAGGTTATAGGTATTACCGTAAGGGTTTCCGAACGTAGTTTGCTTGTTCAACTGAACTCCTAGAAGGGACATTCGGAGCAAGATGATCAAGACCACACAAATCGCAGTTTCAGTACACTAGGTCATGAGCAAAGGGTAAGATTCTAGCTTTGGGTGAGAGCTTCCACTTATGCTGACTTGATCCGTGCTATTCACTTGACCATGCCACCTTTTGTTTGAGATTTTCTACATTGGCTTCTCTCGCTCCCCATTGATAATGGCTCCGAGCCATGCTTTCAATAAGTTGGTTTGCATCGATATGGTTTATCCATCGCGCTACCAAGAAGCAGTCATATAGTCGCCTTGGTTGCAAGAGACCGTTATAAAACGTGTGAATGATCACCATTCTTCTAAACCATGATGAGGACAGAGTCTAAGCATATCCTTATAGCGCTCCCAAGCTTTGAATAGTGATTCTATCTTTTGTCCAAACAATTGATGTTAGCCCCGAGCATAGCGCTTTGTTAGGTGGGAAATATCAGCTAAGAAGACCTTCTTCAACTCATCCCATGTGGTGATTGAGTTTGAAGGAAGAGATTGAGTCATGCGCCGCTTCTTAAAGAAAAAGGAAATAGGCGCAATCAGACGCCTGGGTTTACACTATTCGCTTATTAAAGGTTCCGCGTATCGCACAAACACCGATAGATGCGGTGTCGGTCGAGGAGATCCAAAATTGGTCTCTGAACGCATGGAAAGAAGCGAAGGTTTTAACTCGAAATTGTTTCGAGCGAAAGAGGAAAGAATATCATGTGAGGCTCCGCTGAGAAGGAACCGCTGAATCCTTAAGAGGACGAGGTGGAGGTGGATCACCATCTTCTTCGCATCATCAACTAACTCGTGAATATCGTGAGTTTAGTCGAGGAGGATTGTTGAGTTCACGCATTTTGAATTCGCCTTCTTAATCGAGATAACGCGATATCGCTTATTTGTATATGCAAAGGACCGCCTTGGAGCGAGGATTTGGCATACAAATGTAGGGAAAATAAAAGTTGCCTTAGTCTAGACAAGGCTACTTTATGAGTACACTAGTGACTAGATCAAAGTCCCCGGCAACGGTGCCAAAAACTTGATGTGCGATCAACCTAATGTGTCTAACGGTATCTTAATTGCAAGTGCAAAGTCTGTCGCGGTAGTAATAAAAGATGTCAAACCCATTGTGGACTTCAGAATCACTCTAGTGTTAAGAAAGTATCTAATTTAAGGCGGATAATGTCACGCTTGGTTTTGGGAGGTAAGGGAAAATAAAACTAATTGGTTTAAAGGAATAATGATAAGGCTTGTCGGTGCAATGAGCGGACCTAAGCGGATTTAATTGAACCTAAGCGCATAAAGATGGTTAACTTAATTGTTCGTAGAAATAATCGCCTTAAAACCTCAACTCACACTCGTGGTCTTATCTCGATTATACTCCCAAAGCCCTATGCCTTCTCTCGCTAACCCATAAGTGTTTAGAAAATACTTTTGAAAACTTAATTAAATCTAATTCATTTTAAAGCTTCTCAGGATACGTGAACCGACTTTTAGTGTTTGTATCGCAAATGTGCGGATAGCAAGAGTCGCCACCGACTTTTATTTTATCCAATTAATGGAAGGTAAAAGTACGTAAAAGACCTTCGTTAGATTCTCGAGTAAGGAGTTATGAAAAGGGAAGGTATTAGCACCCCTTCCATCCGTAGTTATCTACTGGCCTTAGTTGCTCTTAGATCACTTTAAAATTGTGCTTTCGGTGTTTGAAAATGTTTTGAAAAGGCATTTCGCTTTGACTTTGTAATGATTCATGTAGGAATGTATACAAAGTGTTTGGAAATGTTTCGCTTTTGAAAAGAGTTTGAACTTTGACAAAAGTGTGTGTAAAAAGTATTTTGATAGAGAGCAACTAAAAGTCTTATTACCTACCAAGATTGGTCGCTTGTTGTTTTACTTTCCTTTAGAATAGCGCTATCCATACCATTAGTTGGTAGGTAACCCATTCATTGGATGTAGATCGGACATTCAAGGACATCGATGGTCATAGAAAGCAACTCGTAGGAAGTATCCCAGCATATCTGGGGACTATCATCATTTTCGTGAGGCTTACAATCGAGGGTCAAGATCATGTATTCCAGCTTACATCGTGGGTCTTATGATCTTTGTATCAAGGGGACTATGATGATTTGTTTTGAAGGCAACTCTGCTAGAATACTCTACGCTCGAGGACATGACCAATTGAATTCAAAGGCAACGAGAGAATTACCCTAAGGGGTATGTGTGAAAAGAGTGTGTCGATTCTGTATTTTATCTTGAAAATTAGTGAGCTATGTTGATTATTATCTTGCCATACACGCCTAGTTACTAGCGTTTATAAGGCGAAAGTAAATCATGGAATGTAAATGATGCGAAAGGTAAATGTCCTACGCTATTACATGGCTTGGGGCGATACATAATTTAAACTTGGAAAATTAAACCTAATTTAAACTATTACATCCCATAAAGCTACATTATTGAAAAGATAAAACAAGAAAAGAAACCGTCTCAAACCAATAACATGTAAAAGAATGAGAATCTAAAATACGAGATGAATCGAATAAGAGAAAAATGTTAGAAAATGCAAGTTTTGAATGAGAAAATATGACATGTCGGAAATAACATAAACATGCTAAAATAATTTTTTGGGATTTTTTGAATGCAATTTAATAATTAAAAACTAATTAAATGTGATTTAAATGCAAAATTATGAATAAAATAAATATGCATGCAAAATTGTATTTTTTTAATTTTATAAATTAAATAAAGGTTTTCTGAAAATAATGTAAAAAGAAAAATAATTTTTGGTAATTTTTTAATGCATAAATAAAAATATGAAAAGAAATTAAAATAGATGCAAAATATTAAATAAAATAAGAAAATAGAAAATATGAAAATAATGCAAGTTTTGTAAAAGAGAAAAAAAGAATGGTCCTGGTAGGACTTGAACCTGTGACCTCTTGGAGAATCTCTTCAAAATAACGCCTTAACCATCGCTGAGAGCACTCGTGTCATGGAATTACAAGGAATGGTTTTGAATGAATATGTGTCATGGCTTTTTGAAATTCAACGCTACAAGTAAAGGTCCATTGACTTATAACAAATGAATCAGACGCTATCTGCCACGCCAGCCTCACGTCAACCGTCACGACGCCGAGCCCTAGCTCCTACTGCCTTCTCCCATGATCTCCAACCCCGAACCCGCAAAACACGAGCAATAAACGGAAAGAAAGACCGTCTCTAAATCGGACCCACGAATCCATTGGTGGTCTCAGCCGATTGAAAACACCTGTAGCTATTGATTCAAAGCTCAACAAATAAAAGCCCTAAACATGGCATCTCACGATTTTGACGTTCAAACTCAGCAATGATCGCTTCGTGATCGAACCTCGCATCTCATGATCATGATAAAAGCATTAGAATCAATGGAAACGAGCAGATAATAAAAGTGCAAAATCAAGAAAATATTGATATGTATGCATGCTGTGGCTCGATTCTCGATGGTTTGATCAATGTCAATAATGCATTCTTACTCAAACTTACCCTCCGAGCACGATGGAATGACTTTGAAGGATGAAAGTATCGGATTTTGAAACACGATTTTCAAGTTTCTTGAAAAAATTTGCAAGAATAAGGGTTATGCTTGAGCTAGGGTTTCATTTTCTTGGCTTTGTACTACTAGTATTTATATAGGAATTGAGAGAGGAAAAGAGTGAAAAAGATCGATCATTGAACGTGCAATATTTTTTAAATAAAATCAAATTTCTTAAAATTTGATTTTTTCTTTCCATATGCAAGCTATCACGAATTTGGTATGGATTATGGGCTTTCTTGAACTCCAAGCATGATATAAATCCAACCCATTTGAAAAATACTTTATTTTCATATTTTATATAATTTAATTTGGAATTAAATGGTTTAAAATCCAAAATTAAATCAATAAAATAGAAAATTGCCATGGCAAGCATTTATGAGTCACAAATATTGTCATGAACAAGTTTGGACCAAAAGATTTTAGGCCCATTTGGAAAATTTTGCATTTTGACCAAAATGTCCTTTTAAAATGTCAAAATCGCCAACTTCTGAATAGTGTATCTTGCTCAATTTTCCACATTTTGAGTGTTCTTGGACTTTTGAAAGCTCTAAGAGTCCTCTAACCAACCTTTTGGTCTCATCTCAATTGAGTTTCCATGCTCAATATATCTTCAAAACAAAAGTTGACTTTTGTTGACTTTGAAATGACCAATGTTTCGAGCCATACCTCTCAAATGAAGCATTTTTGACATTCTTGTGAGACATGAAGTTGTAGAGAATTGAATTTCTTCAAAACAAGAGGTGGTGGAAAATTTCGAGAAAGTATGAAGAAGTTATGATCACCAAAGTTCACTTGACTTTTCAGAAACCCTAATTTAGAAAGTTCGACTTTCGAGCAAATCTTGAGTTTTCTTGATGAATCATGATCAACCCTTGATCAAATGATGAATGTAACTTCAAATGAGGATGTTGACCAAAATTATGAAGTTTGACAGTATGTTGACCACGCTTGACTTTTTGTCCAATACAATCGATTTTCAACCATCCGAGCAATTGTTCGAGGAAACTTGACTTGTAAGGCTTGAAACTTGACATGGAGAATCTTTGAAGCATATGAGGAGGCATGAAGACCATTGAGATGTTGGAAGTCCATATTGACTGAGAATTCCAAACCCTAGTTTGGGTCTGATTGTCTAGAGAGAGTTTGTCCGATCAACCTCGAGGAACTTGATGGATGTATGAAATATCTTGAGAAGATGGAGGGCAAATTTTGGGGTATGACAATGCCTGCTCAATCGCCTTGTACTGGAAGGGTTAGATTGACACTGCCTTCGTGACTGAAGGTGTAAGATGATTGAACACTTAAGTACACCCGAAATTTGCACTCGCTTGGTGGATGATGCGAATGGGCTTACAGATGCCATTTTGAGAAAGAAGAGACTCACTGGGAATGAGTCATGCGCTAGACTCGAGAATGTCGATAGGGAATTGACGGGACGGGGCTTAAGATGCCATCCTGAAAGATCGATGCGGAGGAGCCGCGCTAGTTCTCAGAGACGCCTCCGGAGCACGGAGATGGGCTTAAGATGTCATCCAAGGAGTCGACGTTAGACTTCGTGCTCACCTTGAATGAAGTTATTGGTTTGTATTGATTTTTAACTATATATGCAAGATTCCAAAAGTTGAGGAACACCGATAAGTAGTAGATGGGCTTAAGATGCCATCCGGCAACCGAGTCGCACGCTAGACTCGTAGTTGTTGTTGATAATAAGAAGGATCGAATAAATCTTCGCCGATTACTCTCGAGGGAGGTAATAGTTGGCAAATGTGGATATCTTCCCCGCGTAGTCGGTGTCGATCCACCGTCACATCTGAGGATAACTGTGATCGTCTGTGGTTTCTCGTCCGCTTCGTATTATCCTCGGATCCGCGGTTCGAGGACAACGAGGGCGGTCGCTCGTATAGTTTTCCGCCGAGATTCGGGCTTAATCTCGACCACCGTCTGAGGACAACTAGGGGCGGTCTTTTAGATAGTTTTCCGCCGAGACCGGGGCTAATCCTCGACCACCGGAGGACAACTAGTGGTCTTTCTCGATAGTTTTCCGCCGAGATTCGGGCTTAATCCCGACCAATTGCCTGAGGACAACTAGTGGTCTTTCGTGATAGATTTCCGAGATTCTGGGCTTAATCCCGACCGCTGTAAGTGACTTTCACCGCTTTGGAAAAACAAGAGAAACTTCGATAGAATATTTGTCGGCCTTATGCAAAGTATGATGCATGACAATGTGTATGAATGACATATGCATGAATTATGACTTTATGAGTAATGTATGAATGATAGATGTTGTGATATTTCAAAACATATCCATCTTGAAGAAGATGTGGATGTTCGCTTCGAGGATTTCGCCTTTTGCTTGGGATCGAGTAGTGAGAACCCTACTTTTGAAGGAGAAGAAAGATATCCGATTCCTCCGATGCACTATCCGACCAAGTCTTGGGCCTAGATATTGTTGAGGAAGGTGAGATTGAGAAGCTCGTTGTTGGAGATCCCATACATGACCTCCCACCGGGAGAGTCCGAGGCAATTTGTGGGGATCTGCATGTAGATCCCGCTGGGAAGAATTAGAGGCGCTTCATCGATGCTGAAATGGATCTCACCGGAGAGCATTCACGTTGCTGAGACCGGTCAGCCTGTTGGAATCTCCGATGTAAGAATAGAAGATGTAGATTTCTCAGACACTATCCGACCAAGTCTCGAGTCCGATAACGCGGAGAAAAGGAGAATTGTGAGAGATATCCACTGGGATAAACATCTTAATGCCATGAAGTGTTATTGATGTAACATTGCTCATTGAGTGGAATCACCGGGATTAACATATACTCACGGGAGGTTTAGTGAGTGACACCTCTCAGATTATGCTCATGGGAATGTTTTTGTGACCTTCGTCGTCATCTCAATTCCTAAAGCCTGTAGTAATTATTTTTGTTCATTCACTTTTCGCATGTTTGTGAAGAGATTCTTATTGTCAAATGCGTATAGCCATTCAAAACAAACGTTGGACTTATTGCAAACGACAACAACAAAAATTGTAAAGAGAAAGAAACTTGTGTTTATTTGAAGGGTGGCGTATGGCCAAGTAGTTTGTACACAAGGAAGGTAAAAAGCTATGCGGAAACAATCTCGTTAAGTTCCAACTATGCTAGTACTCATATATTTCAACTATCTCATCTCCTTGTTGTCAGTAGAAAGTGAGTAGACTGATCTTCGCCATTTGAATCTTGAATGTTGATAGTAATCTGGAAGCAGGTGATCCGGAAGAGACATAGTCGTACGCTTAAATCCCTAACTTTTGCCTAGACCGCCTTTCTCGGTTTTCGCCCACCGATATTTTTGCCCAAGCCTTTTCGTGTTTTCGATCGTGTATGTGTTTTGTATATATCCTTATCTCTTTGCCTGAACCTTTGGTTCGCCAGATGCCCTTATTTTTGCCTAGGTCACCGACCTGCCGGTCTCTTTATGCGTAGTATTTTTGACTCATGTCTCAAGGCTCATGTGGAAGTCTTCACCATCCATGGTGCTATATCATAGCTCCGCCCAGAAACACTGCCTGACTAACAAACGGTCCCTCATATGGGAGTCCATTTGCCCTCGATCACTCTTGTGGCGTAATGATGCGCTGACTACCGATCACCGACTGGCATCGGTGCTTGACCTTCTTGTTAAATGCCTCATCCTTCCTTCGATAACCGCCCATGGCAAATGGATGCAAGTCGCTTTCACGATCAAGTTAATCCGGTCAAGCCGAGTCCGAACCCAATCGCCTCGCCTAACCTCGCCCCGAGGACTCGTCGAGGTATCTCAACCTCGATGGTAGACCGCCCATACCGCATACAAGAGAGAAGGGGGTTTCCGCTGATGTTCGTGTCAGAAAAGATAACCATGAAGAGCAAATGGTAACATCTCATGCCAATCTTTGTAAGTCACCGCTATCTTCTCAGATAATCTTCTTAATTCTTGTCAAGGCTTCCATCAGCACCATCTTTAGGCCGATAAGGAGAAGAATTGTGATGTTTGATTGAATCGCTGCAAGTAGAGTTCTATGATCATCTTATTGTTGAGATTGGAACCGTTATCTGTGATAATCCTTTCTGGAGTGCCATACCGATGTATAAGATTATGCTTGATGAAACGAGCCACAACATTCTTAGTAATAGATGCAAACGAGGCTGCTTCTACCCACTTGGTAAAATAGTCAATTGCCACAAGGATGAAACGATGTCCGTTGGAAGCTATGGGCTTGATTTTCTCTCGACATCTCGTGACGATGCGATTTAATCTTTGTTTCACCGAGAAAACCTTCTTTGTTGCAACCTGTACCACAATATCAATGTTCTAAACCAGCATGTCTTCGTATTGACCAAGCAAAAACCTCAATGTAGTCTCGTAGCATTTGTATCATCCTTTCTTTAACACCGCCTCAAGACCCCGCCTCCTATTGATCTCTTTCTGCCTTCATCGCACCCAAATTCACAACCTCAACTTGCTCTTCGTGGTGGCGATAACTGCCTTCTTTGTCAGAAGCCCCGCAAGTTCTCCTGCACTTCACAATCTTCCCACTTCGCCTTCTTGTAGATCGGATTATCGGTCATATTTAGCAATAGCATAGCTGTATTAACTAGATTCGAGTGATTCCGTTAGTAGCACGTGGGTGTGTGTGAGAAACATAGTAAGCGGGTGATAAAGTAAAAGAAAGAAAACACAATGAATGCAAAAGTCCAACTAATTTATTGAATGAAAACGCTAAACAACAGAGATAATAACCTCAGAACGAGCCATGATGCCTTGCAAGGCACTAGGCTTCAAAGTTTATTGTTCAAACATAAAGAAATGAAAAGCAAAACAAAACAAGAGCAATTACTCCCGACTAAAGGAGATTGGTATGACGCCTTCGGGCCTTCCAATTGTCGAGCCCATGATCCTCGAGTCGAGAAGATCCATTATTTGACATGTCAAGCCGTTGTCATCGCTCTCTATAGCATGGATTCCACTTTGGCCGATGTGAAAGGAAGTTGGTCAAGCACGCTCATGGCGTATCATCTTCTGCCCTTTGATGGTGAAGCCTAAACCGCCTTTGCTGATTTGAAAGGAAGATCCGGAGTCGACCCCAACAGTACTCTTCCTTCTTCAACACAGCTGAGCATCTTTCAACGAGGCCATCCTAAAGTGAGTCGTGTAACTTCGTGGAGGATGGAGAGTCACAGACGACTGGTATTGTTTCAAAAGCTTGACAGGAGTCTCACCCAAAATTTTCCCTCCATCTACTCAAGAGATTTCATACATCCATACTAAGGATTCTCAAGAGTCGATCGACAAACTCTCCTGCATAATCAACCCAAATTAGTGGTTTGGTATCTCTCAAGTCAAGATGAACTTCCAACATCTCCAATAGCCTTCATGCCTCCTCATATGCTTCAAAGATTCTCCATGTCAAGTTTCAAGCTTCACAAGTCAAGTTTCTGCATAACGTCGATGGTCGAAAATCAACAGATTGACAAAAAGTCAACCGTGGTCAACACAACAAACTTCATAATTTTTGGTCAACATCCTCTATTTTGAAGTTACATTCATCATTTGGTCAAGGGGTTGATCATGATTCATCAAGAAAACTCAAGATTTGCTCAAAAGTCAAACTTTCTAAATTGGGTTTCTAGGTGAAAAGTCAATGTAACTTTGATCGATCATACTTTTCTATACTTTCTCGTAAATTTTTCCACCACCTCTTGTTTTGAAGGAAATTCAATTCTCTACAACTTCATGTCTCACAAGAATGTCCAAAAATGCTTCATTTGAGAGGTATAGCTCAAAACATTACAGTGTCATTTTCAAAGTCAACAAAAGTCAACTTTTGCTTGAAGATATATTGAGCATGGTAACTCCAATTGAGATGAGACCAAAAAGGTTGGTTAGAGGACTCTTAGAGCTTCCAAAAGTCCAAGAACACTCAAAGATGTGGAAAATTGAGCAAGATACACTCTTCGAAGTTGGGCAATTTTGGACACCACAAAAGGACATTTTGGTCAAAATGCAAAATTTTCCAAATGGGCCTATAATCTTTTGATCCAAACTTGTTCATGACATGATTTTTGACCCATAAAAGTTTGGTATTGGAAATTTTATTTTTATGATTTATATTTGAATTTTATAACATTTAATTCAAAATAAATTATATAAAATATGAAAATTAATTATTTTTTCTAAAAAGGCCGATTTTATATCTTCCTTAATGTCCAAGAAAGCCCACAACAATTGCCAAATTGTGACTCATGCATATGGAAAGGAAAATCAAGTTTTTAAGAAAATTTGATTTGTTTTTATTGGAAAATATTTGCACAATCAATGTCCAATCTTTTTGCTTGCTTTTGCCATCCAAATCTCTTTCTATAAATACCAAGCAATGCAGCCAAAGACACAGGAGAAAACCCAGCAAAGAACAAACCCTTTATTTGGCAAAATTTTTCAAGAAACCAAAATTGAATTTTTGCTTACGAAGTTTCACAAAACCATCCATTCCATTGTGCTCGTGGTTCCCAAAGAATCAAAACATACCTGCTCAGTTTGATCGCTCAATCGTACAAGAAGCTCTCACCGGCTTGATTTTCTTCAAAATTAGATTTGTGTTAATCATGCATTATTAATGTTTTTGTGTTTGTTTGAACTGTGATGATTGTTAGGTCGATTGAACCATTACATGCAAGCTTGAACGCCCGTAATGCCCGCCGCCATCGTTAGGGTTCGTAGAACTGGCTTGAATCGGACCGTCGTTATGTGCACCTTCGATCGAAACTAACACCATCATAATACCGGTCGAATTAGTCGATCCGGCTTTTGTTTCGCTTAAACAATGCGCTTTGGCAGGATTTTCGTGTGAAGCCATTTGGGAAGACGACCGAGTTGGGGTTCGTGCTGACCGTAAGACCGTGACTGAAGGCGGCATGGCAACTCGCTGCTTTAACTCGCCCATGTATTCAAGTCAGTCCGCTACCGATCGTGTTAAATTTTCAAATATCTAGGACGCTGGCCACACATATAATGCTTTGGTTTTGGTTTTCGTAACATCAATGACACTGTCCCCTGGTTAAGACGCCATCACAAGCGATACTCAAAGGTCCCCTGCTCGAACCCCATCAGGACCTGGTTTTGCTATTTTCTTTACAACTTTCAACTTTTCAACTATTTTCCTATTTTCTCATATTTTTAATATTTTGCATTATATTTTAATTTCTTTTCATATTTGTATTTCTCGCATTAAAACTCATCAAAAATAATTTTCTTTTGCATTTATTTTTAAAATCTTTATTTAATTTAATAAATCGTAAAACATATTTTTGCATGCATATTTATTTTTATTTATAATTTTGCATTTAAATCATTGTTAATTAGTTTTAATTATTAAATTGCATCTAAAAATCCCAAAAATTATTTTAGCATGTTTTATTATTTCCAGATGTCATATTTTTTCCAATTTAAAATTTGCATTTTTCCTAACATTTTCTCTTATTTCGATTTCATCATATTTTCTTCTGCTCGCTTCACGTGTTCTTCCAATTCGGACGCTTCTTTACTATTTTCATTTTGTTTTCAATAATGTAACTGCCATGGATGTAATAGTTTAAATTAGGTTTATTTTCCAGATTTTAAATTATGTATCCTTTCTAAAGCCTTGTAATAGCGTAGGACATTTACCTTCTCCGACTTTACATTCCGTGATTTTACTTTCCGACCCTATAAATTGCTAGTAATTAGGCGCATGGCAAGACTAAAATTGAACATAGCCCACTAATTTTCAAGATAACATATTCAAATCAACACACTTCTTTCACACACGCACCCCGTACCTCTCTCGCTGCCTTTGCTTAATTCAAAATGGTCATGTCCTCGAACGCAGAGTAGTATTCTAGCACCGCTTTGCCTTCCAAACAAATCATCATAGTCCTTTCGATACAAAGATCATAAGACCCACGATGTCGCCTCCAATATACATCTTGACCGATTGTCGCCAAAATGATGATAGTCCCTTCGAATGTGCTAGGATACTTCCTAAGTTGCCTTCTACACCATCCGATGTCCCTTCGAATGTCCCGCTTACATCCAACGAATTGAGCTACCTACTAACTAATGGTATGGCTAGCGCTATTCTAAAGGAATGTAGAAGTACAAAAACCACCATTCGAAAGTGGGTAGATAAGTCTTTAGTTGCTTGCCTAAACCAAGTGCTTTTCACACCACACACTTTTTTTCAAAGTTCAATTTTTCAAACAAAAAATTTCCGAACACTTTGTATACACTCGCACATGAGTCATAAAGTCAGCAAATGCCTTTTTCAAAACATCTTGTCAAACACACGTAGCAATTTTAAAAAAGTGATCTAGAAAGTAACTAAGAGCCCAGATAACTACGGATGGAAAGGGGTGCTAATACCTTCCCTTTTCATAACCATTCTCCCGAACTCGTAATCTAGTTTCACATTTTTACCTTCCTTAATTGGATAAAAAAAAGTTACTCTGCTATCCGCACATTTGGATACAAAATCCTACAAAGCCGGGCCACCAGACATGTAATCATACCGTCAGACTACACCCAAAAGAATTGCCTTTGGATTTCTAGATCATTTTTACTGCTTTTTGTTTGACTTGTATGCTTTACCTTTAAGGGTTGCTTGGTATTATATTGTTGGGGATCCTACACCGACCGGGTTTTTAGGTAAGTAGCATTAGATCATCGCGATCGCCAGACGAGATAACTAAACGGGTCAACATGATGGTTACGTTAGTGACACTGTCTGTCCCCGATACTCTTCATTCCCAAGTTGAAGATAGTATTTGGCTTCATGGTGTCATCAAGCACTAACTAAACTTTTTAGAACCTTAATTGACCCATCTTGGCCATTAGAAGGTAGTGAGATGGTCGGGCTGGGGCACCGAGGTTGGTCGATACCGATGCTACTATTGAGATTAGACTTTGGGACATTTTCGACCTAATTACCTGGCCGTCAGATTGAAATAAGCGCCACGAAAGATCTATTATGAGACTCTAGAACCCGGCATTATTATAGGAGATGAACCAACTCAAACTTTGGTAAGCAATCACCTCAAAGCCTTTAAACCTAGGCTCATTGTGTGAATTGTTCAGTGTGCTAACATGACACATTATCATTGCATATCATTTCTAACTATTTTAAGGACCTAGGATTTATCTTTGCCTGCTTTGTAGGTATTAAGCTTCTAGAAAGACTATCCTCAATCAACTTCATGGTATACCTTCTCACCAAAGAATTGGTTTCGTAAATTCACCATGCTCAGTTCATCAAAGACATGGTTATCTACTGATGGTTATCTCCTATTTTGAAGAAGATATGATGGTCCTATTCCGTTCTTGATCCAAACACCATTGCTTTTACATTTCCATTATCGTTGGTTCCTACCTTAGAAGAGTTTCTAAGCTACTGGGATACCTATTTCATCAAATGCCATTCAATTTATTTGGAAAAGGTTCTTAAGTACCAAGACGTTGCATCGCCCCTTTACATCTTAAGCTGCTCAGACATCGAAGCCAATTAAACTAAGTGGAGTTAAAGGTTTACTTTCCAAGTTCTTAATCAAGAAAGCCCGAGAATTCCTCAAAGCTACGTAGTTTCCATGCATTTGAAAACATCACTGCTAATTTATGGTTTGGTTCTATTTCCTAACTCGGACTGCTCATCGACATCAATGCCATCAAGTTGTTCCTCACCCGCAACCAAAGGCTCACTTTACTTGGAGACATCCTACATTCTTCCACACTGTGTTACTAAGCTTACGGAACTCTCTATGTGTTGCATACCGTTACTTTCAAGGTGGTTTATTTCGCACCTTCTCCATCGCTGAAGAATGAACAAAGGTGAGATGGTCTCAAAGATTGATGTCACTCTCTCATTCGACATCCGTTGAGCTTTTCTCTCAAAAAGGACTTCACCTTCATCGAGGCCAGGAGAATTCCCATGTACCGCTACTGGTATAAGTGGGAGGTATTACTTACAACCCTTCTTAGCTCTACGCGGGCTTTATTTTGCCCAAGAGATGGTCCACATGATATGCTTCTCCAAGATGTTGTGTTCGACTACAACCACGATCTCCGCATTACCGGATTTAAGGTTCATACATGCTTGGGCATGGTAAAGAAGACTCGATACTAAGACTTGGGGCACCAACTCCATTCCTTGGGAACCTTACCTCAAATGGATTAGAGTCGAAACAAAACCTCATGATGCCATTCACTGCTTACCAAGAATTATGGAACCCTGCTACAGGCGACGACCCTATGTTGTGTTCTCCATCTTGACATGCCTACCGATTTTGAAGACTCAAGAGATCCCGGATTCAGCCTAAGGAAGAAAGGGATACCTTTGAAGCTCGCTAAGTTAAGCAGAAGAAAGTGCTAGAGTCGACCAAGCTACTTCACGAGGAGCTAAACATCAACGCTACATCGGCACCAAGAGTGGACCATGGAGACTTAGAGTTTAGGATGTTTATGTTTTCTTTTATTGTTTGAACTCATCTCTTGTACTTAAAAAGAAAAAGAATGATAAGAAGATAGTACTAATAAATGTTTGTTCATTGCTTGTTTAAACAAATTTAAACTTAAGGTCCTTGAAAACATTGCATTGCATTCGTGATAAACATTGCATAGCATAGCATAACATTGCATCACGGTGTACATTGAGATTGGTTTTCTCATTTTCTCGCTTATTTATTTTAGCGTAAATGGCTCTCGAACAGACCGTCAAAGATCTTCAAGCTCGTAATGCTCGGGCCCAACAGATGTTCACCACTTGGTCCAAGGCCAAGATCAAAGAAGCTCATCAACAAGAAGAAGAAGGTTGTGGTCTCAACATGGGCGACGCTACAAAGGTGGTCCTAAGGTGGTCACCAGTATTGAGCTCCTCTCAAGGAACAACCGAGAAAGTAACAAGGGTGATGTAGAAGCGCACCACCGAGCTTGGTAATAAATCATGATGGCCAATACCTAATGAAGATGACAAGCATACAACTCATCAACCGCTCAATGCTGTGGAAAACCCGAAGAGTCCGGCTGAATTTTGATGATCTAAGTCTTGTCCTCGTGTTGTGATTCCTCCCAAGTTCAAGGTTCCTACTTTTGCTAAGTATGATGGCATGTCTTGCCCAAAGTCGCATTTCAAGTCCTATGTCCGTAAGATCAATCCCTCAACTGATGAAGTCAGGATGCACTATTTTCAAGAGAGTTTGTCCCGAACCCGCTTGGAATGGTACTATCGCCTAGAGAATGACCAGATTCAGACTTGGAGTGATTTCACCGATGCTTTCTACGCATAAGATGAGTACAATGTCGAATCGACACCCATTCGCATGCAACTACAAAGCATGTCCATGGTCGACGGAAGTTCAAGGAGTATGCTCGTAAGGAGAGATCTAGCAGTGCAGTTCAACCAACCCTTGTCCATAGGAGTTGGTTGATATGTTTACGGGACACCGACAGCCCATTCTTCAATCATCCGATTGGAAACTCTTCACCGGATTCACCAAGTTCGACATCGACAAAGCAGCGATTCGTCGGTATCAAGAATGGGAAAATCCATAGAGTCATCTTCAAATGTCACAAGAGATCTTTGGTGGTAAGAAAGAAACTAATGCCGTGTATGGTCGTAAAATGAGCCAAGATCGACTGTGTTTCATCTGTAGGAGTGCTTAGATCTCCAATCCTACAACAAAGACAACCTCAATAGACAACTGTAGCCATAATGCGCCAAAGCTTTATTTAAGATCAACACATTGTCGCAAGCCTTGCAACACATGTTGAAGCTGGGACACTGAGGATCCTCCTCGTAATGTCAATACCTCCTCTCCGGCACAATCCAAAGCTGTGTGCTTACCACTCCAATAGACCGTGACATAGATCGATGATTATTGGGCTCAAGAACAAGATTCTGATATGATCAAGCTGCTGCATTGAGTTTGACCTCCCGCTGAGACCGAACGTGATCAACGCGCCTATGCCTAACCATGACAAGAGCTCCAATGCCTGGTGACGATACTTATGTTTTCAACATAGACGACTCGATCATTCCTCCGATGACCGTTAAGAAGAATTTGTTGCAAGTTCTGTCAACCTGTGATGCCCTGAGAACTGTCTGGTGCCCATCCGCTACCGATGGTTGTGCTTGGTCAGAAGACGGTTCGGCATGATGGATAATCGTGAGATAATTTTCAAACCACTTGCGTGTGGTGTGAAGAAATGTCTAAGTTGAAGATTGACAATGCGAATGAAACAAAGCATCTCTGTGGGATACCTTGGGGCAAAACAAGGAAAAATATGATTACATGGTAAAATACATCGCCTCCCGAGAGCTACAAGATTCCTATTGAATATGTTAAGGCGAATCGGATGGGGTGACGATTTCCTAAAGACTATGCCATGTTAACACAATATGATTTCCTCTCACGATCCCGTGCTTTGTAGCAGTTTCTCTCATTATCACTTCACAAAGCTATATTCCTCTGGACATAAAGCTATCCTTGAACTATGGAGTCG
>CM038795.1:282375268-282428717 GCA_021764765.1 Vicia sativa
GCAACGGTGCTAGAATACCTCACGCTCGAGGGACACACCATTTGAAATCGAAAGGCATCGAGAGAGAATTACCCTAGGGTGCATGTGTGAAAGAAGGTGTCAAATTCGAATATGTTATCTTGAAGATTAGTGTGAGCTATGTCCAATTATTATCTTGCCATACTAATTACTAGCAATTGATAAGGGTGCGAAATAAAATGCGGAATGGAAGCGGAATGTAGCGCTGAAAGTAAAACCTACGCTATTACAAGGCCGTATGACATATAATTTAAAACGCGGAAAATAAAGGCCTAATTAAAACTATTACAACCTATGAGCAATTACATTATTGGAAAAATAGAATGATAAAAAGAAAACGTCTAATCCGAGCAACCTGAAAGAATAAGAAAATCGGAAATATGATGAAATCGAATAAGAGGAAAAATGTTAGAAAAATGCAATTTTTAATATAAAAATTAATATATTGAAATAAGATAAATATACTAAAATAATTTTTGGGATTTTTGAAAATATTTAATAATTAAAATGCAATTAAAAGTGAATTAAATGCAAAAATATAAACAAAATAAATATGCATGCAAAAATCATATTTTTAATTTATTAAATTAAATAAACATTTTATGAAAATAATGTAAAAGAAAATTTTTGGTAATTTTTAATGCGATAAATTATGAAAACAATTAAAATGAATGGAAAATATTGAAATATGGAAATAGGAAAATATGAAATTTGGTAAACTGTAGAAACAAAGTGTCTCGGAGCCAAGGATCGAATCGGGACACTAGCTTCAAACTTTGAAAACCACCTACTACCAACTCGAGCCGGCATGCGCCCATCGCTTGAACTGAACGATTTGAAAATAACACGCTCGCCCATCGCCTCTCAACAAGGCCATTCACCATCTTCAACCTTTGAATTTTTAAGATAGCGCCTGGCTTGGTTCTGACGCTACGCACTCGGCAAAATCAAAATGCAGATACATAATATAAATTATATCTAAGGCCATGGTTCGATTCTTGAAGCATTCTGAATGTAACGGTATAAGTCTTATTGTCCAATTCCACGATTTCATGAAACCCTAAATCGCCACATAAACCCTAATCATGGTGAAACGCGACCCGCCATAGAAACTAAATTGCCTGGCCAGAAAGTTTGTAAACTCGATTCTAAACACAAACAAACAATCAAAACACGTTAATGATGCATGAATATTGATAATCGAATTTGAAAATAAGAACAAACTAAACCGGGATTGCTTGATTCTTTGATATTTTTGACGAGATGCAAGAGTCCTGGATCGACTTAAAGGCCTCAAGGAATGTAATGACTATTGAATGGGTTGAACTGAAGCAAACTAGGGTTACCAAATGCTTCAAACACACGGATTTTTGAACTTGAATAAAGGTCATAATTTTTCCGTCCTCATCAATGAGACATCAAGTATATACGATGGATTCGGGGTTGACTAAAAAGAATTAATCAATATTCATCGGAAATCAAATTTGATATTCTCATGAAATCAAATTTTCAAATTTTGTCCAATTTCAATCCAATCTTGCCAAATTTGATCTAATTTTCGAAATTGCCGCATTTATGGGTTGATTGATCACAAGAAAGCAATAAAATCAATCTTCCAATTAATTTTGATTTTATAATTTATTTTAAGATTTAATTTGCATTTAAATGAATAAATTACAAATTAAATAGAAAAATAAATCAAAAATTCGTGGCATTGGCTTGGACATTCCTAATTGTATGAGGAACAAGTTAGATGAAGAAAAGTAGGCCCATTTGCAAAAGATTTGATTTTTGAAGTATCTCTCTTGTGCATTCTTCCAAAATTGCCCAACTTGTGAATGGTGTAATTTGCTCAATTTTCCACATTTTTGAGTGTTCTGACTTTGAAAGCTCTAAGAGTCCTCTAACCAATTTCTTTGGTTTCATCTCAATTGGAGTTACCATGCTCAATATATCTTCAAACAAAAGTTGACTTTTGTTGACTTTGAAAATGACCAGAATGTTTCGAGCTATAACTCTCAAATGAAGCATTTTTGACATTCTGTGAAACATGAAGTTGTAGAGAATTGAATTTCCTTCAAAACAAGAGGTGGTGGAAAAATTTCGAGAAAGTATGAGAAAGTTATGATCACCAAAGTTCAGCTTGACTTTCACCTAAACCCTAATTTAGAAAGTTTGACTTTTGAGCAAATCTTGAGTTTTCTTGATGAATCATGATCAACCCTTGATCAAATGATGAATGTAACTTCAAAATGAGGATGTTGACCAAAATCAAGTTTTGATCTATGTTGACCACAGCTGACTTTTTGTCCAATACACTCGACTTTCAATCATCCGAGCAATCGCCCGAGGAAACTTGACTGTGAGGCTTGGAAACTTGACATGGAGAATTCAGCATACGAGGAGGCATGAAGACCATTGAGATGTTGGAACCATCTTGGCTTGAGAGATACCAAACCCTAGTTTGGGTTATTGCCCAGAGAGAGTTCGTCCGATCAACCTCGAGGAATCCTGAGGGGTGAATGAAATCTCTTTGAATAAATGGAGGGCAAATTTTGGGGTATGACAGGTGGCATGAGGTGATCATAAGAGTTGGCACGTTATTGGTCAGCTGTGCCACGATTGAAAGATTCCTCAATAAGAAACCGCACACGGCACCTTCATCAAGATGTAAATCGAAAGCAACAGGTGAATGTAGTTCGAGAGAACTCGCATCAAGGTCGAATATGCTAAACTTTGCCACACCAGAGAGTTGTTAGTCGGACCATTCGAGTGATGTAGCAGAGGAACCTTAAACCCAAAGTGAGAGTTTAGATAGGCCGCATTGGTCGCATGTAGTCCATGTGTCGACGGAGAAGATGTCGACGCTTCAAATCCCAAATCCCTCGTGCAACAATGTCGACGCACTAGTGGGACGGAGACCCCGACGCTGAAAACTCAGAACTTGGTCCGTTTCTCTCTTGGTCACCCTCACGAGGTTGATGCCCGGATTTGTTGGTTATTGTTTGCCATTTGCATGCAAGAGTTAAAATGAGAGGGGTGTTGGTTTGAATGAGGGAGATACGGATGGATGCAGGAATATATAGTGAGGGAAAATTGAGGAAGTTGGAAGATGAATGGGGTTATGGGGAGTTAAGTGGAGTGAGGGATTAATGGTGGTAGGGGACTGCTAAAAGTGGGAGAAGAAGAGGTAAAGGCTGAGAAGAAGAAAAGCGTTGTCATGGTGGAAAATCGATAACCCGCTGCTACGGCCGTAACGCTGGTGACGGGCGAATACTGAATCAAGTTATGAGCGTAAGGGTATGTTATGGTCGAATGGCTGCAAAATATCCGTAATTCAACAGTAATGTAAAGACACTTGCTTTAATGAAACAAATTGAAAACCACAACATATCGTATACCAACAACAAGACAATTTAAATGTGATATTAATCTATTTAGCACATACTCCAATTATCAAATCATCACACAATCCGAATAAAAGAAAACAAATGTAGCATAATAAAGTACTAAATGTAACTTGCAATTGAAAACAAACAATTGAATTTATATTAAATGGAATACTTGTTCTTTGACAGAAGTAAAACTTATGCAAAACCGAAATGGAATTAAGTATTCTAGCGTAAAGGAAACTACCTAGAAACAAAAATGTAATGGAAAATACTAAAACTAGCTATCGCTATTTCATCCAATCTTTGCTTTTAACTCTTCCAAAACTGGGTTATGTTATAAAATTGTTCCACGAATGTCACCAAGCCAATGATATCCAGACGATACTCTTCAATTCGCCCTTGATTCCATCAATGTCGTTTTATAAGCATCCAAAGTGGTTAAAATTGTGTTCAAGTCTGTAGTGTACTCTCCTTGGTTATGTCAGCTCAGCTTTGTCTCACCATATTGTTAAAATCATGGTAACTGTGAGGGTTTCGTGATCCGCTTCATCGACATGATGTTATCAAGAACATAGTAAGACTATGGTGTTTCCGTTGAAGGATGGTCGAGGATTCAATTCATATAACCGCTATCTCGCTTGGACACTACTTTAGCATGGTCAGAAGGGTAAACAGAGTGACAAATTCATTCCTTATCGTATTCAAAAGGTGCGGTGACCTAGATTTCCTATTATCCGGAGGTCAAAACAGAATTCAATATTCATAGGTCGAATCGAATCGTAGGGTGCATGCTATTCAATTGGTATCTAAGTCCGAGGGCATTTGCAATCATGGTAACTGCATTCCCACAATGACAGTCATTGTGGTCCTCACTAATGCGCCAAAAGGTTTTCATCAGAACGGGATGGCATTAACGGGTCAGTCCTTGGTTCATACAAGATAGCAAAATATTTCATCCTTGATACTGTTTGCTCTTTCTTTCCAATATAGTGGGCTAGAATCTTATGGAAATAATGGATAATGAGGTTGGTATCGATTGTTATCCATGATATCCTACTGTGGTGATAATTTCCTGCTAAGGAACCCTAAAAGTAATCCAACTGAAATCCATTAAATCCACCGAGTGGTAGTAAAAGCAAAAGGTCCGCTAGGGAATCCTAGTAAGTCACCTAAACCTATGGTTGTAAGTGAACTCAATAATCAAAAGTCTCAAGGCTATGATTCCTTTCTGACCGACAATCGTGTTCGTATATAAACTAGGGACCTCAAGAATTCAAGGGTAAGCTCTATATGATAAACCTAGACTTAATGTGGGCTTTCTCCCATCCTAATTGGTTAAATGATAAAGGACACTATCCCTTATACCTAAGGTGTCCATAGTTGGTCATCATGATACAAAGTCAAACCGATGTCCCTTTCGAGACAAAGCCTCAAATCTCCTTCTTGGTTTCTTTCTAAAAGTGGTTTCCATAAAGTTTTGTGGTTGTTCCATAGCAAAGGTTAAATGGGGAAACAAATCAGAGGAGAAAGTAAGAGAGAAAAAGACTTTTTCAGAAATCTTGTGTCGAGTAAAATTGTTTTGAAATCGCATAGCTTCATAAAAGTTTGAAAAGGAAAATAAAGTCAGAAAAGAAATAAAACTGAAATGAAAAAGAAAATAATAAATGTAAACAAAAACAAATATGGGTTGCTCCTATTAAGCTGCTTTAACGCATAAGCCCGACAAAGTGCCTAGTGAAAGATCATTCTGAAAGAATAGGGCGCTTTCAAGTTTAGACTATTCGCATAATCCCTATGCTCAATATGATGATATTGTTTTAAACGATGTTCGCTCACTATGAACGGGCACTATTCCTATCATTAATTTCTATTGCTCACTAGGGAACACTTTTGTAACTCGAAAGGACACACCATCGGATTTTAGTTTTCCGTGAAAGAGCCTAAGTCTAGAGTTGAATAGAGTACGAAGTCTCCCACACCGAATTCTTTCCGGATAAACGCTATCGTGCCATTTTATGGTTCTCTCCTTGTATATCTTAGCTGCTCTCATAAGCGCCTAATCGTAATTCTTCCAGCCATGTAAGTCGAGGATCTGCTTTCCAGAGCAAAGCAGAATTTATATTGAGCGCTTTGATTGCCCAATACGCCTTATGCTCTAATTCCACCCCAGAGATGATGTGATTTTCCGACACAAGCTGAAGGGTGTAGTCCTGTGAGTCTCAGAGTCTGTCCTATAGGCCCATAAAGCTTCATAGTTTAGATGACCAATCTTTCCTAGATATGGCGACGCTTTCTAAGATTTCTTTAATTTCTCCGCTCAAACTTCGACTTGTCCGCTAGTTTGTGGATGATATGGTGTTGCTACGCTGCCGACTCCATATTTGGATAGTAATTTGTCGAATATCTTCGAAATAAAATGAGAGCCACCGCTACTAATGACAAGTCTAGGTACACCAAATCGTGGAAGATTGTATTCTTAAAGAGCTTAATTACTACCGTGGTGTCATTTGTAGGAGAGGCTATAGCCTCAATCCATTTTGAAACATAATCAACAGCTACGAGTATATATTTGTTTCCGAAAGAAGATGGGAAAGGTCCCATGAAGTCAATTCCCCAAACATCAAAGACTTCCACTTCTAATATTCCTTTTTGAGGCATTTCATCGCGTCTTGAGATATTACCGATGCATTGGCATCGATCACGCTTTTAACAAATGATGTGGACATCCTTCCATAGATTAGGCCGTAATAATCCCAGAGAATTGGCACGTGTTTTAGAAGTGCTATCATGTCCGCCATAGGGAGATGAATGACAGTGAGAAATAACATCTCCTATCTCTTCTTCAGGTATACATCGGCGGAAAATTCTGTCCGGTCCTCTTTTAAATAAAAGTGGTTCGTCCCAATAATAATACTTGAGATCGTGGAAGAATTTCTTTTCCACAGTGTTAAGTCCGTGGGAGAGCCCGCATCTAAATAGTTGACTATGTCAAGATACCATGGCAATCCCATGGTCATATTGATTGCTTCCACGACTTCCTAGCTTCCTCGGTTTGTTTAAGTCAATTGAGCAGATCACTTATCATTTGCGCGATCGATGTTCATACGAAATCGCCGTTAATTGGCACTTGTTCGGTTTCATACCTTCTAATCTTGACAAATGGTCCGCTACGACGCTCGGTTCCTTTCTTATCCTTGATCTCTAGATCGAATTTTGCAAAAGTAGTATCCATCCGAGGAGTCCGGTTTTGCATCCTCTTGGTTAGTAGACATCCGATAGCAGCATGGTCTCGATAAATGATTATTTTTGCTCCCTACGAGGTAAGAACGGAATTTGTCAAGCGCCGAAGACCATCGCAATTAGCTCTTCTCCTGTGGCGTAGTTCATCTCGAAATGAGTTCAGCGCTAGTAGTAAATTGCGTGAAGTTTCTTGTCCTTTCTTGTCCAAGAACTGCGCCTACGGTGTAGTCACTCGCATCGCACATGATTTCGAAAGGTAACCTCCAATCTAGAGGTTGCATGATTGGTGCGGAGGTAAGTGCTGACTTAAGAGTTTCAAAAGCTTTAAGACAATCGTCATCGAATATAAACTCAAAGATCCTTCATTAATGCATTCTGCAAGGATTTCGTAATTTTCGAAATATCTTTGATAAACCGTCGGTAGAAACCGTCGGTAGAAACCGACGTGTCCTAGAAAACTTCGTATTTCTCGAACGGTCTTAGGTGGTTGTGTCATACCCCAAAATTTGCCCTCCATCCTCTCAAGATATTTCATACATCCATACTCAAGGATTCCTCAAGAGTCGATCGACAAACTCTCCTAGACAATCAACCCAAACTAGGGTTTGCATTCTCGTGTCAAGATGGACTCCCAACCTCTCCAATGGTCTTCATGCCTCCTCATATGCTTCAAAGATTCTCCATGTCAAGTTTCGAGCCTCAAGTCAAGTTTCTGCATAATTGCTCGATGGTCGAAAATCACCAGATTGACAAAAAGTCAACCGTGATCAACATACAACAAACTTCATGATTTTTGGTCAACATCCTCATTTTGAAGTTACATTCATCATTTGATCAAGGGTTGATCATGATTCATCAAGAAAACTCAAGATTTGCTCAAAAGTCAAACTTTCTAAATTAGGATTTCTAGATGAAAAGTCAACTGAACTTTGACTGATCATAACTTCTTCATACTTTCTCAGAAATTTTTCCACCACCTCTTGTTTTGAAGGAAATTCAATTCTCTACAACTTCATGTCTCACAAGAATGTCCAAAAAATGCTTCATTTGAGAGGTATGGCTCAAAACATTACAGGTCATTTTCAAAGTCAACAAAAAGTCAACTTTTTGTTTTGAAGATATATTGAGCATGGAAACTCCAATTGAGATGAGACTAAAAAGTTTGGTTAGAGGACTCTTAGAGCTTTTCAAAAAGTCTAAGAACACTCAAAAATGTGGAAAATTGAGCAAGATACACCATTCACAAGTTGGGCAATTTTGAAGGAATGCACAAAGAGAGATACTTCTAAAAATCAATTTTTTTGCAAATGGGCTTGCTTTTTCTTCATCCAAACTTATTCCTCATACAATTAGGAATATCCAAGCCCAATGCCACGAATTTTTATTTTATTTTTCTATTTAATTTGGAATTTATTCATTTAAATACAAATTAAATTTAAAAATAAAGTATAAAATCAAAATTAATTGCAAAATTGATTTTTATTCCTTCCTTGAGACCCAAGCAACTCACAAAGGCCAAGCAAATTTCGAAATTGGATCAATATGGCAAGATTGGATTGAAAATTAATCAATTTTGAAAATTTGATTTTGTACAAAATCAAATTTGATTTGCATTGAATGTTGATTGATTCTCTCCAAAACCATTCCAAATCCATCCAAAGATAAATGTATGATGCATACCTATCAAGAAAAAAGGAAAAATTGGCTCAAGAACCCTAACCTAAAGCTCAAAAACCGTGGCAAACAAGCAAGTGGCAATCATACTTCCAAATTGCTTCAATCGATTTTGAGGTGTCCAACACATTCCTTGATACCTCTTGAGTCGATCCGACCTTTACTTTGATCAAAACCATCCGTAATCGTGGAACCGAAATCGGTTTGTTCTTGAAAATCCAAAATCGATTTTAATTTTCATGCATCTTTAACATGTTTTGTGTTTGTTTTTGTGATTAGTAGGAAGATTGCAAGCTTTCTGGTACTTTAATTGCATTTTCATGGCCGGAAACTCGAGATGCCATAGTTAGGGTTCCCGAGCACGATTTAGGGTTTCTTTAAACGAAAAATTGGATCATGAGACCTATACCAATGCATCTAATGATCTCGTGAATCGAACCATGCCTTTAAAATTATTTATATTATGTGTGCTTGATTTTCCAATTTGGTCTCGAAGGCCGAACAATGACCGACGCTAGCTTTAAAAATTCAAATCGGGACGATGAAGTCATGACGAGGAGACCAGAAATGACACTTGTCTTTCTTTTACTCGATCCGGCTTTCAAACACGGATGCACACATGGCGAGTGGTAAAGGCGCCTGCTCCTGATGCCAAAGGGTCATGAGTTCGATCCTCCAGGACGCTTTTGCTTCTTTTTTCCAAACTTGCATTATTTTCTATACTTTCATATTATTTTAATATTTTGCATTATTTTAATTCTTTTCATAATTTTATTTCTCGCATTAAAAATCATCAAAATTATTTTTCTTTTACATTATTTTCTAAAAACTTTATTTAATTTATAAAATTAAAAAATATAATTTTGCATGCATATTTATTTTTATTCATAATTTTGCATTTTAATTACTTTTAATTCATTTTAAATTATTAAATTGCATTCAAAAAATCCCAAAAAATTATTTTAGCATATTTATGTTATTTCCAGCATGTCATATTTTTCCCGATTAAAAATTTGCATTTTTTCTAACATTTTCTCTTATTCAATTTCATCATTTTTCTCTTATCGCTCCACATGTGTTATTCCGCTTTATCGCTTTTTACCGCTTTTTTTTTCCAATAATGTAACTGCTTATGGATGTAATAGTTTAAATTAGGTTTTATTTTCCGCAAGTTTAAATTATGTATCTTCCCAAAGCCATGTAATAGCGTGACATTTACCTTCCGCACTTTACATTCCGCATTTTAATTTCCGCACCCTATAAACCTAGTAACTAGGCGTATGGTAAGACTAAAATCAACATAGATCACTCTAATCCTCAAAGATAACATATCTGAATTGACACACTCTTTCACACATGCACCCTTAGGTAATTCTCTCGTTGCCTTTACTTAATACAAATGGTCAAGTCCCTCGAACGTAGAGGTATTCTAGCACCGCTGCTTTCAAACAAATCATCATAGTCCCTTCGATACCAAGATCATAAGACCCACGATGTCGCCTCCGAATACATGATCTTGACTCGATTGTCGCCATTTAAAAATGATGATAGTCCTTCGAATGTGCTAGGATGCTTCCTACAAGTTTCCTTCTATGACCATCCGATGTCCCTTCGAATGTCCCGCTTACATCCAACGAATGGAGTTACCTACCAACTAATGGTATGGATGACGCTATTCTAAAGGAACGAACAATACAAAAAATGACCAATTTTGAGTAGGTAATAAGACTTTTAGTTGCTTGCTCTATCAAAATGCTTTTCACACTCACACTTTTGTCAAAGTTCAAACTCTTTCAAAACGAAACATTTCCAACACTTTGTATACACTCCTACATGAATCATTACAAAGTCAAAGCGAAATGCCTTTTTCAAAACATTTTGTCAAACACACGTAAACAATTTTTAAGTGATCTAGAGCAACTAAGAGCCCGTAGATAGCTACGGATGGAAAGGGGTGCATACCTTCCCTTTTCATAACCATTCTCCCGCACTCGAATCTAACGAAGGTCTTTTTCTCGACTTTTACCTTCCTTAATTGGATAAAATAAAAGTCGGTGGCGACTCTTGCTATCCGCACATTTGCGATACAAAACTAAAAAGTCACCACCGTATCACGTAATCGGGCGACTACTGGGACACACCCTAAAGAGAGAATTGCCTTGAGGATTTCTAAATCACCTTTATTGCTTTTCCGCTTGACTTGCTTGCTTTATCTTTAAGGGTTGCTTGGGTAATATATTTGTTGGGGATCCTACACCCGATCCGTTTCCTTTTAGGTAAGTAGTAATAATCGTCATGACTGCTAGACGATATCAAAACGGTCAACATGATGGCTACGTTAGCGTGACACTTTGATGTCCCGATACTCTTCATTTCCAAGTTGAGGATAGTATTTGGCTTCGCGTGGTGTCATCAAGCGCTAACTAAACTTTTAGAACCTTAATTGACCCATCTTGGCCATTAGAAGGTAGTGAGATGGCTCTTTTGCGACTAAGGTTGGTTGATACCGATGCTACGCTCATCGAGATCGAATTTTGGGACATTTTCGTCGACCACTCTGGTAGTCGATTGAAATAAGCGCCACGAGAAAGATCAATGATGTGAGATTCCTAGAACCCTAGCATTATTATAGGACGGGATGAACCAACTCAAACTTTTGGTGGGTAATCACCTATACCTCATGCAAGCCTTAACCTTAGGCTCATTGTGTGAATTGTTTGTGTGCCAAACATGACATCATGACATCATTTGCATTGCATATCATTTCTAACTATTTCAAGGACCTAGGATTTATCTTTGCCTGCTTTGTAGGGTATTATGGCTTTAGAAAGACTATCTCGAATCAACTTCATGGGTATACCTTCTCACCAAAGAATTGGTTTCAAAGATTCCCGATCATGCTCAATTAATCAAAAGACATGGTTATCTACTTGATTTGGTTATCTCCGTTTTGAAGAAGATATGATGCATGTCCTATTTCAGCTCTTTGATCCAAACACCATTGCTTTACATTCCTGGATTATCGCTTGGTTCCTACCTTGAAGAGTTCTCTGTTACTGGGTACCTATTCTGACCAAATGCCATTCACGGTCTAGAAAAGGTTCCTAAGTACGAAGACATCGATCCGCCTTACATCTTAAGCGCCGTACATTGAAGCCAATTGGGAAACCGTATGGAGTTAAGGGTTTACTTTCCAAGTTCTTAATTAAGAAAGCCCGAGAATTCTCAAAGTTATGAGTTTCCATGCATTTGAAGACATTGTGGCCTTGCTAATCTTTGGTTTGGTTCTATTCCCTAACTCGGATCAATTCATAGATGTCAACGCCATTAAGTTATTTCTCACCCACAATCCGTGCCTACTTTACTTGGAGACATCCTACATTCTCTCCACACTGCATTACTAAAAGACAAGGAACTCTCATGTGTTGTACCGTTACTTTCTAGGTGGTTTATTTCGCACCTTCCTCCATCGCTTTGAAGAATGAACAAAGGTGAGATGGTCTCAAAGGTTAATGTCACTCTCTCATTCCCAGATCCGCTGGAATCTTTTCTCTCAAAAGGACTTCACATTCATTGAGGCTGTGGAGAATTCCCTAATGTACCACTACTTGGTATAAGGGAGGTATTACTTACAACCCTTCTTTAGCTCTACGTCACTTGGTTTTGCCAAGAGATGGTCCTCATGATATGCTTCTCCAAGATATTGTGTTCGACTACAATCACGATCTCCGCATACCGATTTAAGGTTCATACACGCCTGCATGGTAAAGAAGATCGATACCAAGACTTTGGGGCACCAAACTCCATTCCTTGGGAACCTTACCTCAAATGGGCGAGCTCGAGCTCAAACCTCATGATGCCATTCACTGTTTTACCAATAATTATCGAACTTGCTATAGGTGACGTACTTATAATCGCTCTCCATCCCGACATGCCTACCGATTTTGAAGATTTGAAGAGATCCCGGATTCAAATTTTAAAGAAGAGAGGATAGCTTGAAGCTCATACATGCAAGTGAGAAGAAGGTACTAGAGTTGACAAAGCTACTTCATGAGGAGCGAAGCATCAACGCCTACCTCGGCACCAAGAGGAAGCGCCCGTGGGAGACTTAGAGATTTAGGATTTATTTGTTTTCTTTTATTGTTTTGAACTATCTCTTGTACTTAAAAAGAAAAAAGAAGAATAAAAAGAGAGCTAATAAATGTTTGTTCATTGCTTGTTTAACAAATTTAAATCTCTAAGGTCCTTGAAAACATTGCATTGCATTCGCATAAACATTGCATATCATAGCATAACATTGCATCACAGGTACATTGAAGATTGGTTTTCTCATTTGCTCGCTATTTATTTTAGCGTAAATGGCTCTCGAACATCCGTCAAAGATCTTCAAGCCTGTAATGCCTGGCCCAACAGATAAGTTTACTCACCTGGCCCAAGGCCAAGAAGATCCAAGAAGCTCATCATGTAGAAGAAGGTTCTTGGTCTCTCAACATGGGCGACGCTACAAAGGAGGTCCTAGAGTGGTTAGTCGAATTGAGCTCTCAAGGAAGTGTCAAGAAGGAGGACGAGCAAAGTAACAAAGATGGTGGTGAAGGCAACACCAACTTGAGAAGAACTATGATGGTGGCCAATACTCATGAAGATGACAAGTACAAGCAACTTGAAGACCGTCTCAATGCCGTGGAAAACTCAAGATGTCCGGCTGAATTTTGATGACCGAGTTGTCCCCGTGTGTGATTCCTCCCAAGTTCAAAGTTCCAACTTTTGCTAAGTATGACGGCATGTCTTGCCCTAAGTCGCATTTGAAGTCTTATGTTCGTAAGATCAATCCCCACACCGATGATGTAAAGTCAGTGGATGCACTATTTTCAAGAGAGTTTGTCCGAACCCAATTGGAATGGTACTATCGCCAGAGAATGACCGATCCGACGCTGGAGTGACTTAGCCGATGCTTTCTACGCACAGATGAGTACAATGTCGAATTGACACCCACTCGCATGCAACTACAAAGTATGTCTATGAGTCGTGATGAGAAGTTCAAGGAGTATGCTCAGAAATGGAGAGATTTAGCAGGCAGAGTTCAACCACCCTTGTCCAATAGGGAGTTGGTTGATATGTTCATGGGAACACTGACAGGCCCATTCTTCAATCATCTGATTGGAAACTCTTCACCGGATTCACCGAAATGATACTTACAGCGAGCGTATGAAGTCGGTATCAAGAGGAAGATTCGACAGAGACATCTTCAAACGCAGCGAAGAGATCTTTTGGTGGTAAGAAAGAAGCCAATGCTGTGTATGGTCAGAAAAGCCGAGCCAAGACCGACCGTGCTCAATCTATGGGGGTAGTTGTGATCTCCAATCCTACATCAGCACAACCTCAGCGAGACAACGCATGAACCGTAACGCAAGAACGAAGACAGCTTACTAAGATCAACATGCCTTTGTCGCAAGCCTTGCAACACATGTTGAAAGCAGATGATTACTTTGAGGGATCCTCCTCGAATGTCAACACTTCCTCTCCAAATACAATCCTAATGCTAAGTGTGCTTACCATTCCAATAGCCTGTGACAGTAATCGATGATTGTGGGCTCAAGAACAAGATTCAAGATATGATCAAGCTAAGCTGATTGAATTTGATCCTCCTGCTGAGACTAATGTGATCAACGCGCCTATGCCTAACCATGACAAGAGTTCCAACGTTGGTGATGATACTTATGTTTTCAACATAGATGACTCGACCATTCCTCCGATGACCTAAGAAGAATTTGTTGCAAGCCTGTCAACCTAGGATGCCCGTAGAATTGTCGCTGGTGCCCATCCGCACTGATGGTGGCTTGGTCGAGAAGACGTGTTCAGGCATGATGGACAACCGTGAGATACTATTCTCGAAACCACCCGTGCGTAAGCTGTGATGAAATGTCTAAGTTGAAGATTGACAATGCAATCGAAACTGCACCATCTGTGGTGGGATACCTTGGGGCAGCCAAGGGAAAGTATGATTACATGGTGAAGTACACTGCTCCCCAGAGTTACAAGATTCCTATTGAAGATGTTAAGGCGACCGGATGGGGTGACGATTTCTCAAGACTATGCCGATGTTAACACAATAAGGATTTCCTCACGATCATGTGCCTAGAGTGGCACCTCTCATCATCACTCTCCAAGGCCGGCCCGATTCCTCCGACAAGGCTATCCCTTGGAATTATGGAGCGATGTTTACTATCATGGCCAAGCAAGACCTCCGACCATTGAAGATCTTACAACTGAAACTACCATTCCCGACATCGACAACATCACCGGATCAAGTAAGGTGACCGAACCGAAGGGTATTCTCTCCAGATATCTCTCCTCCAAAAGACACCGCGACTCCACAGATTCCAATATTATTCCATCTCCCCAAGAACCAAAGGACTCATCCCGCTCACCTGTATACCAAAGGAAGTTATCAAGACACTCCAAACAAGAAATGGAGGAAATTCAAGATTATCAAGAAGAGTGACTACAATGTTGTGGAACAATGGGACAAACTCCGTCCAAAATTTCCATGCTTGCTCGCTTCTTGCTCCGAGGCTCATGCTAATGCCTTGGTGAAGTTTCAAGAACGCTCACGTACCTCAAGACACTACCAACGACCAGCTTTGAAGTTTGTATGCTAGCCCGGCTGCCAACAACGGCCTAGGCTTCTCCGATGTTGATTTGACTCTTCCGAAAGAAACACAACAAGGCCTTGCACATCTCTCGTGGAATGCAAGGGCGCTACATTGTCTCATGTTTTGCTGACACCGCTCGCTCAATATCCTACCAAGATCGCTTTGATCGGCTTGATGTCAAGGGTTGGTTCTCGAGACCCAAAGGACATTATTGTGAGAGCTTTTGATGGTTCTAAGCGATCAGCTTGGAGAGCTCACTTGCTGTAAAGTCGGTTCCCGACTTTTGACTCCACATTCTTTTTGTCATGGACATTTTACTCTTGCCTACTTGGACGCCTTGGATACATGGGGCAGGGTGCTACTCTACCCTCATCAAAACTCAAGCACCCGTGAAAGGGAAAGTTGTTACATGGTGAAGAGGAGTATATGGTCACCACTAATATTCCGACACTTGAGATGGAAGGAGAGTTCTTCGAGACTCCTCGCAAGCTTTTGTAACAATACCTGCAGTCATGCCTGCTGACTCTCCCGCCACCCCGGTTGCTAAAGTTCCGCTTAGATGGCCTCGCTGAAAGATGCTCAAGCTGGAAGAAGGAGGTAGTACTATTGGGGTCAACTCCCGATTTTCCTTTCAACCGACAAGACCGGTTTAGGCTTCACCATCAAGGGTCGAGATACGCCGCGAACGCCTGCCAACTTCCTTTCCGTGACGCCTAGAGTGGAATCCATGCTATAGAAGACGCAAACGCTTCGACATCGCAAGTGGATCTTCCCAACGCCGATCATGGGCTCAACAATTGGAAGGTCAAGACGCTATACCAATCTCCTTTAGTCGGAGTAATTGCTCTTGTTTTGTTTTGTTTTCGTGATTTCTTATGTTTTGAACAATAAACTTTGAAAGCCTAGTGCCTTGCCCGGGCATCATGGCTCGCTTATAGGGTTATTATCTCACGCTTGCATGCTTTCATTCAATAAATTGCTGGACTTTTGCATTCAATTGTTGTTTTCTTTACTTTATCACCCTTCAAAAAGCTATGTGTTTCTACACACCCACGTGATACACCCGCAATCACTCGAATCTCAATAACAACTATGCTATTGCTAAATATAACTTCGATAATCCGATCTACCAAGCCAAGACGAAAGTGAGGAAGATCGTGAAGTGCCAGAGAATTTCCGATCGCTACAGCAAGAAGAGCGAGTTATACCCACACCTAAGAGCAAGTTGAGGTTGTGAATTTGGCAATCGACGAAGATGTAAAAGAAATCAAGATAGAGCGGTCTTGAGAACAAGATTAAAGAAAGGTTGGTTCGATGATACGAGATTATATTGAGGTTTTTGCTTGGTCATACGAAGACATGCCCGGTTTAGACATTGATATTGTGGTACACCGATTGCCAACAAAAAGGGTTTTCTCCCAAGAAATGTAAGGTCTCCGACAAGGCCCCGAGATGTCGAGAAAATCAAAACCGAAGTTATGAAAGCTCAACGCCGGTTTCTTAGTCATACTTCCTATCCACAATGGTTGCAAATGTGGTTCCTCGTGCTCAGGATGGCAAGGTACGAATGTGTGTGATTACAAAGATCCGAATAAAGCGAGTCCAAAGACGATTTTCCACTTCCTCATATTGATGTTCGTTGACAACACCGCCAAAGATAAGGTTTTCTCCTTATGGATGGTTTTCCTACATAATCGATTAAAATGGCTCCTAAAGACATGGAAAAGACTACTGTTACACAAATGGCACTTTCGTTACAAGGTTATGCCGCTCGATCAAGAACGCAGCGCCACTTATCGTCGTTATGGTGACATTATTTCATGACATGATTCATCACGAGATAGAGGTCTACGCCGACGACATGATAGCTCGATCACGATCAAGAAGAACATCTTGATCATTTGCGAAACTCTTTGATGATTGAAGAAAAGTGTCGAGACTCAATCCTAACAAGTGCACTTTTGGAGTCGATCCGAAAACTCCTAGGATTTGTTGTCGTGGAAAAGGTATTGAAGTTGATCCCGCCAAGGTTAAAGCTATTCAAGAGATGCCGCCCCGCACTAAGAAGGAAGTCGAGGTTTCTGGGCCGATTGAATTACATTTCGCATTCATTGCACACCTAATCGCTACTTGTGAGCCAATCTTAAGTTATCAAGAAAGATCAAGTAGTGTAATGGAATGACGATTGCGATCGCTTTGACAAAATCAAGGAGTACCTACAAAATCCTCCCATCCCGATGCACCGGAAGGAAGACCTCTTATCATGTACTGACAAGATTAGAGAATTAATGGGGTGTGTGTGGGGCAACATGACGAGTCCGTCGAAAAGAGCATGCAATATACTACCTTAGCAAAAGTTTACCGATCGTGAAACAAGATACTCAACGAGAAAACTTGCAATGCTTTGGCTTGCTGTCACGACTAAGACAAGATATGTTGACCCATACTACCTTGTTGATTTCAAGATGGATCCGATAAAATACATCTTTGAGAAACCATTTCTCCTGAAGAATAGCAAGATGGCAAATGATCTTGACCGAATACGACATCCAGACACTTCTCGTAAAGCGATCAAAGGATGTGTAGTAGCCATCATTTGCCTATCAAGTCGTAGATGACTATCGCCTATGCGTCAATTTCCGCATGAAGATGTTTTACTAGTTACAGATTGGAAGAACTGTGCCCGGACGAAGGACCCGAACAAGGATCCCGATGGACTATGGTTTTGATGGAGCCTCAAACGCATTTGGCAATGGCATTGGTGCCATCATTACATCCCTACAAAGTGGACATACCTTTCACCGCCAGATTATGTTTCAGCTTGCACTAACAACATGGCCGATGAAGCGCATCATGGGTATTAAAGTCGCTATTGACTTAAGAATTAAGTTCTTGCAAGTGTATGGAGACTCACTTTAGTGATCACCGATAGGGCGAGTGGATACGAAGCATCCAAATCTCATTCAGATCGAGCATGTTCAGTTGATCCCCTACTCAAGAGATTACTTTCAATCATATTCCACGAGAAGAGAATCGCAAGGCGTATCGATTGGCTACTATGTCGCCTATGTTCAAAGTCGATGGGACAACGAGGCTCCCCATCATCATTGAGAAGTTTGACGAACCAAAGATTGCTACGAACTTGATACGAAGAAAACCTTGGTACTACGACGTGAAGAGGTATCTTGAGACTCGTGAATATCCGCAGGGCATCTCAATGATAAGAAGTTCATGAGAAGATTTGCATCCAAATTCTTCCTCAAAGAACGGCATCTTATACAAGCGCAACCACGACTTGTGCCATCTGTGTAGACCGTAAAACAAGAATACGATCATGGAAGAGTTACATGAAGGCGCATTTGGTACTCACCCAAAGGACACACCATGGCTAAGAAGATTTTGAGAACAAAGTTACTATTGGTCCACCATGGAAGTCGATTGTCACCGCTACGTCGATCTTGTCACAAATGCCGATTTATGCCGACAAAGTACACGCACTCAAGACCTCGAACGCTTTAACTTCTCCTTGCCTTTGCAATGGGGCATTGACATGATCGGAGAAATCAAGCCCACGCCAATGGACATCGTTTCATCCTTGTGGCAATTGACTATTTCACCAAGTGGGTATGTTTCGTCAGATCCGTTACTAAGAATGTTGTGGCTCGATTCATCAAACATAATCTTATTTGTCGATATGGCACCCAAAGGATTATCATATAACGGCTCCAATCTCAACAACAAGATGATCACCGAACTCGCACGCAGCTCAAGATCAAGCATCACAACTCTTCTCCTTATCGGCCTAAGATGAATGGCGAAGGAAGCCGCCAACAAGAACATTAAGAAGATTATACGTAAGATGACAATGACTTACAAAGATTGGCATGAGATGTTACCATTTTCTCTTCATGGTTATCGTGACTACAATACGAACATCAACAGGCAACCCCTTCTCTCTTGTGTACGGTATGGAAGCTACCCCACCCATCGAGGTTCGTGATACCTCAACCGTAGTCCTCCAGACGCAGAAAGTTAGGCGAAGATGATCGTCTGCATGCCTTGACAGATTAATTTGATTGATGAGAAACGACTCGCATCCATTTGCCATGGATGATTTATCGAAACGAATGATCGAGCATTTAACAAGAAGGTCAAGCACCGAGTCTACCAAGTCGGTGATCTAGTAGTCAAGCGCATCATCCTTCCACAAGGTGATCCTGTGGGCAAATGGACTCCCACCCATGAGGGACCATTTGTAGTCAAACAAGAGTTTTCTACGGAGCTATGATACTTAGCACCATGGATGGTGAAGACTTCCACACTCGTGAACGCAGACATAGTCAAAAATACTACGATGAAGAGACCCGCTAGGTCGATTTAACCTAGGCAAAAATATATCCCGCGAACCAAAAGGGTTCGGGCAAAAGTTAAGGATATATACAAAACATGTACACCGCAAGTCGAAAACCAAAAGGCGTTTGGGCAAAAGGGTATCCCAGATCAAAACCGAAGGGAGGTCTAGGCAAAAGTTAGATTTAAGCGCATTTACTATGTCTCTTCAGATCACCGCTTCTAGACTACTATCAAGATTCAAGATTCAAATGGCGAAGATCACCTACTCACTTTCTTATCGACAAGAAGGAGATGAGATAGTCGAAATATATGAGTACTAGCATAGTTGAACTTAACGAGATTGTTTCCAGATAGCTTTTACCTTTCTCTGTACAAACTACTTGGCCACGCCACCTTTCAAATAAACGCAAGCTTCTTTCTCTTTACAATTTTTGTTGTTGTCGTTGTAATAAGTCCAACGCTTGTTTTGAATGACTATACGATTTGACAATAAGAATCTAATCACAAACATAAGAAAAGGGCATACAAAAGTAGTTACTATGTGCTTTAGGAATCGAGATGACGAAGGTCACCAAAACATTCCCCACAGTAACATAATCCCCGCAGAGGTGTCACTCACTAAACCTCCCCAAATGAGTATATGTTAATCCAGAGCAGTGATTCCACTCAACCGAGAAATGTTACATCGCCTCCCGAGCAAGAACACTTCATCCCCGCTAAGATGTTTATCCCCCTGATGTCTCTCAACACCCCTTTTCTCCAGAGAGTATCCACTCGAGACTTGGTCGATAGTACACCGAGAAAATCTACATCTCCTATTCCCTGGCCAGATTCCAACGACCCCAACCCGGCCTCCCAAGAACCATCAAATGCCTCCAAAGGAGATCCGCACTCGCATCCCCGCAGCGCCCCTAATTCTTCCCAACAGATCTACATGCAAGATCCCCAACAAATTGCCTCCCGCACTCTTCCCAAATAGGGTCTATGTATGAGATCTCCAACAACGAGTTTCTCAATCTCTACTTTCCTCAAACAATATCTAGGCCCAAGACTTGGTCGATAGTGCATCGGAGGAATCCAGATATCTTTCTCCTTCAAAAGCGGGTTCTCACCTACCCAAATCCTGCCAGTAAGTCGAATCCTCAAACAGTAACATCTGCGATCTTCAAGATGGATATGTTTTGAAATACCACAACATCTATCATTCATACATTACTCATAAAGTCATAATTCATGCATATGTCATTCATATACATTGTCATGCATCATACTTTGCATAAGACTAACAAATATTCTATCAAAGTTCTCTTGTTTTTCCAAAACAGTGAAAGTCACTCCGACAACCGTCCAGATTAAGCCCGAATCGACGGAAAACTATCTCGAAAGACCACCCCTAGTTGTCCTCCACGATCGTCCAGATTAAGCCCCAATCGACGGAAAACTATCCGAAGACCACCCCTAGTTGTCCTCCGACGATCGGTCCAGATTAAGCCCCGAACCGACGGAAAACTATCGAAGACCACCGTTGTCCTCCGACGACGTCAAGGATTAAGCTCCAACCACGGAAAACTATCTCAGAACCGGTTATCCTCCGATAATGCAATGGATCAACACCGATGCAACAGTTTATCCACATTTTGCCAACTACTATTCCCCGTAGTAATCAAGACAAGATCTATTCTCGAATCCTTCTTATTATCAACAAGAACTACAGTAGTCTCATGCACGACTCGCCTGCCTTGGATGGCATCTTAAGCCCATCTCCGACTACTTGTCAACATTTCTCCACTTTCGAATGCTGCATATTTGGTTAAAAATCAATACAAACCAATAACTTCATTCAAAAATGAGCACAAGTCTAACATACGACTCCCTCCGATGGCATCTTAAGCCCATCTCCATGCTCCTTCCAGAACGATCAGCAGAGCCTAGCGCACGGCTCACTCCCCAAAGATCGATCTTTCCGATGGCATCTTGCCCATCCCCGCAATTCTCCTATCGACATTCTCGAGTCTAGCGACGACTCATCCCCCAAATAAGTATCCGCCTCCAAATGGCATCCGAAGCCCATTCCCGCATCATCCACCAACAATGAGTGCAAATTGTGTGTATTGAGTGTTCAATCATCTTCTACCTTCAGTGTCACGAAAGACAAAGCGTGTCAATCTAACCTTCAAAGACAAGAAGATTGAACAGGCAGTGTCATACCCCAAAATTTGCCCTCCATCCTCTCAAGATATTTCATACATCCATACTCAAGGATTCCTCAAGAGTCGATCGACAAACTCTCCTAGACAATCAACCCAAACTAGGGTTTGTACTCAAGTCAAGATGGACTTCCAACCCTCCAATGGTCTTCATGCCTCATATGCTTCAAAGATTCTCCATGTCAAGTTTCAAGCCTTACAAGTCAAGTTTCTTCATAATTGCTCGATGGTCGAAAATCAACAGATTGACAAAAGTCAACTCGTGGTCAACATACAACAAACTTCATGATTTTGGTCAACATCCTCATTTTGAAGTTACATTCATCATTTGATCAAGGGTTGATCATGATTCATCAAGAAAACTCAAGATTTGCTCAAAAGTCAAACTTTCTAAATTAGGGTTTCTAGATGAAAAGTCAATCAACTTTGACCGATCATAACTTCTTCATACTTTCTCGTAAATTTTCCACCACCTCTTGTTTTGAAGGAAATTCAATTTCTACAACTTCATGTCTCACAAGAATGTCCAAAAAATGCTTCATTTGAGAGGTATGGCTCAAAACATTTGTGTCATTTTCAAAGTCAACAAAAGTCAACTTTTGTTTTGAAGATATATTGAGCATGGAAACTCCAATTGAGATGAGACAAAAGGTTGGTTAGAGGACTTAGAGCTTTTCAAAAGTCCAAGAACACTCAAAATGTGGAAAATTGAGCAAGATACACCATTCACAAGTTGGGCAATTTTGGAATGCACAAAGAGAGATACTTTAAAATCAAATTTTTGCAAACGGGCTTGCTTTTCTTTCATCCAAACTTATTCCTCATACAATTAGGAATATCCAAGCCCAATGCCACGAATTTTTATTTTATTTTTCTATTTAATTGGAATTTATTCATTTAAATACAAATTAAATTTAAAAATAAAGTATAAAATCAAAATTAATTGCAAAATTGATTTTATTCTTCCTTGAGACCCAAGCAACTCACAAAAAGAATTTCAAATTGGATCAATATGGCAAGATTGGATTGAAAATTAATCAAATTTTGAAAATTTGATTTTGTACAAAATCAAATTTGATTTGCATTGAATGTTGATTGATCTTCCCAAAACCATTCCAAATCCATCCAAGATAAATGTATGATGCATACCTATCAAGAAAAAGGGAAAATTGGCTCAAGAACCCTAACCTAAAGCTCAAAAACCGTGGCAAACAAGCAAGTGGCAATCATACTTCAAATTGCTTTCAATCGATTTCGAGGTGTCCAACACATTCCTTGATACCTCTTGAGTCGATCCACCTTTACTTTGATCAAACCATCCGTAATCGTGAACTAAATCGGTTTATTCTTGAAAATCCAAAATCGTATTTTAATTTCATGCATCTTTAACATGTTTTGTGTTTGTTTTTGTGATTAGAGGAAGATTGCAAGCTCTCGGTACTTTAATTGCATTTTCATGGCCTAAACTCGAGATGCCATAGTTAGGGTTCCGAAACGATTTAGGTTTCTTAAAGAAAAATTGGATCAGACCTATACCAATGCATTCGAATGATCTCGTGAATCGAACCATGCCTTTAAAATTATTTATATTATGTGCTTGATTTTCAATTTGTTGTGGTCTCAGAAGGCCGAACAATGACCGACGCTTAGCTTTAAAAATTCAAATCGTGATTTATGAAGCTGCGCTGGACGAGGGAGACCAGAAATGACACTTGTCTTTCTTTTACTCAATCCGGCTCAAACACTGATGCACACATGGCGAGTGGTAAAGGCGCCTGCTCCCGTGATGCTTCTCAAAGTCATGAGTTCGATCCTCCGTGGACCGTTTTGCTTCTTTTTTCCAAACTTGCATTATTTTCTATACTTTCATATTATTTTAATATTTTGCATTATTTTTAATTCTTTTCATAATTTTATTTCTGCATTAAAAATCATCAAAAATTATTTTTCTTTTACATTATTTTCTAAAACCTTTATTTAATTTATAAAATTAAAAATATAATTTTGCATGCATATTTATTTTTATTCATAATTTTGCATTTTAATTACTTTTAATTATTTTAAATTATTAAATTGCATTCAAAAATCCCAAAAATTATTTTAGCATATTTATGTTATTTCCAAAGATGTCATATTTTTCCGATTAAAATTTGCATTTTTCTAACATTTTCTTATTCAATTTCATCATATTTTCCGATTTCTCTTATCGCTCCACGTGTTATTCCGCTCGACGCTTTCACTTTCTATTTTTTCCAATAATGTAACATGGGATGTATAGTTTAAATTAGGTTTTATTTTCCGTAAGTTTAAATTATGTATCTCGCTTCAAAGCCATGTAATAGCGTAGAGACATTTACCTTCCGCACTTTACATTCCATTTAATTTCCGACCTATAAATTGTTAGTAATTAGGCGTATGGCAAGACTAAAATCAACATAGATCACTCTAATCAAAGATAACATATTCAATTCAACACACTCTTTCACACATGCACCCCTTAGGTAATTCTCTCGCCTTTTACGAATACAAATGGTCAAGTCCTCGAACGTAGAGGTATTCTAGCACCGCTGCCTTCAAACAAATCATCATAGTCCCTTCGATACAAAGATCATAAGACCCACGATGTCGCCCAATACATGATCTTGACCTCGATTGTCGCCACGAAAATGATGATAGTCCTTCGAATGTGCTAGGATACTTCCTACAAGTTCTATGACCATCCGATGTCCCTTCGAATGTCCCGCTTACATCCAACGAATGGAGTTACCTACCAACTAATGGTATGGATGACGCTATTCTAAAGGAACGAATAAATACAAAAAAACGACCAATTTTGAGTAGGTAATAAGACTTTAGTTGCTTTCATCAAAATGCTTTTCACACCTCACACTTTTGTCAAAGTTCAAACTTTTCAAAACGAAACATTTCCTAACACTTTGTATATGCTCCTACATGAATCATTACAAAGTCAAAGCGAAATGCCTTTTCAAAACATTTTGTCAAACACACGTAAAGCACAATTTTAAGTGATCTAGAGCAACTAAGAGCCCGAGATAACTACGGATGGAAAGGGTGCTAATACCTTCCTTTTCATAACCATTCTCCTCACTCGTAATCTAACGAAGGTCTTTTTTCTCAGACTTTTACCTTCCCTTAATTGGATAAAATAAAATTGTGGCGACTCGCTATCCGCACATTTGCGATACAAAAACTAAAAAGTCGCTTCACCATCGTGTTGAGTTCTTTAATCACTTCTATCTTAGCTTTATCGACTTCAATTCCTTATTGGAAATAACATGTCCTAGCACGATTCCTACTCTAACCATGAAATGGCATTTTTCCGGCTACACGAGGTCACTTTCACACATCTTTCTAAAACATTTTCTAGATTAGATAAGCATCCTTCAAAACTTTGCCCACACACGTAGAAGTCGTCCATAAACACTTCCATGATGTTATCGATGAAATCTGTGAAGATCGACATCATACATTGTTGAAAGGTCAGCATTGCACAATCCAAAAGGCATTCGCCGTACGCCGAATGTTCCATGGGACACGTGAATGTAGTCTTCGATCGTCAGTGGTGAATAGAATTTGAAAAATCCGTATAACCATCTAAATAGCGTATAGGAATGTTTGCTAATCGCTCTAACATTTGATCTATGAAGGTAAAGGAAAATGGTCTTCCGAGTAGCTTTGTTTAGTTTTCTATAATCAATGCACACTCTATGTCCATTAACCACTCTTTGTGTTATCGATTCGCCTTTACATTCTTCACAACAATGACACCTCTTTTCTTCGACGATATGTACCGGCTAACCCATTTACCTCGGAGATCAGTATATGATTCAGCTTTCTAATAGCTTTTGATTTCATCTCCGACTAGCATAAGGATTGATTAATTCTTCTTTGAGGTTCTCGAGAGGTTTTTCAATCTTCTTCAAGCAATACGGTGCATATAAATTGAAGGACATATTCCTTTAAATCGATATGTTATAACCTAATGCGATAGGGTACTTTTGACGCCCAGCTTTCTCAGTTTCGATGCCCTAAACCGGAATTGACTATAACAGTGTCGAGTAATGCTCGATTCAGGAATTGTATTTAGGTTTCGAGGTAAAGTTTTTAATTCTAAACCAGTTTCTTCTGACATGGCATATGATCGTGTGTGAGTGCTAGACTTTCGCTTAGACTATTATCTTAATATGGTTCACGCTAATTATCGCCTCTTCGAAATCGAGGGGCTCGATTTTCATTATTTGTAGTATGTGGTTTGTTCACCCATCTCTCACACGCACTGCCTATAACGCCGATTAGAAAACATGTGTCATTCATGGTCGGTGCTTGTAAGAATTGAGTAAGGATGAATTCCATTTTTCCTCTCCAACTTTGAATGTTACCGCTCTTCTTACGCCAATTATAGCTCCACTGTGGCTAGAAGCGGTCTTCCTAATATGATGGGGTAATCAATCTTCGTAATGTCCATGATTATGAAATCGGTAGGGATATAGAATTGACCTATTCTAACTCGAACGCTTCCAAAGATACCCTGTGGTATTTAACCGATCACCGCCTAATCGAACTGACATTTTCGTGGGTCTAAGTTCCCATCTCCTACTTTTTGCAAATAGATAGGGCATGACATCGATACTTGCTCCTAAGTCACACGTAGCTTTGTCTATGACGAACTTTCCAATGTTACAAGGTAGAGAAACTACCGATCTTTTAACTTAGGAGGCATGTTATTTTGAATAATAGCTTACACTCAAATGTAAAGTGTAACTATTCCGTTATCTTCTATCTTTTCTTGTTAGATAGGATTTTAAGAAATTTAGCGACGAGGGCATCCGGTGATAGCTTCCATAAACGGTATTGTGATATTCATTGTTCTTAAGTTCAACGAATTCTTGAACCGCCCATCGCTTTTGGAATTGGTTAATCTGAGGTACGGAATTGGTGGTTTATAAGTGGTGGAGGCACATAAGGTTTCTCTTTTCCACTACCTTTGGTTCTCATTTTTCTTTTGGTTCTGCCTCATTTTCACTTGGCTTGTTCTCGCTTTTGGTACATTGTCGGGTTTTCTAGTCTCTGATCAAACAGTCCGCCAAGTTCATTTCACTTCTTAGTATCACAACATTAGGTGTCCTTTGGGTTAGGTTGTGGTCGATTAGGAAAAATCTCACCGGGCAGCAAGAGGTGCTTGTTGTTGGGCTACTTGTGAAATTTGAGTTTCAAGCATCTTGTTATGGGTAGTTAAAGGCCGACCTTACTAGATAATTGTTTAATCATTATTAGTATGTAAATTATGATTTAGAACATCTTTATTAGTCCGAGATTGAGAAGCAATGAAGTGTTCTATCATGATTTCGAGATTAGATTTCTAGAATGTTGGATGTATTAGGTCCATTATTAGGATGATTTGGGATAGCTTCTGACAACCGTGTGGTGTGGCGGAGTTTGTCTGTGCGCATAACGCGTTGTTGCTTCCGTGACGAGAAGTTTGGATGATTCTTCCAACCAGGTTATAGGTATTACCGTAAGCGAACGTAGTTTGCTTGTTCAATCTGAACCCGTTAGAAGTGGACATTCGAGCAAGATGTGATTGAAGACCACACAAATCGCAAGTTTGGCCATCAGCACGGTAGTCATGGGAGCAGTGGTAAGATTCTAGCTTTGGGTGAGAGCTTCCACTTTGCTGACTTGATCCGTGCTATTCACTCCACCATGCCACCTTTTGTTTGAGATTTTCACATTGGCTCTCTCGCTCCCATTGATAATGGTTCTGAGCCATGCTTTCAATAAGTTGGTTTGCACGCATATGGTTTATCCATCGCGCCCACCGCCAGCAGCTGCCATAGTCGGCCTTGGTTGTACAAGAGACCGTTATAAAACGGTGAATGACCATTCTTCTAAACCATGATGAGGACAGAGTCTAAGCATATCCTTATAGCGTTCCCAAGCTTTGAATAGTGATTCGTTATCTTTTTGTCTGAAACAATTGATGTTAGCCCGAGCATAGCGCTTTGTTAGGTGGGAAATATCTAGCTAAGAAGACCTTCTTCAACTCATCCCATGTGGTGACTGTGAAGGAAGAGATTGAGTCATGCGCGAGCTCGCCTCTAAAGAAAAAGGAAAGGCGCAATCGTATCGCCGGGTTTACATTATCGCTTACAGTTCCATCGCATAAACATCGATAGATGCGTGTTCGGTCGCCAAGAGAGATCCAAAATTGGTTCTCACGAACGCGAAAGAAGCTTAAGGTTTTAACTCAAATTGTTTCGAGCGAGTAGAGCAAAGAATATCACTGTGAGGCTCCGCTGAGAAGGAACCGCAGAATCCTTAAGAGGACGAGGTGGAGGTGGTGGATCACCCATCTTCTTCGTGATCATCAACTAACTTGTGAATATCGTGGAGTTTAGTCGGAGGAGGATTGTTGAGTTCACGCATTTTGAATTCGCCTCTTAATCGAGATAACGCCGATATCGTTTATTTGTATATGCAAAGGACCGCTTCGGGAGCGAGGATTTGGCATACAACAGAGGGGAAAATAAAAAGTTGCCTTAGTCTAGACAGTGCTACTTTATGAGTACACTAGTGACTAGATCAAAGTCCCCGGCAACGGTGCCAAAAACTTGATGTGCGATCAACCTAATGTGTCTAACGGTATCTTAATTGCAAGTGCAAAGTCTGTCGCGGTAGTAATAAAAGATGTCAAACCCACAGGGACTTCGTAATCACTCTAGTGTTAAGAAAGTATGCTAATTTAGCTAAGGCGGATAATGTCACGTTTGGTTTTTGGGAGGTAAGGGAAAATAAAACTAATTGGTTTAAAGGAATAATGATAAGGCGGTCGGTATGCAATAGAGTGGACCTAAGCGGATTTAATTGAACCTAAGCGTACAAAGATGGTTAACTTAATTGTTCTGTAGAAATAATCAGCTTAAAAACCCTCAACTCACACTTTCGTGGTCTTATCTCGGATTATACTCCCAAAGCCCTATGCCTTCTCTCGCTAACCCATAAGTGTTTAGAAAATACTCTTTGAAAACTTAATTAAATCTAATTCATTTTAAAGCGCTCTCGCTGTTGTGATACGGTGAACTGACTTTTTAGTGTTTGTATCGCAAATGTGCGGATAGCAAGAGTCGCCACCGACTTTTATTTTTATCCAATTAATGGAAGGTAAAAGTACAGAAAAAGACCTTCGTTAGATTCGAGTAAGGGGAGAAGGTTATGAAAAGGGAAGTTATTAGCACCTTTCCATCCGTAGTTATTCACGCTCTTAGTTGCTCTTAGATCACTTTAAAATTGTGCTTTCGTGTTTGAAAATGTTTTGAAAAGGCATTTCGCTTTGACTTTGTAATGATTCATGTAGGAATGTATACAAAGTGTTTGGAAATGTTTCGCTTTTGAAAAGAGTTTGAACTTTGACAAAGTGTGTGGTAAAAAGTATTTTGATAGAGCAAGCAACTAAAAGTCTTATTACCTACCAAGATTGGTCGTTGTTGTTTTACTTTCCTTTAGAAGGCTATCCATACCATTAGTTGGTAGGTAACCCATTCATTGGATGTAGATCGGACATCTGGGAGGACATCGATGGTCATAGAAAGCAATCAGAGAAGTATCCTAGCACATTCAAGGACTCATCATTTTTCAGAGCTTACAATCGAGGGTCAAGATCATGTATTCGGAAGCGACATCGTGTCTTATGATCTTGTATCAAGGGACTATGATGATTTGTTTTGAAGGCAACGTGCTAGAATACCTCACGCTCGAGGGACACGACCAATTGAATTGAAGGCAACGAGAGAATTACCCGGGTGCATGTGAAAGAGTGTGTCGATTCGTATTTTATCTTGAAAATTAGTGAGCTATGTTGATTATTATCTTGCCATACACGCCTAGTTACTAGCGCTTATAAGTGGAAAATTAATGTAAAATAAATGTAAATCACGTATACATATTTTTCATAATTTAATTTAAACTATTAAATAGACAATAAAATACACAAGAAATGAAGAAGGTAATAACATGTAAAGAATGAAATCTGAAAATACGATTGAATGAATAAGAGAAAAAATGTTAGATGCAAGTTTTGAATGAGAAAATATGACATGTCGGAAATAAATAAACATGCTAAAATAATTTTTTGGGATTTTTTGAATGCAATTTAATAATTAAAAACTAATTAAATGTGATTTAAATGCAAAATTATGAATAAAATAAATATGCATGCAAAATTGTATTTTTTTAATTTTATAAATTAAATAAAGGTTTTCTAAAATAATGTAAAAGAAAATAATTTTGGTAATTTTTTAATGCATAAATAAAAATATGAAAAGAAATTAAAATAGATGCAAAATATTAAATAAAATAAGAAAATAGAAAATATGAAAATAATGCAAGTTTTGTAAAAGAGAAAAGAATGGTCCTGTAGGACTTGAACTGTGACCTCTCGAGAATCTCTTCAAAATAACGCTTAACCATCGTAGAGGCACTTCGCGGTCATGGAATTACAAGGAATGGTTTTTGAATGAATATGTGTCATGGCTTTTTGAAATTCAACAATGCGGGGGTCCATTGACTTATAACAAATGAATCAGACGCCGTTATCTTGCCACGCCACCTCCCCGCCCGGTCAATCTGTCAACGACGCCGAGCCCTAGTCTCCTGCCTTCTCCCACGATCTCCAACCTCGAACCCGCAAAACACGAGCAATAAACGGAAAGAAAGACCGTCTCTAAATCGACCCTACGAATCCATTGGTGGTCTCAGTTTCGATTGAAAACACCTGTAGCTATTGATTCAAAGCTCAACAGTTCGAAAAGCCCTAAACATGGCATCTCACGATTTTGACGTTCAAACTCAGCAGCGATTGCCCAGATCGAACCCTTGGCATCTCATGATCATGATAAAAGCATTAGAATCAATGGAAACGAGCAGATAATAAAAGTGCAAAATCAAGAAAATATTGATATGTATGCATGCTGTGGCTCGATTCCGATGGTTTGATCAATGTCAATAATGCATTCTTACTCAAACTTACCCTCTGAGCACGATGGAATGACTTTTGAAGGATGAAAGTGGCTGGATTTTGAAACACGATTTTTCAAGTTTCTTGAAAAAATTTGCAAGAATAAGGGTTATGCTTTGAGCTAGGGTTTCATTTTCTTGGCTTGTGTACTTGCTGAGTATTTATAGAGGAATTTGAGAGAGGAAAAAGAGTGAAAAAAGATTGATCATTGAATGTGCAATATTTTTAAATAAAATCAAATTTCTTAAAAATTTGATTTTTTCTTTCCATATGCAAGCTATACGAATTTGGTATGGATTATGGGCTTTCTTGAACTCCAAGCATGATATAAATCCAACCCATTTGAAAAATATTTATTTTCATATTTTATATAATTTAATTTGGAATTAAATGGTTTAAAATCCAAAATTAAATCAATAAAATAGAAAATTGCCATGGCCAAGCATTTATGAGTCACAAATATTGTCATGAACAAGTTTGGACCAAAAGATTTTAGGCCCATTTGAAAATTTTGCATTTTGACCAAATGTCTTTTTTGTAATCGTCTAAAATCGCCCAACTTCCAATAGTGTATCTTGCTCAATTTTCCACATTTTGAGTGTTCTTGGACTTTTGAAAGCTCTAAGAGTCCTCTAACCAACCTTTTGGTCTCATCTCAATTGGAGTTTCCATGCTCAATATATCTTCAAAACAAAAAGTTGACTTTTGTTGACTTTGAAAATGACCAGAATGTTTCGAGCCATACCTCTCAAATGAAGCATTTTTTGGACATTCTTGTGAGACATGAAGTTGTAGAGAATTGAATTTCCAAAACAAGAGGTGGTGGAAAATTTCTGAGAAAGTATGAAGAAGTTATGATCACCAAAGTTCAGCTTGACTTTTCATCTGTAAACCCTAATTTAGAAAGTTCGACTTTGAGCAAATCTTGAGTTTCTTGATGAATCATGATCAACCCTTGATCAAATGATGAATGTAACTTCAAAATGAGGATGTTGACCAAAAATTATGAAGTTTGACCGTATGTTGACCACAGCTGACTTTTGTCCAATACAATCGATTTTCAACCATCCGAGCAATCGTCTGAGGAAACTTGACTTGTAAGGCTTGAAACTTGACATGGAGAATCTTGAAGCATACGAGGAGGCATGAAGACCATTGAGATGTTGGAAGTCCATATTGACTGAGAATTCCAAACCCTAGTTTGGGTTGATTGTCTAGGAGAGAGTTTGTCCGATCAACCTCGAGGAATCCTCGAGTATGGATGTATGAAATATCTTGAGAAGATGGAGGGCAAATTTTGGGTATGACACCTGCCCTGCTCAATCGCCTTGTACCGAAGGGTTAGATTGACACGCCTGCCTTCGTGGACTCAAGGTAGAAGATGATTGAACACTTAAGTACACCCAAAATTTGCACTGCTGGGATGATGGGAATGGGCTTACGATGCCATTTTGAGAAAGAGATCACTGGGAACGAGTCATGCGCTAGACTCGAGAATGTCGATAGGGAATTGACGGGACGGGCTTAAGATGCCATCCGAAAGATCGATGCCGGGAGTGAGCCGACGCTAGGCTCAGAGACGCCTCCGAAGGAGCACGGAGACGGGCTTAAGATGTCATCCCAAGGAGTCGACGTTAGACTTCGTGCTCACCTTGAATGAAGTTATTGGTTTGTATTGATTTTAACATATATGCAGATTCCAAAAGTCGAGGAACACCGATAAGTAAGTCGAGATGGGCTTAAGATGCCATCCGTGCAACCGAGTCGCACGCTAGACTCGTAGTTGTTGTTGATAATAAGAAGGATCGAATAAATCTTCGTGCGATTACTCCGAGGGAGGTAATAGTTGGCAAATGTGATATCTTCCCCGTTGGCATCGGTGTCGATCCACCGTCTCGGAGGATAACTTGTGATCGTCTGATAGTGGTTTCGTCCCGCTTTGTACATCCCGGATCCGCTGGTTCGGAGGACAACCAGGGCGGTCGCTCGATAGTTTTCCCGCCGAGATTCGGCTTAATCCCGACCACTGCTTGAGGACAACTAGGGTCTTTAGATAGTTTTCCGCCGAGATTCTCGGCTTAACTCGACCACCATTGGAGGACAACTAGGGGTGGTCTTTCGTATAGTTTTCTGCCGAGATTCGGGCTTAATCCTCGACCAACAAATTGCCGAGGACAACTAGGGGTGGTCTTTCGATAGATTTCACGAGATTCGGGCTTAATCCTCGACCGCCTCGTCAAGTGACTTTCAATTGCTTTGGAAAAACAAGAGAAACTGATAGAATATTTGTCATTTTATGCAAAGTATGATGCATGACAATGTGTAGAATGACATATGCATGAATTATGACTTTATAGTAATGTATAATGATAGATGTTTATATTTAAAACATATCCATCTTGAAGAAGATGTGGATGTCTCCGCTTCGAGGATTGCCTTTGTTTGGGATCGAGTAGTGAGAACCCTACTTTTGAAGGAGAAGAAAGATATCCTGGACTGATGCACTATCCGACCAAGTTGGCCTAGATATTGTTGAGGAAGGTAGAGATTCGAGAAGCTCGTTGAGATCCCATCTAGTCTGAGGCACTTTGTGGGGATCTTGCATGTAGATCCTGGGTTGGAAGAATTGGGAGGCGCCCATCGGGATGCTCGAGTGCGGATCTCACCGAGAGCATTTGGCTGGTTGCCGGAGACCGGTCAAATTCTGGAATCTCCGGATGTAAGAATAGAAGATGTAGATTTCTCCAGACACTATCTCACCAAGTCTCGAGTCTCGATACCGGAGAAAAGGAGAATTGTTGAGAGATATCCGGGATAAACATCTTAGGCGATGAAGTGTTATTGATGTAACATTGCTCAGCTGAGTGGAATCACGTGGATTAACATATACTCCACTGGGAGGTTTAGTGAGTGACACCTCGAGATTATGCTCGGGGAATGTTTTTGTGACCTTCGTCATCTCAATTCCTAAAGCCCGTAAGTAATTATTTTTCATTCACTTCTGCATGTTTGTGAAGAGATTCTTATTGTCAAATGCGATAGCCATTCAAAACAAACGTTGGACTTATTGCAAACGACAACAACAAAATTGTAAAGAGAAAGAAACTTGTGTTTATTTGAAGGTGGCGATGCCAAGTAGTTTGTACACAAGGAAGGTAAAAAGCTAGAAACAATCTAAGTTCCAACTATGCTAGTACTCATATATTTCAACTATCTCATCTCCTTGTTGTCGTGAGAAAGGAGTAGACCGATCTTCGCCATTTGAATCTTGAATGTTGATAGTAATGGAAGGTGTGATCCGAAGAGACATAGTCGCACGCTTAAATCCCTAACTTTTGCTAGACCTTTTCTCGGTTTTCACCAATGATACCTTTTTGCCCAAGCCGCCTTTTCGTGTTTTCGACTGCCGTGTATGTGTTTTGTATATATCCTAACTTTTGCCCGAACCTTTTTGTCTCGCCAGATGCCCTTATTTTTGCTTCTAGGTCACCGACCTAGCGGGTCTCTTTTATGCGTAGTATTTTTGACTATGTCTCGCTCACATGGTGTGGGAAGTCTTCACCATCCATGGTGCTGGCATCATAGCTCCGCCCGTAAAACACCGCCTTGACTAACAAACGGTCCCTCATGTGGGAGTCCATTTGCCCCGATCACCTTGTGGCGTATGATGCTTGACTACCGATCACCGACTTGGTAGACCCGGTGCTTCGACCTTCTTGTTAAATGCTCGATCATTCGCTTCGATAAATCGCCCATGGCAAATGGATGCAAGTCGTCGCCGATCAAGTTAATCTGCTCAAGCCGAGTCTCAACCCAATCGCCTCGCCTAACTCGGGCCCGAGGACTCGTCCGAGGGTATCTCGAACCTCGATGGTAGGACCTGCCCATACCGCATAATAAGAGAGAAGGGGTTTCCGCCTGATGTTCGTGGCAGAGTGCGATAACCATGAAGAGCAAATGGTAACATCTCATGCCAATCTTTGTAAGTCACCGCTATCTTCTCAGATAATCTTCTTAATGTTCTTGTCGCTTCCATCGCGCCTATTCATCTTAGGCCGATAAGGAGAAGAATTGTGATGTTTGATCTTGAACAAGTAGTGTAGTTGTGATCATCTTATTGTTGAGATTGGAACTGCTATCTCGTGATAATCCTTTCTGGAGTGCCATACGGCGTGATAAGATTATGCTTGATGAAACGAGCCACAACATTCTTAGTAATAGATGCAAACGAGGTCGCTTCTACCCACTTGGTAAAATAGTCAATTGCCACAAGGATGAAACGATGTCCGGAAGCTATGGGCTTGATTTTCTCTCGACATCTCGTGACGACGCGATTTAATCTTTTGTTTCACCGGGAGAAAACCTTCTTTGTTGGCAACTGTACCACAATATCAATGTCTAACCTGTGCATGTCTCGTATCACCAAGCAAAACCTCAATGTAGTCTCGAGCATTTGTATCATCCTCTTTAACATCTGCCTCAAGACCCGCCTCCTATATGATCTCTTTTCTGCCTTCATCGCACTCCAAATTCACAACCTCAACTGTTTCTTCAGGTGGTCAGATAACTCCGCTTCTTCAGAAAGGGCCCCGCAAGTTCTCCGGCACTTCACAATCTTCCTCACTTCGCCTTCGGCTTGGTAGATCGGATTATCGGGTCATATTTAGCAATAGCATAGTACCGTATTAACGAGATTCTCGAGTGATTCTCAGCAGGTATCACGTGGTGTGTGTGAGAAACACATAGCTTTTGAAGGGTGATAAAGTAAAAGAAAGAAAACACAATCAATGCAAAAGTCCAACCAATTTATTGAATGAAAACGCAAACAATGTAGACAAACCTCGCAACGAGCCATGATGCCCTGCAAGGCACTAGGCTTTCAAAGTTTATTGTTCAAACATAAAGAACACGAAAAGCAAAACAAAACAAGAGCAATTACTCCCGACTAAAGGAGATTGGTATGACGCCTCGCCTTCCAATTGCCGAGCCCATGATCCGAGTCGAGAAGATCCATTATTGACGTCAAGCCGCTGTCATCGCCTTCTATAGCATGGATTCCACTTTGGCCGATGCGGAAGGAAGCTGGCCGCACGTCACGTATCATCTTCTCTTCGATGGTGAAGCCTAAACCAGCCTTTGTCTGATTGAAAGGAAGATCCGGAGTCTAATTTAAATAGTACCTTTCCTTCTTCAAAGAATTGAGCATCTTTCAATGAGGCCATCCTAGGGCTGAGCTGTGTAACTTCAGAGGACAGGAGAGTCACAGGCATGACTCGGGTATTGTTTCAAAAGCTTGACAGGAGTCCTCATACCCCAAAATTTTCCCTCCATCTACTCAAGAGATTTCATACATCCATACTCAAGGATTCCTCAAGAGTCGATCGACAAACTCTCTCCTGCATAATCAACCCAAATTAGGGTTTGTATCTCTCAAGTCAAGATGAACTTCCAACATTCCAATAGCCTTCATGCCTCCTCATATGCTTCAAAGATTCTCCATGTCAAGTTTCAAGCTTCACAAGTCAAGTTTCGCATAATTGCTCGATGGTCGAAAATCAACAGATTGACAAAAGTCAACTGTGGTCAACATATACCAAACTTCATAATTTTGGTCAACATCCTCATTTTGAAGTTACATTCATCATTTGTCAAGGGTTGATCATGATTCATCAAGAAAACTCAAGATTTGCTCAAAAGTCAAACTTTCTAAATTAGGGTTTCTAGGTGAAAAGTCAATGTAACTTTGACTCGATCATAACTTTCTCATACTTTCTCGTAAATTTTTCCACCACCTCTTGTTTTGAAGGAAATTCAATTCTCTACAACTTCATGTCTCACAAGAATGTCCAAAAATGCTTCATTTGAGAGGTATAGCTCAAAACATTATGTGTCATTTTCAAAGTCAACAAAAGTCAACTTTTGCTTTGAAGATATATTGAGCATGGTAACCCAATTGAGATGAGACCAAAAGGTTGGTTAGAGGACTCTTAGAGCTTTCCAAAAGTCCAAGAACACTCAAAGATGTGGAAAATTGAGCAAGATACACTCTTCGAAGTTGGGCAATTTTGGACAATTGCACAAAAGGACATTTTGGTCAAAATGCAAAATTTTCCAAACGGGCCTATAATCTTTGATCCAAACTTGTTCATGACATGATTTTTGACCCATAAAGTTTGCATTGAAATTTTCTATTTTTATGATTTATATTTGAATTTTATAACATTTAATTCAAAATAAATTATATAAAATATGAAAATTAATTATTTTTCTAAAAAGTATCGATTTATATCTTCCTTAATGTCCAAGAAAGCCCACAACAATTGCCAAATTGTGACTCATGCATATGGAAAGGAAAACAAGTTTTTAAGAAAATTTGATTTGTTTTTATTGGAAAATATTTGCACAATCAATGTCCAATCTTTTTGCTTGCTTTTGCCATCCAAATCTCTTCTATAAATACCAATGCGACCAAAGAAGAGAGGAGAAAACCCAGCCAAAGAACAAACCCTTATTTTGGCAAAATTTTCAAGAAACTCTCAAAATTCGAATTTTGCTTACAAAGAAGTTTCACCAAACCATCCATTCCATCAGGCTCAGGAGGTTCCCAAAGAATCAAAACATACCTTGCTCAGTTCGATCTCGAATCGTGTCAAAGAAGCTCTCACCGCTTGATTTTCTTCAAAATAGATTTGTGTTAATCATGCATTATTAATGTTTTTGTGTTTGTTTGAACTCGTGATTGTTAGGTCGATTAGAACCATTACATGCAAGCTTGAACGCCCGTAATGCCCGGCCGCCATGTTAGGGTTCGTAGAACGCTTGAATCCGAACCGTTATGTGCACCTTCGATCAAACTAACACCATCATAATACTCGCAGGTCGATTAATCGATCCGGCTTTGTTTCGCTTTTAAACAATGCGCTTTGCAGGATTTTCGTCAAGGCAATACGGACTGATCGAGCTGGGGCTTCAAGGCCGCTGACTAAGACCTGGAAGCGTGGCAACTCGCTGCTTTAACTGGCTCCATGTATTCAAGTCAGTCCACGATCGTGTTAATTTTCAAATATCTAGGACGCGCATCACATATAATGCTTTGGTTTGGTCGTAACATCAAATGACACTTGTCCCAGTGGTTAAGACGCCACCTGCGATACTCTCAAAGGTCCCCGCCGAACCCCATCAGACCGGTTTTGCTATTTTTCAAACTTTCAACTTTTCAACTATTTTCCTATTTTCTCATATTTTTAATATTTTGCATTATATTTTAATTTCTTTTCATATTTTATTTCGCATTAAAAATCATCAAAAATAATTTTCTTTTTGCATTTATTTTCTAAAAATCTTTATTTAATTTAATAAATTAAAACATATTTTTGCATGCATATTTATTTTTATTTATAATTTTGCATTTAAATCATTGTTAATTAGTTTTAATTATTAAATTGCATCTAAAAATCCCAAAAATTATTTTAGCATATTTACATTATTTCCAAGATGTCATATTTTTTCCAATTAAAATTTGCATTTTTCTAACATTTTCTCTTATTTCGATTTCATCATATTTTCCGATTTCTCGCTTTCTGTGTTCTTCCAATTCTGGACGCTTTTACTATTTTCATTTTTTTTTTCAATAATGTAACCGCTCATGGGATGTAATAGTTTAAATTAGGTTTTTATTTTCCGATTTTAAATTATTATCTCCCAAAGCCTTGTAATAGCGTGAGACATTTACCTTTCCGACTTTACATTCCGATTTTACTTTCCGCACCCTATAAATTGCTAGTAATTAGGCGGTATGGCAAGACTAAAATTGAACATAGCCCACTAATTTTCAAGATAACATATTCTCAAATCAACACACTTTTCACACACGCACCCTTTAGGTAATTCTCTCGCTGCCTTTACGAATTCAAATGGTCATGTCCCTCGAACGTAGAGGTATTCTAGCACCGCTGCCTTCCAAACAAATCATCATAGTCCCTTCGATACAAAGATCATAAGACCCACGATGTCGCTCCGAATACATGATCTTGACCTCGATCGCCACTTAAAAATGATGATAGTCCCTTCGAACGTGCTAGATACTTCCTACAAGTTGCCTTCTATGACCATCCGATGTCCCTTCGAATGTCCCGCTTACATCCAACTAATGGAGCTACCTACTAACTAATGGTATGGCTAGCGCTATTCTAAAGGAATGTAGAAGTACAAAAACCACCACGGTGGGTAGATAAGTCTTTAGTTGCTTGCTCTAAACCAAATGCTTTTCACACCACACACTTTTTCAAAGTTCAATTCTTTTCAAAACAAAACATTTCCGAACACTTTGTATACACTCACATGAGTCATTACAAAGTCAAAGCGAAATGCCTTTTTCAAAACATCTTTGTCAAACACACGTAAAGCAATTTTAAAAAGTGATCTAGAGAACTAAGAGCCCGTGAGATAACTACGGATGGAAAGGGGTGCTAATACCTTCCTTTTCATAACCATTCTCCCAACTCGTAATCTAACGAAGGTCTTTTCTCACATTTTTACCTTCCCTTAATTGATAAAATAAAAGTCGGTGGCGACTCTTGCTATCCGCACATTTGGATACAAAATCCTACAAAGTCGGGCTCACCGTGACAGAATCAAGCGACTACTGGGACTACACCCTAAAAGAGAGAATTGCCTTAGGGATTTCTAGATCATTTTTATTGCTTTTTGTTTGACTTGTATGCTTTATCTTTAAGGGTTGCTTGGTATTATATTGTTGGGGATCCTACACCCGATCCGGGTTTCTTTAGGTAAGTAGCATTAGATCATCGCGACCGCTAGACGATAACTAAACGGTCAACATGATGGCTACGCTAGCGACACTTTGTTGTCCCGATACTCTTCATTCCCAAGTTGAAGATAGTATTTGGCTTCATGGTGTCATCAAGCGCTAACTAAACTTTTAGAACCTTAATTGACCCATCTTGGCCATTGAAGGTAGTGAGATGGCCGCTTGGTGTAGACCGAGGTTGGTTGATACCTGATGCTACGCTCATCGAGATTAGACTTTGGGACATTTTCGATCGACCACTTGGCCGCAGATTGAAATAAGCGCCTACGAGAAAGATCCTGATATGAGATTCTAGAACCCTAGCATTATTATAGATGTGATGAACCAACTCAAACTTTGGTGGGTAATCACCTATACCTCATGCAAGCCTTAAACCTAGGCTCATTGTGTGAATTGTTTCAGGTGTGCTAAACATGACATCATGACATCATTCTGCATTGCATATCATTTCTAACTATTTTAAGGACCTAGGATTTATCTTTGCTGCTTTGTAGGTATTATGGCTTCTAGAAAGACTATCCAATCAACTTCAGGGTATACCTTCTCACTCAAAGAATTGGTTTCAAATTCCCACCATGCTCGCCATCAAAAGACATGGTTATCTACTTGATTTGGTTATCTCCTGCTTTGAAGAAGATATGATGCATGTCCTATTCCAGCTCTTGATCCAAACACCATTGCTTTACATTTCCAGATTATCGCTTGGTTCCTACCGAAGAGTTCTAAGCTACTGGGATACCTATTCTGACCAAATGCCATTCACCGTTTGAAAAGGTTCCTAAGTACGAAGACATTGCATCACCTTTACATCTTAAGCGCTCAGACATCAAGCCAATTGGGAAACTGAAGTGGAGTTAAAGGTTTACTTTCCAAGTTCTTAATCAAGAAAGCCCGAGAATTCCTCAAAGTTATGAGTTTCATGCATTTGAAAACATTGTGGCCTTGCTAATTTATGGTTTGGTTCTATTTCCTAACTCGGATCAATTCATCGATATCAATGCCATCAAGTTGTTCCTCACCCGCAATCCAAAGGCTCACTTTACTTGGAGACATCCTACATTCTCTCCACACTGTTACTAAGAGACAAGGAACTCTCATGTGTTGTATACCACTTTCAAGGTGGTTTATTTCGCACCTTCCTCCATCGCTTTGAAGAATGAACAAAGGTTGAGATGGTCTCAAAGATTGATGTCACTCTCTCATTCGATATCCGTTGGAGCCTTTTCTCTCAAAAGGACTTCACCTTCATCGAGCGCTGTGGAGAATTTCTAATGTACCGCTACTTGGTATAAGGGAGGTATTACTTACAACCCTTCTTTAGCTCTACGCCGCTTTGTTTTGCTCAAGAGATGGTCCACATGATATGCTTCTCCAAGATGTTGTGTTCGACTACAACCACGATCTCGCATCACCGAATAAGGTTCATACATGCTTGGGGCATGGTAAAGAAGACCGATACCAAGACTTTGGGGCACCAACTCCATTCCTTGGGAACCTTACCTCAAATGGATTAGAGCTCGAGCTCAAAACCTCATGATGCCATTCACTGCTTTACCAAGAATTATGGAACCTGCTATAGGTGACGACCTATGTTGTTCTCCATCTCGACATGCCTACCGATTTTGAAGACTCAAGAGATCCCGATTCTTTAAAGAAGAAAGGGATACCTTGAAGCTCAAAGTTATGCAAGTGAGAAGAAAGTGCTAGAGTCGACCAAGCTACTTCACGAGGAGCGAAACATCAACGCTACATCGGCACCAAGAGGAAGCCCCATGGAGACTTAGAGCTTTAGGATGTTTATGTTTTCTTTTATTGTTTTGAACTATCTCTTGTACTTAAAAAGAAAAAGAATGATAAGAAGAGTACTAATAAATGTTTGTTCATTGCTTGTTTAAACAAATTTAAATCTCTAAGGTCCTTGAAAACATTGCATTGCATTCGCATAAACATTGCATAGCATAGCATAACATTGCATCACGTGTACATTGAGATTGGTTTTCTCATTTTCTCGTATTTATTTTAGCGTAAATGGCTCTTGAACAGATCCAAAGATCTTCAAGCTCGTAATGCTGGGCCCACAGATGTTCACCACGGTCCAAGGCCAAGAAGATTTGAAGAAGCTCATCAACAAGAAGAAGAAGGTTGTTGGTCTCCTCAACATGGGCGTGACGCTACAAAGGTGGTCCTAAGGTGGTCACCGATTGAGCTCTCAAGGAAGTGTCCATACCGAGGAAAGTAACAAGGGTGATGGTGAAGGCAACACCGAGCTTGAGAAGAACTATGATGATGGCCAATACTCTAATGAAGATGACAAGTACAAGCAACTGAAGACCGTCAATGCTGTGGAAAACTCAAGATGTCCGGCTGAATTTTGATGATCTAAGTCTTGTCCTCGTGTTGGATTCCTCCCAAGTTCAAGGTTCCTACTTTTGCTAAGTATGATGGCATGTCTTGCCCAAAGTCGCATTCAAGTCCTATGTCCGTAAGATCAATCCCTCACCGATGATGAAGTCAGGATGCACTATTTTCAAGAGAGTTTGTCCGAACCCGCTTGGAATGGTACTATCACCAGAGAATGACCGTATCCGACTTGGAGTGATTTGCCGATGCTTTCGCATGTGATGAGTACAATGTCGAATCGACACCCACTCGCATGCAACTACAAAGCATGTCTATGGGTCGTGACGAGAAGTTCAAGGAGTATGCTCGTAAGTGGAGAGATCTAGCAGCAGTAGTTCAACCACCCTTGTCCAATAGGGAGTTGGTTGATATGTTTATGGGGACACCGACAGCCCATTCTTCAATCATCCGATTGAAACTCTTCAACCGGATTCACCGTCGATATCGACAGCGAGCGATGAAGTCGTATCAAGAATGGAAATCCATGTGAGTCATCTTCAAATGTCTAAGAGATCTTTGGTGGTAAGAAAGAAACCAATGCCGTATGGTCGTAAAGCCGAGCCAAGATCGACCGTGCTCAATCTGGAGGAGCAAGATCTCCAATCCTACAACAAGACAACCTCAACGAGACAACGCTGTAGCCATAATGCGCCACGAAGACATGCATTTAAGATCAACATGCCATTGTCGCAAGCCTTGCAACACATGTTGAAGCAGAGTCGATACCTTGAGGGATCCTCCTCGAATGTCAATACTTCCTCCAAGTACAATCCAAAGGCTAAGTGTGCTTACCATTCCAATAGACCCAGACATAGTAATCGATGATTATTGGGCTCAAGAACAAGATTCAGATATGATTGGCTGCTGCATTGAGTTTGACCTCCCGCTGAGACCAACGTGATCAACGCGCCTATGCCTAACCATGACAAGAGTTCCAATGTCACAGACGATACTTATGTTTTCAACATAGATGACTTGACCATTCCTCCGATGATCGTTAAGAAGAATTTGTTGCAAGCCGTGTCAACCGTGATGCCCAGAGAATTGTCAGCAGTGCCCATCCGCTACCGATGGTCGTGCTTTGGTCGAGAAGACGGTTCAAAGGCATGATGGATAATCGTGAGATACTATTTCAAACCACGTGCGTGTCGGTGAAGAAATGTCTAAGTTGAAGATTGACAATGCGAATGAAACAAGACTATCTCGGTGGGATACCTTGGGCAGCCAAGTGGAAAATATGATTACATGGTGAAATACATCGCTCCCGAGAGCTACAAGATTCCTATTGAATATGTTAAGGCGACGATGGGGTGACGATTTCCTAAAGACTATGCCGATGTTAACACAATAAGGATTTCCTCACGATCCTGTGCTCAGAGTGGCGCCTCATTATCACTTCTCCAAGACCAAGGCCATATTCCTCCGATAAAGCTATCCCTTGAACTATGGAGTCGATGTTTACTATCATGGCGCAAGCAAGACCCTCCGACTATCAAGGATCTTACAATAAGCTACCATTCCCGACATTGACAACATCACCGGATCAAGTAAGGTGACCAACCTAAGGGTATTCTCCGTATATCTCCTCCAAAGACACCGCGACTCCGTATTCCGCATTCCTATTCAACCCACTCCCAAGCTAGAGGGAAAGAACCAAGGCTCATCCCCGCCAACCGTATACCAAAGGAAGTTATCAAGACACCTCCAAACAAGAAATGGAGGAATTTCAAGATCATCAAGAAGAGTGATTACAATGTTGTGGAATGCTAGGACCATTCAAGATTTCCATGCTCGCTTTGCTCTTGTGCCCGAGGCTCATGCTAATGCCTTGGTGAAGTTTCAAGAATGCTCATGTGCCGCAAGACACTACCACCGATCAATTCAAGTTTGTATTGCTAGCCCGGCCGCCAACAACGGCCTAGGCTTCTCCGATGTCGATTCGACGCCGAAAGAACACAACAAAGCCTTGCACATCTCTCGTGAATGCAAGGGCACCATTATCTCATGTTTTGGTGGATACCGTTCGGCTCGAATATCCTTCCAAGACCGCTTTTGATCGGCTTGATGTCGGGGTTGGTTTCGAGACCCAAAGGACATTATTGTGAGAGCTGATGGTTCTAAGCGACAAGACTTGAGAGCTCATCATCATAAAGTCGGTTCCTCGCTTTGACTCTTTTGTCATGGACATCCGTCCAACCTACTCTTGCCTACTTGGACGCCTTGATACATGCAAAGGCCACATTTCTACATTACATCGTAAACTCAAGTACCCGTGAAAGGGAAGGTTGTCACAAAGATGGTGAAGAAGAGTATATGGTCACCATCTCCACTATTCCGATACCTGAGATGGAGGGTGAATTCTTCGAGACTTCCGCAAGCTTTTGAAACAATCCCCGTAGTCATGCCTGCTGACTCTCCCCGCACTCCTAAAGTTGCTAAAGTTCCGCTAGGATGGCCTCACGAAAGATGCTCAAGCCGCTTAAGAAGGAGGTAGCATTTCGGGGCCTCCCGATCTTCCTTTCAAACTTGACAAGACCGGTTTAGGCTTCACCATCAAGGGTCAAGATGATATACCGCGAACGCGCCAACTTCCTTTCCGTGATCGACGTAGGAATCCATGCTATAGAAGACAACGACAACGACTTCGACATCGCTAAGTGGATCTTCCTAACCTGATCAAGGGCTCAAGAATTGGAAGATCAAGACGCCATACCAATCTCCTTTAGTCGAGTAATTGCTCTTGTTTTGTTTTGCTTTTCGATTTCTTTATGTTTTGAACAATAAACTTTGAAAGCCTAGTGCCTTACCCGGCATCATGGCTCGCTTATGGGGTTATTATTTGTCGCTTCATGATTTTCATTCAATAAATCGCTGGACTTTTGCATTCAATTGTGTTTTCTTTCTTTACTTTATCACCCCTTCAAAAGGCAATGTGTTTCTTACACACACCCACGTGATACATCGCAGTAATCACTCCGAATCTTTCATAACACCTATGCTGCTAAATATGACTTCGATAATCCGATCTACCGTCAAGACGAAAGTGAGGAAGTGTGAAGTGCCGTGGAGAACTTGCCGATCGCATGCAAGAAGAAGAGCGAGTTATACAGCCACACCAAGAGCAAGTCGAGGTTGTGAATCTGGGTACCGATGAAGATGTAAAAGAGATCAAGATAGGAGCGCATCTTCGAGAATGTTGTTAAAGAAAGGTTGGTCTGATGCTACGAGACTATATTGAGGTTTTTGCTTGGTCATACGAAGACATGCCGGTTTAGACATTGATATTGTGGTACAATCGATTTAAAAGAAGGTTTTCTCCCTGAAATGTATGTTCGCAGAGGCCCCGAGATGTCGAGAAAATCAAAGCCGGGTTATGAAGCGCTCAATGGTTTCTAGTCACCTCTTATCCCTTGGTTGCAAATGTGGTACCCGTACTCCAAGAAGGATGGCAAAGTACTAATGTGTGTGGATTACGTAGATCCGAACAAAGCAAGTCCGAAAGATGATTTCCACTTCCTCATATTGATGTTCGTTGACAACACCGCCAAAGATAGGTTTTTCCTTCATGGATGGTTTCTCCACATAATCGATCAAAATGGCCTCAAGACATGGAGAAGACTACTTTGTTACACAATGGGGCACTTTCGCTACAAGGTTATGCCGCTCGGACTAAAGAACGCAGCGCCACTTATCGCCGCTTATGGTGACATTATTTCATGACATGATTCATCACGAGATAGAGGTCTACGCCGACGACATGATAGCTCGATCACAGATCAAGAAGAACATCTTGATCATTTGCGTAAACTATTTGATGATTGAAGAAGCAGATCGAGACTCAATCCCAACAAGTGCACCTTTGGAGTCGATCCGAAACTCCTAGGGTTTGTTGTCGTGGTAAAGGTATTGAAGTTGATCCCGCCAAGGTTAAAGCTATTCAAGAGATGCCACCCCGCATGAGAAGGAGGTCGAGGTTTCGGGCCGATTAAACTACATTGCCGTATCATTGCACACCTAATCGCTACTGGAGCCAATCTTCAAGTTATTAAAGAAAGATCAAGTAGTGGAATGGAACGACGATTGCGATCGCTTTGACAAAATCAAGGAGTACCTATGTAATCCTCCTCATCCCGATGTCAAGGAAGACCTCTTATCATGTACTTACAAAGGTTAGAGAACTCAATGGGTGTGTGTGGGGCAACATGACGAGTCTGGGTCGAAGAGCATGCAATATACTACCTTAGCAAAAGTTTACCGATCGTGAAACAAGATACCACAATGAGAAAACTTGCAACGCTGGTCATGTCACGACTAACAAGATATGTTGACTACACTACCTTGTTGATTTCAAGATGGATCCGATAAAATACATCTTGAGAAACCAGCCTCTCCGAAGAATAGCAAGATGGCAAATGATCTTGACCGAATATGACATCCAAGACACTTTCTAAAGCAATCAAAGGAAGTGTAGTAGCCGATCATTTGGCTCATCGTCAGTAGGACTATCACCTATGCCTCAATTTCCAGATGAAGATGTTTTACTAGTTACAGATTGTAAGAACTGTGCCCGCATTTAAGGACCTCGAACAAGGATCCCGATGGACTATGGTCTTGATGGAGCCTCAAACGCACTTGGCAATGGCATTGGCGCCATCATTACATCCCCTACAAAGCGACATACCCTTTCACCGCCAGATTATGTTTCAAGCACTAACAACATGGCCGAGCACGGTTGCATCATGGGTCTAAAGTCGCTATGACTTAAGAATCAAGTTCTTACAAGTGTGGAGACTCAATTTTAGTGATCACGATAAAGGCGAGTGGATACGAAGCATCCGAATCTCATCCCAGATCGAGAGCATGTTCGAGCTCGATCCCCTACCAAGAGATCACTTTCGATCATATTCCACGAGAAGAGAATCACTGAAGACGATTAGCTACTATGTCGCCTATGTTCAAGGTCGATGGGACAACGAGGCTCCCTGCATCATCATCATGAGAAGTTCGACTAACCAACAGATTGTGAGCTTGACGCAGAGAGACCTTGGTACTATGACGTGAAGAGGTATCTTGAGACTCAGGAATATCCGCAGGGCATCCATGATAAGAAGTTCATGAGAAGATTTGCATCCAAATTCTTTTCTCAAGAACGACATCTTATACAACCGCAACCACGACTTGTGCTTTCTACTGTAGACCGTAAAACAATGCGCGATCATGGAAGAGTTACACGGCGCATTTGGTACCCACTCCAAAGGACACACCATGGCTAAGAAGATTTTGAGAACAAAGTTACTATTGGTCCACCATGGAAGTCGATTGTCACCGCTACGCCGATCTTGTCACAAGTGCCGATTTATGCGCAAAGTGCACGCACCTCCGCACTCGAATGTTTTAACTTCTCCTTGGCCTTTTGCAATGTGGGCATTGACATGATCGAGAAATTGCCCACAGCCCAATGGACATCGCTTCATCCTTGTGGCAATCGATTATTTTACCAAATGGGTAAGTACTGCTCAGATCCGCTACCAAGAATGTTGGGCTCGATTCATCAAACATAATCTTATCTCGCTTGGTATGGCACCCCGAAAGGATTATCACGATAACGGTTCTAATCTCAACAAAGATGATCACCGAACTCGCACGCAGCTCAAGATCAAGCATCACAATTTTCTCCATATCGGCCTAAGATGAATGGCGCAGTGGAAGCCGCCAACAAGAACATTAAGAAGATTATACAAGATGACAAAGGACTTACAAAGATTGGCATGAGATGTTACCATTTGCTCTTCATGGTTATCGTGACTACAAAGACGAACATCAAGGCAACCCCTTCTCTCGTGATACGGTATGGAAGCCGCCTTACCCATCGAGGTTCAAATACCTCAACCGTAGTCCTCCAAGACGCAGAGTTAGGGAAGACGATTGGGTCCCACCGCTTGACCGATTAACTTGATTGATGAGAACGACTCGCCCATCCGCCATGGATGATTTATCGAAACGAATGATCGAGCATTTAACAAGAAGGTCAAACACCGAGTCTACCAAGTTGGTGACCTAGTAGTCAAGCGATCATTCTTCCACAAGGTGATCCTGTGGGCAAATGGACTCCCACCTACGAGGGACCGCTTTGTAGTCAAGATGATTTTCTACGAGCTATGATACTTAGCACCATGGATGGTGAAGACTTCCCACACCCCGTGAACGCAGACATAGTCAAAAATACTACGATAAAGAGACCCGCTAGGTCGATCGCCTAGGCAAAAATAGGAGATCCCGCGAACCAAAAGGTTCGCAAAAGTTAAGGATATATACAAAACATGTACACCCCAAGTCGAAAACCTAAAAGGCGGTTGGGCAAAAAGGTATCCCAGAGATCGAAAACCGAAGGGCGGTCTAGGCAAAAGTTAGATTTAAGCGCATTTACTATGTCTCTTCTAGATCACCCGCCTTGCTACTATTAGCATTCAAGATTCAAATGGCTAAGATCACCTACTCACTTTCTACCGATGAAAGGAGATGAGATAGTCGAAATATATGAGTACTAGCATAGTTGGAACTTAACGAGATTGTTTCCGCATAGCTTTTACCTTCTTGTGTACAAACCACTTGGCCATACACCACATTTCAAATGAATGCAAGTTCTTTCTTTACAATTTTCATCGTTGTTGATTGTAAGTCCAACGCTTGCTTTGAATGACTATACGATTTGACAATAAGAATCTAATCACAAACATACAAAGTGAACATACAAAAGTACTTACTACAGCTCCGTGAATCGACTGACGACTAAAGTCACCAAAGCATTCCCCAGTAGCATGACCCCAAAGGTGTCACTCACAACACAACTTCCCAACAGAGCAAAGGGAATCCACGAGCAGAATCCACTAACTAAGTAATGTTACATCGGCCTCCAAGTAGAACACCTCACCCCAAATAAGGTATTTATCCCCCGGTATTCTCTCATCCTCCTTTTCCCCAACAAAGATCAGACCCAAATTGGTCGATAGTGCACTGGAGGAACCTACATCTTCATTCCCACCTGAGATTACACCCGATCCCGACTCTTCCACCTGGCCTCCCAAGAACTATCAAATGCCTCCCGAGATCTACACCTAATCCCCAGAGAGCGCCTCCTTTCCTCAAGCAGATCTACATACAAGGTCCCCAACAGACGCCTCCCTGTGTTCTCCTCAAACAGGTCTATATATGAGATCTCCAACAACAGTTTCTTTCTACCTCAACAATATCTAGGCCCAAGACTTGGTCGATAGTGCATCGGAGGAATCCAGTGATATCTTTCTTCTCTCCAAAAGCGGGTTCTCACCCACCAATTCCCCAGGAGTCGAATCCTCAAACAGTAATATCCGATCTTCTTCAAGATGGATATGTTTTGAAATACCACAACATCTATCATTCATACATTACTAAAGTCATAATTCATGCATATGTCATTCATATACATCGCCATGCATCATACTTTGCATAAAACTAACCAATATTATCAAAGTTCCTCTTGTTTTCTCCAAACAAAATACTACTTCGACAAACAGTCCAGATTGCCCCGAATCGACGGAAAACTATCTCAAAGACCGCCTTGGTTGTCCTCTCCACGATCGGTCCAGATTAAGCCCCGAATCGACGGAAAACTATCTCGAAAGACCGCCTTTGGTTGTCCTCCCACGATCGGGTCCAGATTAAGCCCCGAACCGACGGAAACTATCCGAAGACCACCTTGGTTATCCTCCGATACTGCAATGGATCAACACCGATGCACAACAGGAAGCTATCCACATTTTTGCCAACTACTATCTCCCTCGTAGTAATCGCACGAAGATTTATTCGACCTTCCTATTATCAATAAAGAACTATGTAGTCTAGCGATTTACCTCTGCCTTCGATGGCATCTTAAGCCCATCTCCGACTACTTATCAACATGTTTCACTTTAATGCCGCATATATGGTTAAAAATCAATACAAACCAATAACTTCATTCAAAAAATGAACACGAAGTCTAACGATTCACCTCCGATGGCATCTTAAGCCCATCTCCATGATCCTTCCAAACGCCTACAGAGCCTAACGACGGCTCACTCCCAAGATCGATCTTCCATGGCATCTAAGCCCATCTCCGCTAATTCTCCTATCACATTCTCGAGTCTAGCGACGACTCATCCCCCAAATAAGTATCCAAATGGCATCTAGAAGCCCATTCCCGCATCATCCACCAACAATAGTGCAAATTTTCGTGTGATTGAGTGTTCAATCATCTTCACCTCCGTGTCACAAAAGACAAGCGTGTCAATCTAACCTCCAAGACAAGAAGATTGAACAGGGCAGAACAGTATACCCCAAAATTTGCCCTCCATCTACTCAAGAGATTTCATACATCCATACTCAAGGATTCTCAAGAGTCGATCGACAAACTCTCTCCTGACAATCAACCCAAACTAGGGTTTGGTATCTCTCAAGTCAAGATGAACTTCCAACATCTCCAATAGCCTTCATGCCTCCTCATATGCTTCAAAGATTCTCCATGTCAAGTTTCAAGCTTCACAAGTCAAGTTTCCTCATACAATTGCTCGATGGTCGAAAATCAACAGATTGACAAAAGTCAATCGTGGTCAACATACACAAACTTCATAATTTTTGGTCAACATCCTCATTTTGAAGTTACATTCATCATTTGATCAAGGGTTGATCATGATTCATCAAGAAAACTCAAGATTTGCTCAAAAGTCAAACTTTCTAAATTAGGGTTTCTAGGTGAAAAGTCAACAGAACTTTGACTGATCATAACTTTCTCATACTTTCTCAGAAATTTTTCCACCACCTCTTGTTTTGAAGGAAATTCATTTCTACAACTTCATGTCTCACAAGAATGTCCAAAAATGCTTCATTTGAGAGGTATAGCTCAAAACATTACGTGTCATTTTCAAAGTCAACAAAAGTCAACTTTTGTTTGAAGATATATTGAGCATGGTAACTCCAATTGAGATGAGACCAAAAGGTTGGTTAGAGGACTCTAGAGCTTTCCAAAAGTCCAAGAACACTCAAAATGTGGAAAATTGAGCAAGATACACCTTTCAAGTTGGGCAATTTTGGACAAGCACAAAGGACATTTTGGTCAAAATGCAAAATTTTCCAAATGGGCCTATAATCTTTGATCCAAACTTGTTCATGACATGATTTTTGACCCATAAAAGTTTATCATTGGAAATTTTCTATTTTTATGATTTATATTTGAATTTTATAACATTTAATTCAAAAATAAATTATATAAAATATGAAAATTAATTATTTTTTTCAAAAGGGCTGATTTTATATCTTCCTTAATGTCCAAGAAAGCCCACAACAATTGCCAAATTCGTGACTCATGCATATGGAAAGGAAAATCAAGTTTTTAAGAAAATTTGATTTGTTTTTATTGGAAAATATTTGCACAATCAATGTCCAATCTTTTTTGCTTGCTTTTGCCATCCAAATCTCTTCTATAAATACCAAGCAATGCAGCCAGCACAGAGGAGAAAACCCTAGCCAAAGAACAAACCCTTATTTTGGCAAAATTTTTCAAGAAACCTCAAAAATCGAATTTTTTCAAAGAAGTTTCAAACAAACCATCCATTCCATTGGCTTCGTGAGGTTCCAAAGAATCAAAACATACCTGCTTCAAGCATCGCTCGAATCGCACTAAGCTCCTCACCTATTGATTTTTCAAAATTCGATTTGTGTTAATCATGCATTAATGTTTTTATGGTTTTTGTTTGAACTCGTGATGATTGTTAGGTCGCATTAGAACCATTACATGCAAGCTTTGAACGCCCGTAACGCCCGCCATCATAGGTTCGTGAGAACTGTTCAATCGACCGTCGTTATGTGCACCTTCGATCGAAACTAACACCATCATAATACTCGCCAGGTCGAATTAGTCGATCCGGCTTTGCTCGCTTTTAAACAATGCGCTTGTGATTTTCAGTCAATATTTGGGAAGACGACGAGTGGCCCGCTGCCGACTAAGACCTAAGAAGGCGCGGCGTGGCAACTCGCTGCTTTAACTCGCTCCATGTATTCAAGCTGGGCCACGACGTGTTAAATTTTCAAATATCTAGGACGCCCATCACATATAATGCTTTGTTTTGGTTTTCAACATCAAATGACACTTGTCCTGTGGTTAAGATCGCCACTGCTGCTGATACTCAAAGGTCCTCGCCGAACCTCCCATCAGACCGTTTTGCTATTTTCTTTACAACTTTCAACTTTTCAACTATTTTCCTATTTTTCATATTTTAATATTTTGCATTATATTTTAATTTTCATATTTTATTTCGCATTAAAAATCATCAAAAATAATTTTCTTTTGCATTTATTTTCTAAAATCTTTATTTAATTTAATAAATTAAAAATATATTTTTGCATGCATATTTATTTTTATTTATAATTTTGCATTTAAATCATTGTTAATTAGTTTTAATTATTAAATTGCATCTAAAAATCCCAAAAATTATTTTAGTATATTTATATTATTTCAAAGATGTCATATTTTTTCCAATTTAAAATTTGCATTTTTCTAACATTTTCTTATTTCGATTTCATCATATTTTCCGATTTCGCTGCTTCACTGTGTTCTTCCAATCTGGACGCTTTACTATTTTCATTTTATTTTTTCAATAATGTAACTGCTCATGGGATGTAATAGTTTAAATTAGGTTTTTATTTTCCGTATTTTAAATTATGTATCTCGCCCTAAAGCCTTGTAATAGCGAGGACATTTACCTTCCGCACTTTACATTCCGATTTTACTTTCCGCACCCTATAAATTGCTAGTAATTAGGCGTATGGCAAGATAAAATTGAACATAGCCCACTAATTTTCAAGATAACATATTCAAATCAACACACTTCTTTTCACACACGCACCCCTTAGGTAATTCTCTCTCTCCTTTACGAATTCAAATGGTCATGTCCCCTAACGTAGAGGTATTCTAGCACCGCTGTTTCCAAACAAATCATCATAGTCCCTTCGATACAAAGATCATAAGACCCACGATGTCGCCCGAATACATGATCTTGACCTCGATTGTCGCCACGAAAAATGATGATAGTCCTTCGAACGTGCTAGATACTTCCTACAAGTTGCCTTCTATGACCATCCGATGTCCCTTCGAATGTCCCGCTTACATCCAACGAATGGAGCTACCTACTAACTAATGGTATGGCTACGCTATTCTAAAGGAATGTAGAAGTACAAAAACGACCAATTCGAGTGGGTAATAAGTCTTTAGTTGCTTGCTCTAAACCAAATGCTTTTCACACCACACACTTTTTTCAAAGTTCAAATTTTTCAAAACAAAATATTTTAACACTTTGTATACACCTACATGAGTCATTACAAAGTCAAAGTTAAATGCCTTTTCAAAACATTTTGTCAAACACATAAAGCAATTTTAAAAAGTGATCTAGAGCAACTAAGAGCCCAGAGATAACTACGGATGGAAAGGGTGCTAATACCTTCCCTTTTCATAACCATTCTCCCGAACTCGTAATCTAACGAAGGTCTTTTTCTGTACTTTTACCTTCCCTTAATTGATAAAATAAAAGTCGGTGGCGACTCTGCTATCCGCACATTTGGATACAAAATCCTACAAAGTC